>JAMGYT010000012.1:0-590000 GCA_024713595.1 Morchella rufobrunnea
AACCCTAACTAACCAACCCTAACTAACCCTAACTAACCCTAACCCTAACTATCCCTAACTAGCCCTAACTAACCCTAACTAGCCCTAACTTTCCATCACAAGGACTGTTAATCGTCTCGGCATCTCAGTATCACTTGTATATATATGGTTATACATTCCCTTTGTCTGCCTTTCCTTTCTTCCTCACGCAATGTTTCTCTTGTATTGGAATTCTTTTCGTTTGGGTTTTATTTCTCTACAGGTTATTTCTTTTGGTCTTCGGTATTCAAATATATTACGTTAAATCTTCTAAACGTGATTCACTTTGCGTGACGTGTCCAAGTCCCCAAATTCTCCTCGATTGGTATCAAGCCCGACACTTCCTAGAACCTCCCCGTCGGTTACAGTCCGACTTTCCCGAAATACGTCCCCTCATATAGTGTCTCTCGCTGCGTCGTCGCTAGAGCCGATACCTAACCCTGATCCGCTCCCGTAATTCCACTATCTCCAGCGTTCCTCTGTCCCTTCAGTTCAGCGCGTAACATCTAGGTGCTGTACAAGACAATGGCAATGCGGATAATGGCTGCTCTGAGTGCTGTATAGCACAATGGTGATTCGCGAGATTGGTATTTTGAGTGCCATAGACCACTTTGACGATGCGTTCAATAGGTATTCTGAGTGTTGTACAGCACAACGGCGATGCAGACAATGGGTTCTCTGGGTGTCGTACAACAAAATGGGGATGTTCTCTGGGTGTCGTACAGCAAAATACGGATGTGCTCGAATGATACACTGGGTACTGTACAGTGCAATGGCGATGCACTCAATTGGCTCTCTGGGTGTTATATAGCGCAATGGCGATGCGTGTGATTGCTGCTCTGCATAGTGTACAGCACATTTCCCATGCGAGGTGCATGAACAGAAGGCACCGTATAGGCATCTGGAATAGGCGGTGGGAAGGCCGCCAGTGCCTGTATAGGGCCTGCGGCCAAGTTCTTCCCATTGGCCAAAGCGACGTACGGGAGGTAGAGCCCAAGCTCTTCTTAATGCCAACGTGCCGTACGGGATCATGGGCGCTTCCATGAGATTTCCGCAGCGAATTGAGTCATATGGCGGCGTTATGGCCGGGATTCGACACTTAAGCACCAGAGAGCGTCGAAATAGAGCCTACGGGGGTAGCCTTAACTCTGAGCCCACCCCACCAGCAACCGGTATAATAAAAGACGGGAAGAGTCCTAGATTTCCGATGAGTTCTTCGTCTGCAAGTCCTTCTTTGACTACCTGACGAAGATTAAGCTCATGCATGGCAAAAGTATAATCCCGGTTGAATGTCCTCAATATCTGCATCGTTGGCTCGATGCAATTGCTCCATTGATAATGCATTTTGATCTGGTTGCGATAGGCAGATTCGCAGGGCTCCATCGAGTATATACCGATGACTCCATATTCCCGTATATGCTCGCTGAAGTGAGAGAGGAAATGCATCTTTGGAAAGTTGAAGTTTGACTCTGACCGCAGTATTTCGTCGATTTCTGACTCTATTCTCATGCATTGGTCCGCAATAGTTTTCCTCCTTCGAACTGACGACTCATCGTGCCCTTCCAACTCGGCATCGCATTAGTCACTAAAATCTCTCTGGTACTCGGCAGCGATCCTGTCGGTGTCTCTGCTCGCTCGATACTTCTTGAAGATCTTTTTCGTTTGGTGGAAATCCAAAAGGTACTCATTCATCATATCTACCGTCAGTACGTAGTGAGATTGATATTGGGCCATGAGGGACCAGTTGACGACGGTCCTGACGCACTTGAATGCCTTTTTGAATGGCTCGACCTATCTGGGCGAGTGATTTCTTAGTGCAGAAGCTAGAGCAGGCAGGACTATCTTTTTGAAGTTCCTCATTTGCCTTCCTTACTACTGATTGACGGCTTGATATGGTTTTGTCGAGGGCGCGAATCCAGGATATGGGGGTATATGCATCCATATGAGGTTGAATTTGTTCAATCGACCGTGGTCCTTCAAAAAGTCCTCTAGCCATTCCATCAAATGCTTCAAGATGCCTAGATATACTATGTGAAGCATATCCGGTTTGTAAAGCTGGAATGATTGGATGTACGGCTGGTCACAAGATGGACTATACCGAGGTTTCCAACCCCGAGCGTTGAACTATTGTGCGAGTGTCTTCAATTCTCTCGTCTGGTCCCTGGTCGGCCGCCCTATAGCCTTTATCGCAGCATACTGACAGTACATCCTCCGATATTCATCCTAGCTTCACCTGTAGATCTTGATCGGCTCCGCCTCATACTCCCCTAACCTTTCCAATGGGACTTCGCACTTCGGGCATACATTGGTTTTTTGTATTGTGAAGGTTGCAGTTTTCCATATGGTCTGCCAGCGAAGCCGCAAGTACGGGCCAGCACTGCCTTCGGTAGCCGTCGGAGCAGTCTATCGGAAAACCTGCATCCGTCTTGAAGTTGGTTAGAGGCTCGAGAATGATTGCTATCACAGTCGTTAGGGCTTCGGCCGCCCAGGCTCGTAGTTTCCGCTTTGATGCCGCATCTCCTACGATTTTGTGTGGCACTGGGAGTAAGGCAAGCAAGAGATGTGCTCTAACGGACGACATCGTGACTAGACAGGAGGAGCGACTCGGAGTACGCTTCGTGGGGTTCAGGGGCATGGAGACGGGCTTGACACCGTTGGAGACTGGGGATATTAGGGACTGGAGGGTCGGGCTGATTACCGACGAGAATGCAAAACCAAAGATACGAAATATATTCAAACTAGGACTTAACCAGCGAAAAGAAGACGTTGCGTGAAGAAAGAAAGAGAGATAGAAAAGACACTCGAGATTATATACAGAAGACCCTTCACGCAACCAAACTCCGAAGAAATCCATAGAAACGCCACCGATTTATCATCACACCACTCCGAATAGCAAATTACAAGGAAGAGAGAAAATATACAAGGAAGAACTTTGCCGCAGCAACGCCTAATGCAAGTGAAGACCGAATAGAAAACCCTAACAACCCATCACTCATACAACCTTGCTTTGCAACTGCCTGCTTGGTAACGGTAACTACCTAGCCTTAGCCTGTCGGCTACGGTCTATGATAACGCGGGGCAGGAAGAGAAAAGGCAGGACGGGAACGGACTTTTGCATCTCTGATACGGTTGTCCAATTGCTGTACCAGGAGGACGTTCTCATTCAGGGTGGTGGGAACCGAGTGATAGATCATTGCCTGGCGGAAATCGCGCGAAATGCCCTGAGTAAGGGAGTGTTTCTTTGCGCTCTCGTTCCATTCGATATCTGCAACCAAACGCTGAAATTCCGCCTATTATGCTGAAAAGTCCCGTGTTCCCTGGGCGAGGGTCTTCAGTTTTCGTTCAGCAGTGGCTACTCAGTCGGGATCGTTGAATGGGACCTCAAGAATGTTGACGGCGCTTTGCGGTTAGCCGATCTGCTCATCACGTCATTTGGCGTACGACGGTTTAGTCTTTCTAACGGCGTTCGCCTGGTTTGGATGGCGGAGGAAGGATATCGTTTTGGGTTCTCGGCGCGTTGTCTTTCGGATTATCACTTCTTGTTTGGGTTTCCTTTCGGGTTCTCGTGTGACGATCATTTCTCTTCCCTGTAATTTTCCTTACTGTGCTTCCGTGAGTTTCCGTCGCGCGGATTATTAATCGTGTCTCGGTGTCTCGGCGCCCATTGTATATATATATACCTTCCCTTTGTTTTCCTTTCCTTTCTTCCTCACGCAATCTTCCTGTTAGTGCTTTAGTTTTTTCTACGGGTTATTCCTTCTTCGGGTATTAAATATATTACGTTAAACCTTCTACACATCGCTTGCTTCGAAAGTCAACGGTTCCTGAAATCTCCTCGATCGCAGCGATCCTCCAGAACCTTCCCGTCGGTTATAGTCCGACCCTCCTGAATACCTTCCGTCGTATTGTCTCTTGGTTTAGTTTATGACAGCGAGTCCTCTATTGAATGCCACTACTTCATACGAGATAATCTACCTCATCGCCCCCGAACTCGAAGAGTTACCCTGCCTCCTAGTACCCCCTGTTTCTCCCCTGTTCAGCGTAACATTAAGATTAACGTCTCAACCAACCGCACATTCAGCATGTCCTCCCGTCATGCCGCCTCCTGGGTCGGTTGTCGGCCTTCCTCCCAGTCCCAGAAGATGGCGAGGATTGGAATGAGGTCTACGACCTCATCGAGGACTCTCTCACAGCCCTCACTCTCCTCTCCTCCTCTACCCCAACAACCGAGTCCCGCCCTCAAGAGGAGTGAGAGGTCGAACCCACACCTGCCCCTGCTCCGGTCTCCATCCCAGAAGAGACCTACATTGAGATCATCAGTGATCTCAACACAGAACTTGAGGCCTCCAAGGCCTCCCTCCAGACACACCACCTCCGCCACCTGCCGATAGTCCTCGCTGACTCCTCGGCGAAGTCGAAGGAGAATTCAACCTTGTCCACGGCCACCTCGGCCCAATCTGAAGTCGTCCGCCTCTCTGCTGCCCTCCGCCGCCAACGCCCAGTCCCAACAACTTCATCGGTCTTTCCAGGCCCACATGAACTTGGCCAGTGGTACCAGTTTGGCTCCAGCCTCTATGCCCGCTTCTGTCCCTCAGACCCAACCCCACCTCGCGCCTCACTCCTGCCCCAGCCCCAGCCCCAGCCCCAACACCCCGCCCAAATCCTCAAGACCATCAACTGGAGAGTCCCGGTTGCCCCTGTCCGCGCAGCAGTTAAAAGGTCAGCCCCTGTGGTAAACCCTGACATACCACAGGAGCCTGCCCCGTCACCAACTACTGCTCCTGCCCCCTCCCCGGTCTCTGCTTCTGGTCCTGCCCTTGCTTTGTCTGCCCTGCCCCTGTCGGAGAATGACTTGTCGGATGACCAATTGGTTATCAACTGCAAGAGCTTCGTGGAATTCAATGCCTCGGTTCCTGTCCCCTCGGTTGCACTCATTGATACTGGTGCTTCAGGTTACGCCTTCATCGACGCAACCTTTGCCCAGTCTCATGGCTTCCCCCTGGTCCCCCTTCGTGTCCCCCGTGAGCTACAGGTAATCAACGGCCGCTCCATCGCGTCCGGCCGGATCACCCACCTGATGAAGTTGGCACTAGACATTGATGGTCATCACAAATATGTCCCCTTCCTCGTTACCAAGTTGGGTCACTACCCACTGGTAATGGGAATTCCATAGATGCGCCATCACGACCTCACCCTCCGGCCCAGACAGAACCAGGTACACTTCGGTTCCCCCTCCTGCCTCCAACAATGCCTTGCCTCACGACAGCCATTGACTGTCCAAGACATCACCTCCCGGTCCCGTTCCCCTTTGGCCCCCATCCACGTCGTCTGCATTGGCCCTGCCCCCTTCTCCCGGCTTGTCCAAAAGCGTCAAGGAATGCTCTTCGCAGCATCCCTCACCGCGATAGACGACGAGCTCAAGAAGAGGAAGAACGACCCCGTGGCCTCTGTCCTCCAGGAATACCGCGGTGAGTATGCGGCCCTGTTTGCGAAGTCTGCTGCCTCTGTCCTGCTCCCATCCCGTCCCCGTTATGACCTGCCCATCAATCTACAAGATGGTAAGGAACCCCCTTTTGGCCCCATGTACAATTTGAGCCCACCAGAGCTACAGGCCCTCCGAGAGTACATCTCAGAGAACCTGTCCAAAGGCTTTATCCGTGCTTCTGAGTCCCCTGCTGGTGCCCCTATCCTCTTCGTGAAAAAGGCCGATGGTTCTCTCCGTCTGCGTTGACTACAGAAAACTCAACGAGATGACAATCAAGAACCGGCATCCGCTACCCCTGTTCCCCGAAACCCTCGTCCAGGTCGCCAAGGCAAAATACTACACCAAGTTGGACCTCCGAGAAGGGTATCACCAGATCCGGATTAAGGAAGGGGATGAATGGAAAACCGCGTTCCGGACCCGCCAAGGACTCTACGAGTACCTTGTCATGCCCTTTGGACTCACCAATGCTCCTGCCGCGCTCCAGCACTGGGTTAACGACCTCCTCCGCCCCCATCTCGACGACTTTGTGGCGGCCTACCTGGACGACATCCTGATATACTCCGAGTCCCTGGAAGAACACCGCATCCACGTCCGAAAGATCCTCGACATCCTGAAGGCCAATGACGTGCACCTGAAACCCGAGAAGTGTGAGTTCCATGTCCAGGAGGTAAAATACCTGGGCATGATCCTGTCCCCTGAAGGTCTAAAGATGGACCCCACCAAGATTTCTGCCTTCCAGGAATGGGAGACCCCCAGGAACCTCAAAGACGTCCAATGCTTCCTGGGCTTTGCGAACTTCTACCGACGGTTCATACAAGGATACTCAAAGGTTGTCTCCCCCCTGACCCATCTGACCAAGAAGAACGTAAAATTCCTCTGGAGCCCCCAAGCAGACCAAGCGTTCCGGCACGTAAAGGATGCATTCACCTCGGCCCCTGTCCTCCACCACTTCGACCCGACCAAAAGATCATCGTAGAAACTGATGCATCTGACTATGTCTCCGGCGCCATCTTGTCCCAGTCACGACCCCAAGGCATCCTGCACCCGTGGCCTTCTTCTCGAAGAAACATTCCCTGCGGAATGCAACTACGAGATTTCTGACAAGGAACTCCTGGCGATCATTCGGCATTCGAGGAATGGCGACACTCTTGGAGGGATCCATGCACCCCATCACCGCGTCATCACCGACCACCGCAACCTCGAGTACTTCATGACTAAGAAGACTCTGAACCGCCGCCAGGCCCGCTGGTCCGAGTTCCTGTCCCATTTCGACTACGTACTCCATTACCGCCCCGGGAAACAAGGTGGAAAACCGGATGCATTGACTAGGAGATCAAAAGCCCTCCCTAAGGAAGGGGATGAAAGACTCCTACACCAGTCCCAGGTCATGATCAAAGCGAAAGATCTTGCCCTTGAGAATAAGCTAGGTTTGTTAGCGGGTACTTTATCAAATGAACCCGCTGGAGGATCGTCGCCCGTAATGAAATTGTTTAACCAAGCTTACCAGGCAGACAGTTTCCCATCCGAAGTCCTGACCATGCTCCGCAACGGCACCAAGCACTCCCGAAAAATCTCCCTGGCCGAATGTTCCGAGTCCCCTGAGGGCCTCCTCCTGTACCGCCGCCTGGTTTATGTCCCCGAATCCCCTGAACTCAAGCTGTTCCTGCTACAGGAACACCACGACAAGCCCTCAGCCGGCCATCCTGGAAGAGCCAAGACCCTGGAACTCCTGACCCGGATGTACTACTGGCCAACCATGAGAAGGTATGTTGACCAGTACGTCTTGAACTGTAACACCTGCCGCCAAAGCAAGGCCCCCCGGAACGGACCTCAAGGAGTACTCCGACCCCTCCCGATCCCCGCTGGCCCCTGGACCGACATCTCGATGGACTTCGTTACCGGTCTCCCCGAGTCACATGGATACAACACCATCTTGGTCGTAGTGGACCGCCTAACCAAGATGAGGCACCTAATCCCCACCACCGAGGCGTTGACTCCGTATTCTGGCCGACCTGTTCGTGGAATATGTCTGGAAACTCCATGGCCTCCCGGAAACCATAGTCTCGGACCGTGGCACCCAGTTCACCTCGGACTTCTGGAAATCCCTCTGTTCCCGCTTGGAGATCGCCCCCAGATTCTCAACGGCATTCCACCCCCAGACTGACGGCCAAACAGAAAGGTTCAATGCCGTCATGGAACAATACCTTCAGGCCTACATGTCCTACCAGCAGGACGACTGGAGCCGCTTCCTCCCTCTTGCCGAGTTCGCCGCTAACAATCATGCCTCCGAGACTACTCACATGTCCCCGTTCCAGGCAAACTACGGTAGACATCCCCACATGACCTTTGGGCCCCTGACACATGGCAAGACCACCAGTGAAGACCAGGCCAACGGGTTGGCCCGTGACATGTCCCAGGTTGTCGAATTCCTCCAAGACGAGATGCGCCGCTCCCAGATGATCCAAGAAGAGTCGGCCAACGCTCATCGGACCCCTGCCCCTCGGTACACTATCGGCGACAAAGTATGGCTCTCCACCAGAAACCTCGAGACCAAGCGGCCCTCAAAGAAACTAGATTGGAAACAGATCGGCCCCTACCCCATCAAGCGTGTCATCAGCCCATATGCCTACGAGCTCTTCCTGCCAGCCACCATGAAGGTCCACCCTGTCCTCCATGTCTCGCTCCTGTCTTTGGCCTCCCAGAACCCAGTCCCTGGTCAACACCAGCCTCCCCCCCCACCTGTCGAGATCGAAGGCGAACAAGAATGGGAAGTTGAGGCTGTCCTAGATTCCCGCCGCCGCCATGGCCAACTCCAGTACTTGGTTCGGTACGTTGGGTGCCGACTCTACTGGCAACCTCAAGGCTTAGAACACTCTCCGAACTGGTTCGAGAGTTTCATGAGAGGTATCCCAGAAACCTAAGTTTCAGAGGCTGGCATTAGAGAGGGACCTAATCTCTAACGGCGTTTCGTGTCTTGGTTTGGATTGCGGAGGAAGAATAGCGTTTTTGTTTCTCAGCACATTGCCTTTCAGATTATCAATTCTTGTTTGGGTTGTCTTTCGAGATCTCGTGTGATGGTCATTTCTCTTTTTTGTAATTTTCCTTACCGTGCTTCCGTGAGTTTCCGTCGCGCGGATTATTAATCGTGTCTCGGCGTCTCGGCGCCACTTGTATATATATGGCTCTACCTTCCCTTTGTCTTCCTTTCCTTTCTTCCTCACGCAATCTTCCTGTTGTATTGGGGTTCTTTTAGTTTAGGTTTCATTTCTCTACGGGTTATTCCTTCGTGTCTTCGGGTATTAAATATATTACGTTAAACCTTCTACACATCGTTTGCTTCGAGTAACGAGTCCGAGTTCCTGAAATCTCCTCGATCGGTATCAAGCCCGATCCCTCCAGAACCTTCCCGTCGGTTATAGTCCGACCCTCCTGAATACCTTCCGTCGTGTTGTGCCTCTTGGTTTAGTTTATGACAGCCGCACGAGTCCTCTATTGGTACCTACGTGTTCACTACTTCATACGCGAGATAATCTACCTCATCGCTCCCGAACTCTGAAGAGTTACCCTGCCTCCTAGTACCCCCCTGTTTCTCCCCGGTTCAGCGCGTAACAAGTGCTCTGCCGGATAGGAGATTGATGGCATATGCGAGTACCTGCTGAGGAGCAGGGAAACGGTCGCGGTTGGCCACCATCTTGAGGTGGAGTTGGGTAATGAAGGAACGGAGGGTGGCACGGGAGCCATGATACTTGTGGGGGTTTGGAACCTTCTCGGACCGGGTAGCTATCGGACCAGGATCTGGATTGGCCGAGGGAGGTGAAGGAGGAGGAGGGGTGGAGCCCTGATCATTCTGGTTGGCTTGGCGGAAGTTGATGAGGGTGTGTTGTTCAACGACTCGGCCCCGGAGGTCTGTTACCTCTTGTTCAAGTTCGGGAATACCTGCCACGGCGTTTTGGGCGTTGACCAGGCTTGCGCAGGCATTATCCCTTTCTGTTCGGAGACGTTGTATGATACTTGCCAGGTGGTTGAACAAGAGGTTGCAGTCTTGCATATATTGTTCTTGGAATTCTTCAAGGCTTGCGGGAGCAGCCCACTGGTTGAGATCAGGGGTAGTCATGGCTAGGGGCGTCCCAGGAGTCAATATAAATCGCACACAACGTAATCTAATGGACGATGTCGTGACTAGGAGGGAAGCGCGACTCGGAGTTCGCTTTGTAGAAGTTCAGGGACACGGGTACGGGCTTGGTACCGTAGGAGATTCGGACTACTAGGAACGGGAAGGTCGGGCTGATTACCGACGAGTGTGAAGGACTGAAATGCTAAATATATTTGAACTAGGACTAGCTAGCGAAAAGAAGACGTTGCGTGAAGAAGAAAGATAGGAGAAAGGAAAGATACCAGCGACTATATATACAGAAGAACCTCCACGTAACCGAACCATGAATAATCCTATAGAAACCCCACCGATTTATCATCACACCACACCGAAGAGAAAATACAGGGAAGAAACCGTGCCGCAGCAATACTTGAAGCAACCAAAACCCGAATAGGAAATCCCAATAACCCATAACTCACACAATCCTGTTTTGAAACTTCCTACTTGGTAATGCAATGGGCATAGGCCCAAGTTGTCCGCGAGGGTCCGTGATAGGAGGAATAGTTAGAAAGAAGAAACCCGAAAAATAAACTTCTCACACCATCAGAAAGACACAAGGCAAAAGGTGCAGAGACAAAGGACCGAGAATTAAGAGTCATACTTAGTAGACTCAAAATAGGCCACATTGACACAAACGCATACTTATACAAGATTAAGAAGAGCGCATCAAAGGAGAGTGAGTGCGGGGCAGAAGAAAAAAGTGTGAAACACTCATGACAGAATGCCGATTCACCATTAGCGAAAGGAAAAAAGGAAAAGAACATGAATCCATACTGAAACTATTATGGTGCAAGGAGGGACTGAGCACAGCGGTCAGGATATGGAAAGAGTTCTGCAGGAGGAGGAAAGAAGAAAGAGGGGAGGCAGAACTAGATACAAACAAAGAAGAAGACAGAAGATGGGGGGAACTGGATAGGGGAGGAGAGGAAGAGGAGTAGTAAATTGTGTTTGCTTTCTTATGTAATGTGGCTTATTATTTTTGAGGAGGAGGGGAGAGCAGTGAGGAGCAGCAGAGGAAGTGGATGGTTGTTCTTAGTGCCATAACTGTGATGTTGCATGTACGTAATGAATAAAAGAAAAAAAAGAAATGAGGCTGGAATTGTGCCGGAAACTTCAAACGCGAGAGCATTTATTATTCTACCCACCAGAGCCACTACCAACAGAAATACAAAAGACGTATTAATATTTCCCTTCAAGATCATAATTATATTGGTCTCAAAAAGCAAAAAGTCAATGCATATATTGATCAACCAAGCAAAAGCAAATACAACATGATCACTCTTACCCGTACCGGTCCTGCGGCCTTGTTATCCGGTAATACTACTACTTTCTGGTAATGCCGCCTGGCAATTTAATGCGCCTAGAATTGAGACTTGTTTAACGGGTACGTAAATTGCGCGTGTTTTATACTTTTTCCTTACGTTTCTCTTCGTATTAGACTGTACTTGTTTCCCTATCCACGACGAGATTGATGCGAGTCTGACAGGGGCGTGTGTTATGTTTATGTTGTCGTTTTCCTTTCGTTTTATTTTTGCTTTCGGCTCGAACTATAGTTGTTTCCCGTCCACCACGAAACATATCTCACTAGCCCAAGGGATGGCTCTCCTACCAATGGATTCACCTTCGTTCCTCTCAAACCTCAGCGACGCAACGGAAATTTGTTTTGTCGAAATTCTTTCAAAGAGCACCACCCCATTATTATTTTTCCCCGACTCTTTTGCCTTAGTTCGTTTTCGTTCATAATGGCGTAGTGTTCCGCTTCAGGGGACAAAGAGGCAAGATATTTCAGTCATGTATCGAAATTATGTACTATCAATCGCTCTCCTGCAAGAATTCTCCACGTGATTTGTTGGTCTCAATCATGCCGTTAGCGGTGTCACTTACTCTAATCCCGTAGCCCGGACCTGTCCTTTTTATTCTACAGGTTGAGTGTGACTAGTCTGAAAAGAATATAGTAAGGAAAACACAACCGTGTGGAAAATTCTTGGCGAATGTATGTGGTTTAGAAATAGGTTTCAACAGATTATTCATCAGGTCACGGCGATAAGCTTAATATTTAAGCACAGTGAAGAAAGTGTCATTGCAGAATACCTCCTTTGTTAGCCTCGTGCCCATCCCCTATTTTGGTGATTGATGTAAGTATTAGACACGCAACCAAAAGAAATATCTATCGGGTCTGGGAACGAGACTACTCCTTTGTACATATATACGCAATGCTGCACTCCTCTCTGCATAATTCACTCTTTCCGCTCCCAATTATAATGCTACCCACCCTAGAGATCCAATTCCTCCTCAGTATCATCGTCGAACGAGAGACACTCCTCCTCATACGGGATCGGCGCTCTATCACGACCCAATAGATCACGCTGTCTCTCCTTTTCCATGCGATGTAATTCCGGTTCACGTTCCTGGAGAGCCTTTTCCCGTAACTTGTCGAATCGTTCCGTTTCTGGGTGCCAGTAGATAGCATGCCATGCATACGCTGGGTTAGAGGAAACTAGAGACACCCATCAGTGCCAACTACAGCAAATCACCTGTAGTAAACATACCTATCTTGTGGAATGTGTCAGCCTTGGATCGCGCTGGTTGCTGGTCCAAGACGTCAGTTGATGCCTTTTGCTTGTCAACCGGGCCCTTGGCCATGCATTCCGCATCTACCACCTCTTGTCCAGCTGCCGCCCCGCCTTGACGCTTACGCCGCTTGGATGTGGCCGCTATTGATTTCTTGGCTTCCCCAGCGGTCGTAACTTCCCACTTCTCAGTTTCTTCATTAAACACCATAATCCTGGTGTTCTTCTTCGATATAAAACTTGTGGCGTGAGGGAGGATGGCCCACGCGAAGCGGGCATAAAGAAACGCGGGATCCACGCTGAGGGGCTCTGGAGCTCGGTTATGAAATGTCTCGCAGTAATTGGGACCCTTTATTAGAAAGTGGACAACAGATTTACCCTCCTTGGGGACAAAGGTAAAGGCACCTGTGTCAAACAATGTGTGGAGATCTTGTCTCAGACGGAGACAGTTGCGGATATCGGATGTTTCGTACAGGGTTGGGAGGGTGCTGCTGAGGTTGTAGAGGTGCATTTCGTTTCGATCAAACTTGAAGAGGTTAGCGGTGAAGATGCATTTGTGTAAGAGTGCGAACCCAAGGGCGTTCGTCCTTTGGGACCAGATGGGCAACTTGTGTCATTTCCACAAAGCGCGAGATGCGGCATGAACGATCTCTCTCGTTGACGGCGCGAGAGTACTGCGACGGTGCAGGAGGACTCCCCTCAAATTCATACGGTTCCTTTGGGGGTCAGTCTCGTGCCTTTGTTGGATAAAGCAGAAATCATTCAACTTACCTCCATAGCAAGCCATTCCGTCGGAATATCGGTATGAGGGAACTGCCAATTTTCAAAGTCTGGACACAGGGGATACGGAAGATCGCCCACCCTCCAACCAAAGGGATAGAACCAGTATGCGGGGGCTGTCAGGACGGCGTCAGGCGGAACATCAGAGGCCGAGGCCGGAACATTGGCACCCAGCCTATATGATAACAAAACACCTGGCGTATTGCAGGCAACAATTGAACAAGCCTGGATAGCGGTCAAGTGATGGAGGCCCCAAACAGGCTCATCAGATTGCGGTTGGCTGGAAACTATCGCACAGTCAAGAGCTTGTAGACGAAACATGACATCGTGGCCATCGGGATAGCCTGGGTGTCTAAAGGTGATGGATTTAGGCCTTGCGGGCATTCTGGGCTCGGGGTCGCCGCGGACGTCCGGTGCTGAGAGCTGGCGGAGTACGCTTACTCGAGGATGGGTTGGGGAAGCCATCAGATCCAAGACTTAGCAGTTAAAGGATTTGAATATGAAAGATAAGCTTTTATACATGAGAGTGAAATAATTATCAGTTCTGTTCTGGGAAATGTGCTGCTAATATCTGTCGTTGGATGCTCTCCTGGAGGTTGGCACCCTGTCATCTGAGGTTGAGATAAGATGCGGCTCTGCTTGATGACCTAGCACCTCGGAAGGTGCCAGCCCACCTCCCCCTCCACACACCGCCACCAAGACACGATCACACGAAATAAAACTGTCTATTTCTATGTATTTGAATTTTGGAAGAACGATCCCTAAATAGAAAAAGAACCCGTTGGCCAAATCGCGGGATATGTTACATTAGCAAAAAGATTGGTCTCTTCCCGTAGCGTCCCGGTGCCCTATCCCTTAGTCTGTTACTAAAATGCTGACCCCCAAAAAGAAGAAAATTTTGTGTGGCTTTACTAAACAGATCCTGTTATCTCCCTTAAAATACCGTTACTTCTCGAGAAATCCACTATCTCGCCCTGCTAAATCTTAATTCCGGTGGAGAAGAAGTGTGTCTCTGCACGAATCCGTGAAGTTTGATTCGCCAATTCGCCCTGGTTCGGGCTGACCACATACAAATACGGAGATAGTGGATTATTCGAGAATTAACTGCAGTAGATCTCACATACAAATTTAATTTTTCTTTTCTTTTTTAGTATACTGCCGGGTTTTCTTTTTTCTTTTCGGATGAGAATTGCTTATGAAATGTTAGATTAACACGCGTATGCCGTCGGGTTTTTGACCTATAGCTAGTTTTCCCCAATTGGGAAGAACTAGATACAGTTCCCATTTTTTTTTTTGATTTTGAAGTTTGCTCCTTACATGCGCCCATGTATCAGCGCCCTTAGACAAGCCAGCACACAGAAGAAAAACACCCCGGAATAAGGATTTTAACTGAATACAAAATATCATTCCCAGTCAACCCCCCCCCTCCCAACCTACCAAAGTGTATTGGCGCCCAGACAAGCCGGGTCTCCTTGAACAGGATGTTTTATCAAGGTGAAGCACGATGGAGTGCATGAAGGAAAAGAATTAGTCACGGGTTTCATGTGTCATAAGGTGATCGGTATGTTTTGTAATGTTTTGAGGCACTGGAAACCGAAAATATATGTTTCTAGACCTTCTCGATGTGGTTGATTATAGTTCTGCTGGTTTGAGACGTCCAAAAGGTTATAGGTCACGTTCCGCTCATCTTCAGCATCTATAAGTCTATATATTCGCTGCCATCTGACCCATCTAACATCATTCTTGACATGATTTGTATATTTCAATAGCCCTGCGGCGCTACCTTCACCCCCATCTCCATGTCAGCAAAATAAGTGGTGTCGTCCCGTGGGGTCCCGGTGCCTTATATGGCCTAGGCCTAGGTGATCGTGACCCAGGAGGCTATTTGGTTTCCTTACGCTTAGACCCACGCCCTAGTGCCATATCACTACTTTTGACGTCTGGGACCAGGATATCATGCCTTGGGCTCGTCTGGAGCTCATCTGGGGCTCGTTTGTGACCCCCTGAGCCTTTCCATTTCCCGTCTGGGCTCGTCTTGTCTCCCCTAAAGTACTTTTTGCCCGGCAGACGCCCTTTTAGCAATGCCAGAATGAGGTAATTTGGCAGAAGCGACTTTGTTCTAGGCATGGTCTGCCCCGCTACTAGCCAAATCTTTATCGATAGTGCGGGGATAGGACCTAGGCAAGGTGATAAGGATAGGGCTGGCAACCACCTCGTCCTGTTGATAAAGATTGGGCAAGTAAATGGTTTGTTGTATGTATATGCTAATCTCCACCCGCACCCTCCACTTACCCACCACTCGCTCCGCGCTTGCCACATGTTTACCTATCCTGCGCCCAGAATTGTGCTAGTCCGGTGCATGATTAGGTACAGATGTGCTAGTACACATTGTGACGTCAAAGACGAGTCACCTATCATCTTTAGAATGTCCCAAACCAGCGGGAGATTTACCTATGATTGATATCCAGACACGTACATCTCTGCTTTCCGATGTCCCAAAACGTCCCAAAATGACCTGAAAGACATTACTCACCTTCTGGAGGCCTGGAATGGTCTCGATACAGTGAAACGAGAGAACCTCATTGGTCATGAACGAGATCCGGCTAGTTTGGGCGCCAACCTTTTTCTTCCTGACGTAATATAAGTGGGCTGGAACTAATACGAGCGGTAACAATTACGAGCGGGAACAGGTCAACAACAGACTTTCCCACCAGAGGTTAAGCTCAGCTTTGGGATAAACTTCTCTACCACCGATTAGGTCAAGTGGTATCGATTTAGTGCTAATCAGAACAGTTGCCGATGGGCATAGTATGAGCAAATAATCATTTTGCTCCACCACCTCTATGGAGGCGACGGAGTGTACTGGCAGGACCCCAATCAGGAATCCTGTCTCTCTGGAGCGATCTTACCTCCCCCTCTACCGCTAACTTCTGGAGCAGATGTTACACAAGCTTTCCTATGCGAGCAAACATCTAACTTTCACCACGTCAGTATCCTGACCTATGTTTAGCCGATAGAACGGGGTACAGTGGCGATCCTATAATTATTGTGGCAAATAGTACCTTGCGCTAGGAAACATGCCCCACACAAGACCGTCCTTAATGATTTCTATATAGCCTAATACTAGTCAATATTTACGTATATATAACGGTTCTATCACTACCTCCGCACTACTTCCTCCGTTGTCTCCTTACATTCAATTGTTGCCCATTATTTATTCAAGTAGGTGTTCGATTTGGATATCGACCGGTTGCTCGATTTGCCTGATTTGGAGTCGAATTAGGTGCTGAATTAGACGTCAATCTGACCATCAAATTAGCCTCCAGTTCGGTACCTGATTCGGTACCTGATTCAGTCGCTGACTAGGTACTGATTGAAGAATCGACTCGGATTTGGGCAGCTATTAGGTACCTCATTCTGTGTCTGGTTCAGTGCCTGTTTGGGTATCAATTCGGTCCCTGCTTTGTGTAGGTTTTGTCCCTCCTTTTGTGCCTGATTTGGTGTCTGATCCGATACCTGATAATGTGTTGATTTGGTGCCTGATTTGAAAGACTTCGAGCACTCTATTAACCTTATCTAAGGCTTCTATGAACGCCACCCAAGTACTAACCCAAAGCCTCTTGGGAAGTAGACCTCAGAATTGGATTTAAGATATATATTACATTGTAGTATAACTTGGAGTATGAGTGCGAAGAAAAAGGCTAATCATAGATTCCATTTATTGCAAAGATTCTACAGGTTTATTTAGCTCTCGATTCCAGGATTTAATAATTAAATTAGAGGAATTTATAATATGTGTTTGTTATGTTTTTCCATTAGGTTCTACAGATGAGTCAACAAGAGGTCTCTGAGATATATATGTGTGCCTTCACCTCCCATTTGGGATAGTTGCTGTCGTTCCCTTTGCTCTTCATGTAACGTTTTTGGCTTTTTAGAAATATATTGGTTTAGATTCTTCGGTATTGTTTCGATCGGTATTGTTTCGATATCTTCGCTACACAAACTTGTTTAGCTCGGCCTGTGGATCAAGCAAATCTATTAGTGAGTTCCATCTTTATTTCCGAATTAACCTTTCACCGATTTTGTCCCGTTCCACCTCTGTTTGTTATCTTGGGCCTCCGTCCCCGTAGTCTCCTATCCACTGTGATGTGCTTAGCTTCTTTTTAAGTCAATCCATGACGATATATATATTCCAGTGAATCTTTCCCTGACTTATCCCTAGAATACAATAGAAAGGCATAGAGAACACATTAGAAAGGAAAATCAAATCACGCATTAAACTCTGCCATTGAGAACTATCGAAAACCATGGAACCTTCATGACAAATAAAACCCGTCACTAATCCTTTTCCTTCCTCTTGAGGACAATAATGAATGAGTTCGTCGTTTAGAGGTCATTTATCTAAATGACAAGTCTTCTCTTTGCCCTAGTGAAACCTTATTCTTGATTCAGCAGCTATATAAGGGCACCTCCCACCCCACATCTCTACCTTCTACCTTCTCCTTCTTTCTCTCCCATAGTTGGCCTTCATTATCACCACCACCACCATCATCACCATCACTACCGCCATTATCGCAACTATTAAGGTAAGTCAGACCTATCATGCTAAAGTAGAGCCATCACTAATAGTATCAGCGGTATAGCAGCAGCAGCAGCAGTGTAGTAGTAATAGCGGTATCATGATAGGATGATTTAGTATACTAGTGGGGGTGACGGTTGGTGGTTGGGCAGAGATATACCATAGCTACAGCAAATAATATAATTATGAAGTAAAATAATATAATGAAATAAAATCGTCATTTACCTCTAAATGACTTCATTATTTATTAAGTGTAGTCACATAAATGACTATCTTAAACTACTCCTTAGTTAATTAGTCATTTAGTAGTGACCGACGATATGGGTTATAGACTAAACGACAAAGTCATTCAAGGTTTGCTGCTAGAGTTCACTTTCATACCGCAAGTCATAGGACGCCGTGATATCGATATAGTACGACTACTCCTATATTGTTCAATATCAATCTAAACTTCACAGAATACTATGTTATCATATACAAAATTATTTAATAACCTTCAATTCAAGCTTATTATATCCATTATAGTTACCTTAACCATGTCTTGTATTGCACGCCTTTAGCGATTTCTCAATTACGGTCTATTATCCAGTGAAATACATATACGGCACTGCAGTATCTTGCAGCGAGGTCAGGTGTATACTCATACAGGTGTTCATTTGGTAAGGTTGAATAGTCCAACGGCTGTAGTACGGCAATTGAATAGTTGAACAATCAAACTGTATAGAATTGTGAGCAGATACTTTGGGGTTTTTTTAGCCGGAGGTTTTACATTAAATGAATTATTTCTTTTCTATGGAGTACTATTCTTCTCCTACAGGCTTCACCCGTTTTGACAGTGAGGCTACCAGGTTTATGTAGTATTTGAATTTGTTTCCTAGAGTTGCCTATTCCTCGAAACTATTGGAGTGTTGTAATATGAACTGCTTCTGAACACTGTCAACCAATATGCCAGGAGCTATACTCGCGTGTTAATCAAGTCCTGGGAAATTTTGTGAGGTCGTTGTTAGCAAGAATTCTCAGGACTTAATTAACACGCTAGTATATTCGACATCCATATATGTGACCGTTTTATATGCCTATGCAAGACCTCATTCATGTACTCGAGTCATCATGTTAACCAAGTCCTATATTAATTCTCTACATCTTTACATCAAAAAATCCAGAACCCACCCCTATACCCCTGTCATGAAATATTTCTCTCATTTACGCCCTTTTAACCCGAGCTCCACCCAACAAGCCGTATAAATACCGCAATCTCGATCATGTACGAGGTTGTGGCCAAAAGATTCGGTAAAGCGCACGTTGCAACAGCAATGCGCACCGACGATGAGTTCCACTCCCACACGCAATGGGCTTGATAACTCAATATGAAATGATAAATGTATTTAAGTGTTCTCGAGCTTTATATAGCTTAAATAGGATGTAAATATCTCACCATGTTCTTGAGATATCGAGTTCGACATTGGGGAGTATCCCCGTTGCTAGATTCTTTTGGCCACAACCTCGTACCTGCCTGGAAAACAGCAGACTGCGTCTCAGTTGGTGTAAAGCCATGACCCTTACTGACCTCAAGACATTCGTGAAGAAAATGCAATTGCTGGTCCTTGAGTCTGCTTATAATCCTAGAATGTACCATATTGCCATTGTGGCCTGTATAAGGGGCTTTACACATGCGAGGTAGTAGGTAACTTTAATGCGGGGAAACGCAAATCAAGGAAAGAAATTGTCGATATTGAATAAAACCCGTGTGGATACAGAGAATATGGGTAACAATAGACCTTATAGTCTTCCATGCGCAAAACGTCTGGATCCAACTACAGCCATAAAGGTCACAAGTTTCAACTCACATCCTGCGCAGGTTAGGGCTTCATTGTTCGTGGCGTATTGTGTTTAGTGGGTGGGTTCTTTCACCATACAGATCATGATGTTTGAGAGATTAGAGAGTGCCGGGTTGCAACAGATGCACTAATTCGATGTCTGAAAGGTCTGCCTGGAGTAAACTTAGCCAAAGAAAAAAAAGGACTCAGAAGCGAACATGATGAACTACCACTTACTTGGCACAATTTCCATCATAGATCCCCCCTTCACTTGGGGGATTACTCGGCACCAAGGTCCTTGGCCCGTTCACTACGCTAACCTCAGCAGCGATATTTATGGAAGAATCGAGTATCTTGGGGGCGCTTGGCATGAAGTAATTCATGATGAATGTCTTTCCTTTGTTATCCAGGGCGTTGAGGTCCGCTCCAGCTGCAATCAGACCGCCCACACACGAGCTCTGACCATTAGCCCCTGCGTGCATCAGAGCCATCATCCCTTCCTGATCTCCGGCGTTGAGGTCGGCTCCAGCTGCAATCAGGCTGTCCACAGACAAACTCAGACAATTAGCCACTGCGTGCATCAGAGCCGTCATCCCTGTCTGATCTTGGGCGTTGAGCTCGGCCTTAGCTACAATCAGTTTCTCCACATACAGCCCATCACGCTTAGCGGCTGCCCGCATCAAAGCCGTCATCCCTTCCTGATCTTGGGCATTAAGGTCGGCTCCAGCTGCAATCAGGCTGTCCACAGACAAACTCAGAGAATTAACCACTGCGTGCATCAGAGCCGTCATCCCTTTCTGATCTTGTGCATCGAGGTCGGCCCCAGCTGTAATCAAACTGTTAACACACGAGATCCGAGAATTAGTCCCTGCGTGCATCAAAGCTGTCATCCCCTCCTTATCCCGGGCGTTGAGGTTTGCTCCAGCTCTAATCAAGATGTCCACACACGAGCTCCAAGTATTAACCCCTGCCAGCATGAGAGCCGTCATCCCTTTCTGGTCTTGGGCGTCGAGGTCAGCTCCAGCTGTAATCAAACTGCTAACACACGAGCTCCGGGAATTAGCCCCTGCGTGCATCAAAGCCGTCATCCCCTCCTTATCCCGAGCGTTGATGTTTGCTGCAACTCTAATGAGGATGTCCACAAACAAGCTCTGACCATTAGCCCCTGCGTGGATCAAAGCCGTCATCCCTTTCTGATCTTGGACATTGGGGTCGGCTCCAGCTGCAATCAAACTGCTAACACACGAGTCCCGAAAATCAGCCGCTGCGTGCATCAAAGCCGTCATCCGCTTCTTATCCAAGGTGTTGATGTTTGCTCCAGCCCTAATCAAGATGCCCAAACACGAGTCACCACCCTTAGCACTGGCGTGTATCAGGGCCGTCATCCCTTTATGATCTTGGGCGTTGAGGTCGGCTCCAGCCGCAATCAGACCGCCCATACACAAACTCTGAGAAATAGCTCCTGCGTGCATTAGAGCCGTCATCCCAGTGTGATCTTGCGCGTTGAGATCCGCACCAGCGGCAACGATAACGTCCACACACGAGGTCGAACCCATCAGCACTGCGTAACTTAGAGCTGTCTTGCCAGCTTGGCCCCGTACACTGACATCGACCCCACAAGTGATAAGGGTCTCGACCGTTTGTTTATCCATGCGGCAGACAAAGAATATGAGGGGTATCTGGTCATCAATCAAGCATGTATTGAGGTCAACTCCACATTTCGCCAGCACACCATAATACAGGCTTCGCTTGTCTCCAACCATTCCTGGAGTCTGTGTTTTCGGGTCGGACTCGATGAGTAGTTTGAGAAGCCGAATTACCTCAACGACATGAATTTCTCCGCCTTCAGAGCAACACGATAGTAGCAGCACCCGTGTGGTTATGAAGTCCTCACGCGCAATTGATTCTTTAAGAGCGTGAAAGAAGGAGCTTCTCAACTCCTTTGAAAGAGTATCAATTCGGCCATTCAGCGGGGGTGGAGGCGGGCGCGGCTCGGTGTACCAAATAGGGTTATAAAGCTCTTGTGGATGGAGAGGTAAGGAATATGCCGAGTAATTTGATACCTCTGAAAGGCTGAGGCCTGAGAGTACTGACCAAGGCTGTATGGGACGTGTTTGCCGGTTGAGGTGGTCGTTCTTGTGCAGGGATACCCGTTCGTTCTAGGAGGGCCCGCCTATAGACTCTTGTCCGTGTAAGTGTTGTCTCGAAGTTGCTCCTGATCGTGTTGACGGATTGGAAACTCAAGAAGCTTCCAGAAATACTATTGCCGGAGATTGAAATAGCGTCGGAATTTCCTGATGCCATTTTGCGCACCATCTCCGAATTGATGACTATAAGCTCCGCTATTCTTGCTTGTAGATCACGCGCGCTAGCCTGCGCCTCCTCGTTTGACCGGCTGTGAATGACCAATTTGGAGAGTTAATGTACATCATGAAAAAAAAAGATGGGGTTAAAATCCAGTAGGGGTCTGTCTCCATACCATGTGAGAATAATGAGAATAGAATTGATGGTATTCTTATGATTTTGGATGCGTGAGACAAGATCAACTAGATTGGACTTTGACAGAGTCCACCCCATCCGCCGGACAGCGGTCGGCATACCCTTCAGGCGGGTGACCTGCCTCTCGAGCTCAGAGAAAGTTACCACACATGAGGTTAGAATCGCTACAACTTGCTCAAGGTCTACCAACGATAACCTCGTGATATCGATGGTTTGAGTTTGAGTTGAGGCAGAAGTGGTATACGTAGATAGCTGAAAGAGAATAAATCGGAAGTGATTGATCTCTTCCAGAACTGTTTTGGCATAATCGTAGGCAGATAAATAGTCATTCACCATAAGGCCCACATGAACGGCGGCAGTTGCTAGCCCAGTTATTGACGCCGCAACAGAAAGTGGATCCATCGTGATGTGATTTTTATGTCGGTTGGTGACTTGGAGAACGAGCGGGGTGAACAGCTAGATCGCGTGCTGCAGATTGCACAACCAGCGACCATAACACAAATTACATAATTAAGAATTTAGGCAAAATAGCGTAACTTGATTGGTGCAAATCCTCACATCAGCCAATCATACAAGCAGAAAATGACTCTGGAGTCTTTTGCGCAAAGTCTCAAATATAGTCAAAAAAAGCAAACAAAGAAATACTAGTACTTGGTATATACCATCCTCTGCCTGAATCACTGCTTCCACGGCGACGGTCTAGAGTTGCTCAATGGTTTACGGGTACCAACACGCTGGGTACCCATACCAACCACCTGCCCCCCCCCAGACCCACCCTGACTCGATGCAACCCACCAAAAACCTCAATACTAGACGGCTACCCGAGATTTGTTCCCCACGCGGTTTTTATTGAATGCCTGTTTGAGAAGCTGGGGATTTCTCTAATCCAGAGCCTCAACTATTAGCTGATATCTATGCCCTTGTGCGTTTTCATGACCTTGCAAATCCGCCTCAAGCAGGCATGAACCGTATTTTTGCCCATGAATCTTAGGGTGCGCGTACGGACATCAGAAAAAGAATTAGTCTCATCTCGTGTGGCACTCTGGTGCCCCAAATGACCTGGATGGCTCAGGCGTCAAATTGGTTTCCTTAGGGCCAGTTTGGCAACGGCCTCAACTTAAAATATCCTGGTGGAAAGCGACTCAAAGATGTAATTTTGACTTATTGAAAAGTGTTGATTAGAGTCTTTTATCCACACTCACTTGAAGGTTGAAAGATCGGTTTCGAGGCAAAATGACTGGGGGTAGTATGCAAAAGAAGACACATGAAGGAATCAATAACATGATGAGACTTATCTGCTCTCAGCATATATATGGCGCGGTGTATCTTAAAGGTGACAGCAAACTCCATTGCTAATAACTTCTAAATGAGACAAGATATCAGAAATTCGTCTGCTAGAAGTATAGGTCCAGTGATGATGAGAACTTTTACCAGACAGATTTCTAATATTTTATCTTAAAAGGTTATTAGAGATTTAATTTGCCTGTTTTGGTATGTAAAATGCGCCAAGATTTAGTGAAGTGGAATAGCATCATAGCCATTTATACCCCTATATTGCGGATTTACGGCCAAGATTCAGTTTTAACACGGCTAGAATCTAAGGCGCTTATTGGTTCACAAGCGGCCAGAATGGCCAAGATTGCCCCAACTGAGATACCGCATGTCGTCATTAAGACGCGCCGCGCCATAACTCCGAGAAACCCGACAGATCATATATCTAAAAGTCAGGGCTAGGTCTTTTCGTACAAAGGTTGCCTCGATTGCAACTTTCGAGCGTTGATAAAAGACTCTATTAAATATCGGAAGACATCCCGTGGATATTTTCAAGGATTTATGCGCGTTCAGATACCGCATGGAAAAATTACCTGTGCATATAGGATCAAAATTACTATTAGAACACATGATCCACACACTTCAGTCAATCGTTCATGAAGTAATCCTTGACCGGAGATAGCCAATTTTCGAGCTTTTGCGGTAGTCTGTAGGCAACCCCCCCCCCCCCAATCAAGGCGGGCTATTGCTATGCACAATCTATAATTATCACCAAATTTTCAAATTTGGACCCCTCAGAATATCCACGGGATGTCTTCCGTTGTTTGGCAACACACTTTGTCACGTTATCTTATATGAAAACAGCCATTAAATCGACTGAAATAAAAAAGCAGCCTCGATCTTACTTTTTGTATTCGGTCATTGCAACAATCCACCAAAATAATCCACTCTGGCATTCTGAGTGATATTTGAGCTCCAGGGTTTTATTGTAGATAATAACAATGGCTAATGAGTACGCTCAATTCCCTATTATTAAAAGGCTTATGTGAACCCGTCCGCTAAATGGAAATGGTTATTTGGAAGAATTATTGTTGCCTAATCCTGGACGAATAACTGAAGTTTTGTGTATGTATCCTATTGTCTGCCAATTGCTGCGCCCCTATAATAGAGAAATTCAATTGGCATGGAGAATCAGTTATTTCGTAGCAGAGATAATGAGATCTGTTAGTAAAGGCACGCCGTGTTTCCTTTTCCTTGGGTGGGCAGCATTTCGTCGACAGACGAAGGGATAACGGATAGCCGATGAAGTTGGCCCTGTAGTGGGACCTTAAATATAATTGGGTCATATAAGTGCTTGATTTGCCAAACGGGCCCTTACACTTAGACCCACGCACGGGCACCACTGGAAAATCTTTTGGCGTCTCTTCACCTAAAGTACCTTTTGCCCAATAAACACCCTTTTAACACTAACAAAACAAAGTCATTTGACTATAACTACTTTATTCTAAACATGGTCTGCCCCGATATATAATATTATGTACCCGGGGGTGCCGGAAAGTGATGCAACGATCAAATAGTCCATCCTTCTCAACAACCAAACTAGCGAACAGAACGTGGAGCGAATCTGTGGTACTTTAGAAGCTGGAGATCATAGTTATGGTTAGAGTTGATCTGGTTGACTGTTGCTTCTCCTTTTATCATTGTCTCTTGTCACAAGTTGTCCTTCTACAGGCTAAAAATCCCATATCAATGACCTAAAAACTGCAGACTCTATTCTAGAGACTCATTTATCATGCATATGACAAAGATATCAATCCTGCTCAAGCATTATATTATGTTAAAAGTGGAAATTCCGAGTACCTTTCGGCGCTGCTAGGTCAAGCGTTGCATCACTTTCTAGCACCCCCGGGTACATGCTAATCCTCACCCGCACCCTCCACTTGCCCGCCTTCTCTCCTCACCTGCCACATGCTTACCTATCTGCTGCTAAGAATTATGTTGATTCGAAGCCTGGTTTGGTGCTGAATTGGGCGTCGAGAGCCTGATTGGGGAGTTTCAACAACAAGCAATTATTATATCGGGTCCCGGATAACGAGCGTATCCCCAACCCCCCATGAACGGGAACAGCCAACAAATTGGATAGGAAGTAACTTCCCGCTCTAGGCCCTGTTGATGGGGTTAATTCCTATGGGTGTTCGACTTTAACACAGGTGACGCATACCAATGGACTTTTTCTCAAACACCGCCACGCTGCTCCGAAAGCCAAGCGGAACCACCTCTCAACTACCTGACCACCTTACTCGCTTCCAAAAAAGCAATTCGCTCGGCGTTGATCAGCTTTTCTGTATTGAGCAACAACCGGGCAGGGAGGAGATTGATCAAAATTCAGATGCAGATACGGGTGCAGATTCCGCAGGGATCAAGGGATTTCCCCAGTTGCGCTCGATAGAAAGATCAGGAAAAGAAGGTATAAATGAAGCATGACGAGACCCGGAACCTCTTGGTACAATTATGCATTGCACGCCCGCAGAGTACGTGAAGGGAGGCAAAAAGAAATTTTGGGAAGATTTTAGACAGGAGTTTAGGGCGTTATAAGGTATACCCGCGTCCATCATTAATGATATTATGGCTCTAATGGCCTCAGGTTTGGATGTAATAGCAATGGGTCTAATGCGGACATAGAGTAAGAGACGAGCGAACAACAATAATACGGGTAAGAATGGTATTGCACTTGCCAATACAGATAGAGAACTGGCTCTGGATCAGTGAGTTCTAGTATATCATTTCTTCTAATCTTAATTTCTCTCTATTTTGATTACTTTTGACCGTTAACTAACTGCTTTGGTTGGATGATGGTAGGAAAACAACTGATGCGGAATTTGAAAAAAAGTAAAAGAGTTAACAAAGTTCTGAGAGCAGGATGAAGAAGCAAGTAATGCGTTGGACAGGGAACCCTTCAGACACAGAAGCCGGTCGCCTGGCAACCACCAAAATCCGAAGCACCAGTATCTATGGTAAAATTTTAAATCCATAGGAATCTAGATACTATTTACATAGGTAAAATTGTCAATTAAGGCAAATGATCGTTCAATTTCAAGGGAGGAATTAGCTTGCAAACTCGTGAAGAAATATTTAGATGAGAAATTCCCAGACAAACATTTGTATGGGGAGATTGGTGATATAATTCTATCTCCACCAATTTTTGAGAGATGTGACTTAGGATTTCTTGGTATGGTTCTCATATAAGGGGAATAAATGTTCATAATGATTTAAATTCTATTTGTCCCCTGTGATGAACATTCTTCAATTATTCAGTTCAATGAATTTTGTATGGAGCTCTAATACTGGTTGCTATATATTCCTTTCGTCTGTAGAGAAACAGGTTTTCTGAAAATCCTCCCAAATACATATGGCGCGGCGCGTCTTAAAGGTGACATATTGGTATTTCAACTAGAACAATCTTGGCTGCTCCAAATGCTCTTGAACCAATCAGAGCATTGTTCTCCCGCCACCCTATGGCTGGAAATCATATCTTAGCTGTGGCTCTGTAAGAAAGGGTATAAATTGGTATAATACTGTTCCACCCCACCAAGTCTTGGCGCTTTTTACATACAAAAATAGATAAATGGCATCGTTTATAACTTTTCAACCAGACAAGATATCAAGAATCTATAGAGCCAAGTTGTAGTGATTAGTATAGTCAAGACTTTGGCTTCATAGATTTTCGATACCTTGTGTGGTTGAAAAGTTATAAGAGACGGAATTTTTTGTCACCTTTAAGCCGCGCCGCAGCATAGACCTAACCCTCGTTTAAAGCCATGCTTGTCACCCTTCATTCTTCTCTTTTGGCAGTGGTAAAGCAAAGGTTTCTGTGTCTGACAGGTTTCCCGCTCCAACGCGTTAGTAGGCGTGGGTTGAAGTAGGTTGTGGCTGGTGAGTGATGGAGGCGGAGTCACGCTAGTCACGCTCGCGGGTTCTCGCTAACGCCCTACCTATATGAACACGAACGATTGTTTGGTATAGGTGGCCCTTTGGGCAGCTGGAATACTCTTGTACTTGTAATATAGACCTGCCTCTTCAGTACATTATCACAGTTAGGACTTGGTACAGTTTCATCAGTGATCGAACTCTATTTCATCTCCATAAAGCTCTAGTTACACATCCACACACGCATAACAGCGTACAACGCCTGCTAAAACCAATGAAAAAATCATAGACCCCCTCCTCATAGCTACTGAAGATTGTGATCAAAAATTCATGTCACGATGGGGAGAAGTTGAAAAGGAACGGGCTGCTTTGGAAAGAGAAAGAATTGACAGACTGGACAAGTTGGCTGATGGAATTGTAAAGAATTAGCAAGGCGGAGCGAAATCCAACTAGTTAAAGAGTCAAATGAAAAATCTAGAAAGACGTGTGAATGATAGCTCTAGGTGAGGTGATATCAAGGAAATTTTGAACATGATACGCGTGGATAATTAATATAATTTAGAGAGTTCAAACAGAATATAATCAAAAAATATTGTATTGAAAGATTGTCTTCTATTGCCAGCTCTTCGACTCCTAAGCAGTCCCAAATACTGGGTGGTTTACACCCAAAAAAAGTAGCAGCCATCGATCCATAAAAACAGGCAAGACAATTTATAAGAGGACAAGCAACAAAATGATGAGCTGCGACAGGAGAAAGGCCAACCTTAAACTCACTTTTATAAGCACAGAATCCAAACAAATTCAAGTTGACAACCTTAGCAAACCCCCATTCTACCGATACTGTCACTGTTGCCATCTTGGTATTAAAAGTTATTTATTCCGGGCTTGGGTTGCTGCTCTGAATGCTCCAATTATCCATATTCTTTCTCGTTCATGCCCTTTGTTGACGGCGACAAGGTGCCAGGTCTTCCGCGACGTCATCCTCGTTCAGGTACAATAGTTCCAGATCCATTATGTCGCGAGATGCGTGAGTTCAGAGACAGTTTATCACTACTAATACTAACCGGTCACACATGTAGCAACTCAGCTTTCCCCACAGCTCTTACATCATGAAAGTGTCAGAGGCCGTTAACCAATACAAAATCTCAAAGAACCTTAACATTTAATAGTATCTATAGTATAGCGCATACCCTCGGTGAATCGAGTATTTCGATCCAGGTATGTACCATCCTTTTTGGGCCTTAAACACAAGATCACTACCGATTTCGATGGCGGCATATGTGGGTACCTATTCTTGGGTATGTGCCCGCAAGGAAATCTTCTATCGATTGACTTCCCTTTACATTTTCCCTCATGATCCAGCACAATGCCGCACTTTTCCCTTTGATTGATAGTTATGCTTCCCTGTAGGTCTCCGCTCTTGGCGTGAGGGGAAATTGCATTGAAAATCCCTTTGAGGTTCGGCCAACCAGAGGCAGTCTCTGAAGGTCACTCAATATGTGAGTTGTGGCCAAGAATATCCCTGCTGCAGCGTAGAGTAGTGATTTTTCACTAGGTATCGTTGAATATTAAGGTTGTGGAGTGGCCTCGCCTAAAATAACTTGCCCCTGAACAACGCTTTGTTTTTCGCACACCGAACCCGAACTGGCGGGCTCTACCCAAGCGGTTAACTTAGAGTTACCTCACATTGCCAGGGGTCAGCTGTTTGGAGGTCGCAATCTCGTATTCACCGGATGTGCATTTTAGTCCATGGCATTTATTACAGTTAAGATCAACATCAAGCCTGGTTGGCCAGATGAGTGACCTACCCTGGGGTGACTATATTTGATCAAATATCGTTATGGTGTGTTCTTCGGGAGTGTTTCCATATTAAGTATGTTATATTGGGTAGACGACTTTCCTCCCACCGGAACAACCCCCGTCAGTGGAATGACCAAACCTAAAAAGGTAAATACTAGTGTCATTGTAACTGACCTCTTTACCTCTTGAACCGGTTTTCCTCACCAAACATTAACGAATCAACATCTGTTCCAGCGGGGGAGGTATTCCAGTGGAAGGGAAGGCGTCTATGTATTGGATAGGAATAAATAAGCTTATCCTATCAACCCCCAGGCACCAGATCACACGCCAATAGCAGGAGTCTTCTGCACGTACCCAGTCTGCATTGTCAAGATCCTAACAGCTGAAGCGTATATAGTAGCCCAGCAAACGGCCATTTGAGCTTAAAATTCACGTGAGCAGCTTCTTTGCCTAAATCGGCAGGAGACTAGAAGCCAAGGAGGATAAATAACATCAGTACCTAGCTCATTGGTTCGACAGAATGGAAGTATACGAATGATGAACATCGCCAACGACGCCACCTACCTAACTCCTGTGTTCCAGCATCCAATTATCATGCAAATAATCGAATCATGACATTCACCTCAATTTCAAACTGGATCGGGAACTTGCGTACGCCTGAGTTGTATCCATGCCGTCTCGTATTCATGCATGTACTCCCACAGCCATACACATCAGCAAAGAATTAGCTCTAAATCCTAACAAATTAATACCATATCTATAGACATGCTCAGAGGTTCAAGATGGGTATAAAAGTTATCCAGAATCGCCGTGGTATCTCTTCTCCACCAGCAGTCCCGCTATTGAACATCACAAGAACGCCAACCTTTTAACAAACTGAATCAACCCCATACACTGAAACTCATCAATCTATTCTCTACGATAAAATGCACACATTCAACCTCTCTCTTCTACTCTTCCCTCTCCTACTTCTCCTCGGGTTTGCCCGCGCCGACTGGAAGCTCTCAATCACCTACGCGAACGGCAAGCAGATTACCGCAAATGGCTTCCGCAACTCTGGCTGCGAGGTCCTTGCTATCTCCGACTCCAAGGTTTCCACTTTCTATCTTGAAGGAAACATCAACGTGGACACGGTGGCATTCTATACGGACACCTTTTGCACCAAAGGAGAGTACAAGCGAGGAACCGGATCGACAAATGTCAACCCCGATCAGTACTTTAAGGCCTACAAGACCTGGTAGGCAGGACTCCGATTAAAACCGAGCGAGTACAGAGGGCTTGAGGTGGGGGATGAAGGCGGGAGAGCTAGCGGGGAGGATCATTAGTGACATTACTCTTTTCTTTCATTTGGTCTTGTCTGTGAGCTCAGGAATGTTTGTCCATGGAAACTATGATATTTTTCAAGCTCCTGTCATTGAGATATCCAGATTAAATGTGAGCTATTTTAAAACTTTATCTTTATTGATAGTATTGAATGCATCTTTCCGAATCGGCCCAAATTTAAACCATGACTTCATGATGAATAGCTCAACTCAATTACACCAATTTCACAAGCACGATCATCTTCTGCCCCTTTTCTCAGTATCTATACTACGATTGAAGCTCCAGGATATCATACCTTGAGTGCCTAGGGTAATCATAGGCCGTGTATACTCGGCAAGGTTGCTGCCATAGCGCTAGGACGGTAAAATTTCAATTTATAAAGTCGTCAATAAGAGGGATAAGCATAAGTGGCCAGAACTTGAGACAATAGCAAGCTTGATGAACCTCTAATCACTTTCTGCTGGTATATGTGCCCCCTGCTTCAAAGATATTATCTGAGCCCGAATATGATTTTAGTAGGTAGTAGGTAACCTCCCCCCCCCCCCCCAAAGGCCTCAAGCTGACGAGAGATGATATACCAAGCGGCACAATATGTACTTGACGGATAAGGAAATGAACATTCTGAGACCTATAAAACTACACCCTATAAGGTCATACCAGAAACCTCAGTGAAGCCTTTCCTTCTGTACATATAATCATGTTCTTGAATAAAAGAAAGAAAAAATGATGATGGTCTTCCGAGTGATCGATCATGACGTATCCCAGGCCTGCACGGTATGTCGCTATAACTGGCCCCATGCTAGTAAGTACTATCATGACGATCGCAGGAGCAATTATCTATCGCGGTGCAATGGCTAGGATTCTTCTTATCATTCTCTTCCCGCGCCCTTATGCTGGCGCCTTTTCTATTGGCCGCCATGCTGGAACCTACCGGTTGTTACGGCAAAACCTAGAAAGAAATGAATGCCTCCGGATTTTATTCTTACTATAATTTTCTGTCTGAATCCTTTGTCTCCATGGTGCGCTATAATTTCTATTTAATGCACGAAATGCGGGCCCAGTCACACGGAGAATCCCGACTATCGACCCCTTCATCGATAACCTATGTCTCTCAATGAATCAACTACTTGGTGGGATGCATGTGGCCCTTTTGAAGCTGCTTCCCGGTGTCGGTATTCAATGGATTTGAGACCACATAGAGGCATAGACAAACCTGTGGGCAAAAAATGTCATAACATGAATTTATCCCTCCAAGTGTTAGACGCCAGCGCGCCAGTAACTCCTCTGAGGATTTGCATTTGCTCTCGATTGGTAGTCTCTCCTCTCTTTCGCCCTCCAGGTCCTGAATACTATGTAGTTAGTCATAAGTATCTAAGATTACGATAAATCAATCGAACTCTACTTGTGTCAAAACATCGGATATGCTATAAGTATGATGCTTTATATCAATGAGTGTTGAGTGAGATATGTCGATATTCATTCTCGCGAGGGAGATCTTAAAGTGGAGGACTCTAAATGTCTCAAATTTCCGAGCTAACCATTTCCACTGCGATATGTTCCTATTAAATCCATTGTTTCTCTATCAATCAATTAGTTTTTATCCGCTTTATTCAGCCACATACATGGGGTTAATTTAATATGTCTAAGGGCGGATCATGGGTTATTATGGTGGGTTTTGGGAGTGATAGTCGCCGGTTATGTGAAGGCCGTTGGCTCCCAGTTAACAACCCACTCTCTCAAATCAATAGTTGGATTTAGCATTACGCTAGGACGGGCCTCTAGTCCAAGAAATACATGTACTGTCCTTAGTACCTAATGTAGTTTAGTGGCCATACTTGAATGTTTTTAGCTGAGTATATACCCATCTAGAAGGTCACTTCTTTTTGAAAATTCATAACCTCAGTGGTAGTAGTGGAAAAAACCTCAAACCAAGACTAGTATCTTTTACAGGAATTAGAGATAGTTTCAGAGGGTTTGGGGAGCAAAACGTCTACAGTCAGGATTGATAGAAGATTGAACGTGTGGACTTATATTTTCTTTTGTTGGCATTGATTTTGTATGGAGAGTAATGGTTGCAGTCTCCACTGATGTGTTCGGGTATGTTGTAAATCTCTCACTAATACGCCAAGGCCAAATGCTTGTGTATTCCATGTGAGCCGACTTACTAGTACATATCAGTTAAGCCGGTAAAACAGCAAGCCGTCTGTAGGGGATGGGCACGAAGCTAGAGTTAAGCTTAACCCCATGCATCTCGATACCAAGTAAGTAAAGTCGCGGTGCCTTCTCTTGTTCTCGCACTTCATTACCGCCCTGCACTTGATGTGATGGTTGTGTTTTTCGAGCGCGCTAGATATATATACAATAGGCGTGCGATTCAGATCTTAAACAGCGCTACATGTGGTTCATCATAAAGGTTATTTGAAAAGTGAACTGTGGGGCGTGCATGATCAGGTACGAAAGTGCAGGGATATGATTTAGAGTTTGCTGCTTCCAAGCTGGTGGGTTCGATGGTTCAGGGTCGCGACATGTGATTTCTTGGGCCGCCCAACCTTGTATACATGTACTTACCTACAGTCGCTCACTGGGTGATGGTGGTCCCTCTGTTTAAACGGCGGACTGGAGTCTCAAGCCAATGGTAGAGCTCACTCTGGCGATGCCAAGTACAAATTTTTATCACTTGGACGTATGAGACATTGGAGAATCTCTCTAATGCATATATATCATGTGATCTCGATTTTGGGTGAGGGTAAGCAGTTCGCTGTGTTTATCAGCCCTTGGGATACTTAGAGGTGCTATAAAATTCGCAAGTTGCTGCTCTATTTCTGCCAATCAATTCCTAGGTAGGGCAGGCTAATGCATGAGAGAGATTCTCCAATGTCTCATACATCCAAGTGATAGTGCAGAACACCATCAAGCAGGATCCGCCTTCAGGCCATGAACGGCTGTATGGATTGAAAAGTCATAGATAACTATCCCCATTCATTCGCGTCGATCGTGGACAAAGAAAGTTTACCATGTGCAACTGGAACATGATCTGATAACCATACATAAACGCGGCAACTCCCATCACGCCTTAGCTTGGCGCCAACCTGCCAAAGAATCCGCTCGGCCTTTTAAGCATTCCAGTCATCTTTTTGATTCATTATCCACGTCAAGGTTTTGGGTTTTTTTTTCAGAAAAAAATAATAATACATATCTACTCGAGGCCATCAGCCCCGAAGACTTTTTTTTTTTTTTTTTTTTGACAGCCCCGAATGCCGATATAGAGAAATATACAGCGGGCTTTAACCATGATCATAATATGACCCAACCAACTCGCACATCAACTTTTTCGATCAAAAGAATGACTCAATTCTTCGTGCAAGTAGCCCTGCTATTCCCATATTACCAATTATCTAAAATTTCACTACTACAACCACAATTTGCCATAGGCAAATATAAATAATGCAGTTCATTGATCAGTAGTGGGTGCTTTGGCTCATCCGCGGAAAGTTCCGGATAAGTGAAACCCCCAGAGGGCTTACTGCCTTTGTAAATAACAGCCTCAAGAACTTGGCGAAAAGCAGGTTGATTCAATCAACTCAAGTTATCTGCAATAGGATTAACCAAAGGGCTATTATTCTACGCTTAGATTTGAGTCATGTACTACTAGTACATGATCATTCTTCGGTTCGTATCATTACTTGGAGTGAGACACTGGATAACAACCCTTTAGATCGTAAACGCTATCTGTTCGTTTCAGCGGGTACTTTTTCTAGCGGTGTATCTAATTACTGCTCACCGCTTGTGCTAAAAGACGCCATTCAAGAGGTTGAGAGAGAGAGGGTGAAAGCTAGATAATATATCCGGGTTCCTCCGCCATAGACTATACCTTACCCTGTAATTTAATAATAAAGTTGCCAACTTTGCCAAGCCTCATGTCTCAATTCTATGGCTTGCCCGAGAATTGCCCTGTGTTACCATGTCTCATGTTGGCAGCGCCAAGCAACAGCTTAGTACCTACATTCACTGATTCCCAGCACCTTATTCATGCTTTCCCAAAACACTAAACTATGGCTTTTAAAGCCACAGACTCACATACCCTCCGCAGTCACCGCTTTTCCTACAAACAGAATTCAACCATTGAAAACTAAAAGCACGAACAAGAAAGCTCAGGCCATCTAATCTTCACATTTTATCAAGCATGATCAAGGACTAGATCCTTTGTTTTTCAGAGGGTGGCGTTTGGTTTACCGCCCTCACATAACCCAGCTACTACTATGATTTTATGGCTTTTGAAAGCGGAAGTATTTGATGCTTTGGAGCAGGTGGTTCAGCCCGGGTGCCTTCCTCTCTGTCCCTGGTCTCTAGTAACTGCGGATAGTAAAAACTCTGAGCTCAACCAACTACGCCGCTTCCCTGCCTTCAATGATGAGAAAAGCCTGGGAGCGCCTATACTACCACACCTTTACCTTCTCCAGTTAAATCAGAGCTAGTTTCTATTCCAATATAGTTATTCCAAGCCTATTCGGTGCCACTTCAGGGAACTGCCGTTAAAGAAACCTTCAGATATACATGAGCAAGAGAGCTGGAAACAAAAGAAAAATATTGTTCGAGGGGGTTCACCCTTTCAGAAAGTAAGAATCATTTCTTTTGATTACCTTCCTCCATACTGAAACTAAAATCTAACTCTATAAGAAGTGTACTCGTCCTCCCATCCATCAAATCATCAGGTCTACAGTATACTTATCAATCCGGGCTCGGTTACACTTGAAACAGAGAATTGAACTCAGGCACCCGATATATACCAGAATATGAAGATCCAGTTCCTTTCTACGCTACTACTCTCCGCAGGCATGGTGTTTGCGGGGTTTATCGATAAACGCGGCGGTGACGAACACGGCGGTGATCGCCGCTGTACCTCCACGGTAACAAAGTTTTCGTACAAAACAGTTACAGTTACGTATACGTCCAAAAGTTGCAAAACTACCATCACCAAAACCACCACAGAGCCCACTACTGTCACAGTGCCCACTACTGTCACAGAGCCCACTACTGTCACAGAGCCCACTACTATCACAGAGCCCACTACTATCACAGAGCCAACCACTATCACAGAGCCAACTACTATCACAGAGTCTACTACTATCACAGAGCCCACTACCATCACAGAGCCAACCACTATCACAGAGCCAACTACTATTACAGAGCCAACCACAATTACAGAGCCAACCACTATCACAGAGTCCACTACTATCACAGAGCCCACTACTATTACAGAGCCCACTACTATTACAGAGCCAACTACTATCACACAGTCCACTACTGTCACAGAGCCCACTACTGTAACCACGACTACCTGCGTTCCGTAAGTTCCCTGCATTTCCTCGTCAGATCTAACTCCTATAAGTCTAACATTCCCCAGTGCTGCCTGCACGTACAGCAGTATAGTCCAAAACGGCGGTTTCGAGAGTTACAACTATGCTAATATCCCATCTTTCTGGAACATCGATACCAAAACCCCCGACAGCCTCACCGCAGGTTCATTGTCCGGCTCTCCCCGCAGCGGATCCCGTTCTTTGTAAGAGCTCTCCCCGCCTGTCTTTCTCCCTCTGCCCACATCACTAATACCTCGCCCGAGTAGTGTTGCCCAGCCTGGATCCGGAGGTTCTAGGAAGAACAAACGTAGTGGCTCTACCCCACAGCCATATAAGGTCGTCATCTCCCAAACGATCCATGACTGCGTTGGCTCGAAGTACACTTTCCAGGCCTGGTCAAAGCAAACTGGTAGTGGCAGCCCCTGTACAGTGAAATACTCAGTTGATTCCTTTGTCTTGGCGGTCGTCACCCCATCTACGGGGTCCGCGTATAGTAGCATAGCACCACCGCCGACGTGGACCCCGACGACTGCGTCTGCGTTGTTGAGCATCGAAATTAATTGTCCGGCTGGATCGCAACGGAAGGTTTATATTGATGATGTTTCGATGACATTGTAGGCCCTTGGTGATGAAAAGTATTGTTTCTTTTTTTTTTCTTTCCATAATCATTTACTCAGAAGTTCAGTAAACGGCTGTTAAAGCCAAATCTTCAACAGATGGCCGCACGCCGTGATCAGTATAATCTTTTACTGAAGGAATCTGCCCTTGTAATGTAGATATATAGTTGGTACATGAATATATATATCTATATCAAGAATTGAAGCGTGGGATCTAGAGATCTTTCTCGAAATTGATGGCTTTTGGCATTCCTGGCAATCTTTCCCGCTAACCCTAAGTTCAAGGCAGTGAGATGCGAAACTCCCACTTCGTGACTTATATTGACGTCGATCATTGAAAGCAATTTATAATACCTTCGGGGAAATTATATAGCGCGTCTATACGTAGCTATAGCCATTGAGGTCCCAGGGAGGAAACATATCAATACCCATAGCTAGTTTCTCATATCCCTAATGGTATCAAACATCTTGATATTCATACACGGTAACATAGTTGACCAAGTTGTTGCCGATCCCAGCATATCCGAGAAACTACTTGTAGTCGCTCAACTTGAGAAACCCTCTTACAATGGGCTAATACGACTCTCAAATAGGCTTTCTTCACCAATACAAATCTTTTCTCCGATTTCCAAGAACTTGACAGCATGTTATCGTTGTTTGGAAGATTTTTCAATGCATGTGCCCCAAACCATCAGTAACCGAAGGGTTCCAGAGGGTCCGCTATTGCATATCTAATAACCGCATAGCTTCAAAATAATCTGCAGTGAAAGAGGATAGATTGAGAAATTGGGGCCTCAATCCATACCTAGCGCTACATAATATATATTCGGAGCCAACACGAACCCTAACTCTAACCAATACGATTATCTCACTGCGAACATGTTCAGGACCTAGCGATATATATGTCTTGAGGATCTGTGGTCATGTTCTCGCAACGATTCCCACCGCTAATTGGCACATGATCAAAGGGATGAAATTGTATTTCCCATTGAAAGATAAAGACTCAATTTAATTACAAAACACTACCAGCAACACAGCTTCAACAAAAGTCAATTTCAGGCCCATCGAGACCCTAAATTCCGGTAATGATAACATTGTCATCGTCCGTATACAAAACTCTCGCGAGGTCGTGCTCCTTCCTCTGTGTCTCCAAGGTGACGATATTCGTGGCGTTCGTCGGCTTCTCGTGAGCGCTCCCCGCCAAGGGAGCCATCGGCATCACGTCCACGAGCTCCACCGACGGCTGCCACTTGTGGCTTTCAGAATCATACCTAGTAACTGCAATCTTATTGTTCTTCGTAACGGTAAAGACCTTGTCCTTTGTTACCGCGATGGCTGCGCCGGCTGAGTGCTCGAGTTGACTTTCGAACCCCGCTACAGCCACATACATACACAATTAGCATGTGCTCTTTAATACAATTGCTCCTAGCCACAACAGCGTCCTCTCATTCTTGCTGGTCACAAACTTACTTTCAGGTGGAATCAGATCAGTCTGGTGAAACTTGAGATCTGGTAACTGATAGACCGCTCCCGAATTCCCCGGCGTCGCAGCCGCAATCGAGGTACCCTTGAGTCCTTTGGGGTGACGAACTCCGGTGAGGGTAAATGGGCCGTCCAACGAACTCCGGAAGAGCGCGCGAATTTCGTCTGTCTCGGGATCTTGGTAGTAGACCCAGGTCAAGCCCCCGTTCTCGCTTGCACGGACGGCAAGTTTCGAGTAGGGCGCGGCCTGAAACTGGCCAGTCAGAGCACCGTCGTACCACTCCCTCCCTTGGGTATACGCGCGCTGCAATGCCTTGCTGTTAGTTCCCTACATGCTACGTCTGAACTCGTTTATGAAATGCTTACCTCAAAGATTTGGCCTTTTTTGTTGGTGTAATAGAGGCGCATCTGCAATTTTCCTACAGTTATTGATTGACTATGGAAGTGATAATCCCTGTGGAGAAGTCCTACATTGAATATGCTGTAGATATCGTTGCCCCATCCACAAACAGCAATTCCGGTGTCGACACTTGGTTCGCGGTCGATATCAACAGCGATACCTTCGCCCCCCCAACCTTTATGGCGAATGGAGGAGTCTGTAGTTTGATAAAACACGACTGGTACCACCTCTAGCAAGCCATGTGAACGGTGAAAGAAGGGGGTCGAACAGAGAGGTGTGCGAGCAGCGACTTGGGAGGTTGTTTCGCTCATATTGATGGCTATTGATGGGTAATATTGGCTTCAGAATGATTGTGGTTTCTTTAACTTGGGGTGAAGGCTGGCTATCAAGGCTTATATACCCAATTTCCTCCCGGCATCTGAATAATTCAAATTCGAAAGCTATCTGTCTCACTTTGATGAAGCAAGCACCGATTACGACGCTGAGAATTATCCAATCACCCGCAACGGCCTTTCTACAATTCATGAAAGTGGTCCTTTAACCCGCAACAGTATCTAACTCGCCCATCATCGCTATGGTAATGCTAAACCACATGCTAAGCCTTGACATGACTCTGCCATCACGATCGGTGTTGCCACTCACATGTTGATTCTGCCCTTGATTCATTCTGGAGATTTCATGAACCGGCAGACGCAAATCATTTTGTCTGCCCGAAAGGTTTCAAGCAAGCAATTTACGAGTATTGGTGGCTGTTTGAGTAGTATCAATGAACTCCCGTGGAATCAGATGCTACGGATATATAGCTCCTGATCTCGTAATACAACGGTAGTTGGGCCGTGCATCTTGATCGGTTACTACCAGAATGGTATACCGACTAGCAAAGCCAGACAAAATCCAAGATCTCATGTTTCTGACGCAGCGATTTCCCGTGTGAAACGAACCTTCTTTTAACTAACCACTAGGTGTCGAGTCCTAAGACTGGCGTCGCCTAGGCCTTCACCTCTACCTATATCCCGGAAGCTTGAAAGTATATAATGAATCTCACTCATGCATTAACGTCCAAATTTGGGGCTGGGAAAGGTCAGGGTAACAGTTGCAGTCCTTAGAAGACATACTATGGATGTGCTACAAAGCTCGCCGGTCATGCTTGAGAGAGATGGTAGTATATTCTCAGGATACATCTCTCGCAAGTCTAGCATCAATCATAATGCATCCGCAGCAAAAAGGTGAGGAAACAACGTGACAATCAACGCTGCTAATCAAGCAACATCCGCGACTTTGAAGGGAGGCCATACAAGGTGTTGAATACACTTTAGAGGCCGTAGTGTGATCATATTTTAGTTAAAGTCCTTCATGTCATTGGGGTTCAAGTCAAGTTCAGTCGTCGTGTCGTCACTGTTTTCCTGCGGGTGTACAACCCCAACCCTGCGATGCACCTCGCGCTATATATCACATAAATACTAATTAAAATCTAGTTTTTCATAACTTGAAACAACCGGCTAAAGGTTCTCTTGTAGACTGTACAGATCCGATTCCGGTCCTTTCTTGCACTTTACCGGCGGCAGGTCTACTAGAAGTTGGTCGCACGTGACGGATACGCAACTAACGACACCCGAGGAAATGCGAGGCGAAACTTGAGCTCGTCTGGATGTTACACACATATAATAATACCGGCACACTGAAAGTCCTTTGAACATGTTAAACATGGCTACATGCACATCCGATCGAAAGCAACTGTGTTGATTACGTGATAATACACGCATCGTGTATTGACCCCTCAGGCACTGAAGCCCCCGCGCTACCATTACGAGTATTATCCCTTAGTCTGTCAGTAAAATACTGACCCCCCAAGAAGAAGCAAATTTTGTGTGGCTTTACTAACAGATCCTGTTATCTCCCTTATCAAATAGTAGATCTCCCATACAAATTTAATTCCTTTATTATAGGGGGGTGGGGGGTGGGGGGTGGTTCAGCATTGACAGCTCAAGGGATAGTACATGCAGTCCCTTTTTCTTACCATCTGTAATTAATCCCGTGTGAAACAACTCGCTCTAGTGTACTTTATTTCGACTGCGTATAATCGCATGTGAGCACAACTAGCGCACCTTGGTTAGGGTTGAGCTAGCGCCACATCTGCCCGAGTGATACCCTGTGAATAGGCCACGAGTGACGAGATGTGATTGATCTATTGCTTTTTTTATTTTTTTCTTTTTTCTTCCTTTTTTTATTTTTATTTTTACCTTATTATATACATCCAAGGTTTATATGGCTATCAAATGGCTACTACGTAATACATGTTCTTTGGTAACATCAACCATATCCCCATGTGGCCTCCCGATGAATGTATGTACGCAACATCCGTTTCCTGCAGATATCCGATGTGCATGATAGACGATTCCGACAGAGAGGACATACAACCTCCACCTCTTGCGTTATTATTGGGGACTTTACGCAAAAGACTCCAGAGTCATCCTCTGCTTGTATGATTGGCTGGTGGGAGGATCGGCACCAATCAGGCTACCGAAAAAAGACTCTGGAGTCTTTTGCACAAAGTCTCTATTGTGTCGTAAAACAATTTGGGGTTTATTCAAGACCCGTTCGACTACTTTGGTGGTTTCAAAACTCCATTTAGCAATGTCTCCGTTAGGTGAGCACAAATGAGAGTTTTGGTTGTGGCGTCGCAATACCGAGATGTAGTATACATAAAATCTACTTTTCAGAAACTCTGTTTTAGGGCCTTAACAGAGTTACAACAATGGGCTGTCGAATACAGTAACTCTTTGCCAGTTAGCCCGCTGCCACACAAAATATCCCCCAAACTCCGCAGCCGAACTAGCCCCCCAGCGCCACAAATACTTTCCAGTATTCCGTGGTGGGTAGGTAATACATCTACAAATGACACTAACTAGTGCTTGGATCTTCAATTTGTACCTTTTAGATCCCTCAACAAGGAGACTATGTCTCTGTTTATTCTATCTGAGAATTGTAAGGGATGTTTCTTCCACCCAGATAGTTATACTTGTGCCGTTGAAGATCGATTTCAATGTGGCGGTGTTAGTGGTTATGTTAGCAGGTGCGGCTCAAGTAAGGACCAATTATGGCTTCGGTTCCGCCATCTTACTGAGCCATCCCCACAACAACACCCTCAACAACCTCACCATCTGAGCTCACCAACTTCTATCAATCATCTTGTCCTTCAGTGTCGGCATCGGCGATATTCTCCTAGTTACCAAATTCGGCTTCAAGATATGGGTAAACGCCAGCGGGGCGAAAAGGAGTATGAGGGCCTGGAATGGAGTGGAGGGGTGTGTTACAATTCATTGATCCCGTACTTGCTAACCGCAGCTGCCACCTCCCGCGACTGAGCTTGCCAAAGCTCAACCTCAGGAAGCTTCAACAACTATACAGGTTCTTGAAGAGCAGAACCGAAAACTTGTGAAAGGAAAGGAACCCCGACAAGCGAGATGGATTGATACTGCGATCAGACAACCAAGCTTCGCCGCTCTTTCCCCGACTAAATTCATTTATGCCTTGAATCGGAACGCTACATTCCCTATGAATGGTGTTTATCAGAAGTATACAACTTTTATTATGAGGTTATGCTGATAGCATATTCAATGAAGGACTTTCAATGGTTATTGCAAATAAACTTCATACTGCTGGGAAGTCCTTTGTTGAGTGAGCTGAACACGACACTATAAATGAGGAGACCGACACGATTATAGCCAGTAGTCACCGAAAAACTCTTCATCCGGAACACTTTCGAGATGCCCTGAATACACCACAACAGACAACGTTGATAATAGCTTCGAGTGGGTGAAGTGGTAACACCACCACGGCCCCGATGACACTAAAGACTTGCGTCTCAGCGAGGGTATTAGCGAGGCATCAACAGCCGATGTATTATTGCACATCTACCGGTTCCATATTTGCATAAAGTTAGTCGAGACAATTTATTCCGATCATTGAGTCATATGCAGTGATAAAATTACGTTGATGCTGTGTTGATTGTGTGTTCTCCAGCCTGTGAGAAGTCTCACTTCTTCGTATACGGGTGGTAGCCCGATGATGATGCGCTGTCACATAGACGACGAGCAGACTTAGTATTTACTTAGAAGGAGTGCTAACTGGGCTTTGTCGCATCAAGACTTTATAAAACCCAGTGATTGAGATCTCTTCCTACCTTTAATATAAACTTCTAAATGACACACTGGACGATGAGTGAGAACACAACATGTTTTATAATCGTACATAATCGCAATTACTAAGATTAACACGTCTTGACCACCACTATTTCATTGCTACACTGAAATCCATGTTCCATTTTCCAGGATCGATAGGCCTGCTATTAAACAGGGATAGAATTTCCGTGTCAAAATTATCTTTGCAGGATAGGATTAAGGCGCGGGGGTGTTGAAGGTGGTAAACGGGGGTGTCCTCTGTCTAGTTTGTTATTTTGGTGGCTATGGTTGAGGAGGAATGACCTCTCTGGGTTGTTGTGTGGTAGGATGATGATTGTATATTTGTCTATTGTCGTTTTCAGATATGCTTTCTGTGGGTGCATTTTTTTAATCTCTTGTTATTATTCCGGACCTTGTTTCGAGATGTAACCTGGCTTGAAGTTGCAAACTTCCGACCAGTCAAGCTCTCCATTGAGCAAGTATCAGAGGTTAAGAATACAGGATCAACCACGTGATAACTTATGGTCAGCAATAAGCTCTATCTCCGGCATGAGTTCCAGGCCCAACAAACGAGAATCCAACCATCAAGACTCCTAACGCCCTAGAACCAAAGACCTAGTCAGATGAACCATATATACATCACGCCTTACTAAAGGCACTACAGCGCCTGGACGTGAATCACCGATTCGAAGCAAAACCACACCAAAAAATGACGAAATGACGCATTTTACACCTGCTCTATAACCACAACTTTAAGATATATTTCTCAGAATCTGGTAATATACAAATCAATTATTAGAAACTTCATCTTGCAGTCTTAGAATCTGAAAATAATCATTTGAGCATTGATGGTAAAGCATTTTACTTGGGTGTTCTTGAAAAATGTGCCAAGACCCAAAATTTGTATGGGGTCTTGGCAAAGTCTACCAAATCTTAAAATCTCGGATTACAAAGTGGTGCAGCTCCTGAAATATTTACAATATCAGCTCATTTATAGTACATCTTTCAGTCTTAATAATTATTTGGCTTTGTTAAAGAAATTGGGAGCTGGGAAAGCTCTCCTTTTTGGCCAATTTTGGTGTGCTTTGGTGTGGGAACGGTGATTTAGGTCCAAAAGTTTTCGTGAAAGCCCATAAGTGAGTAGTGAAACCCCATACAAAATCTATTACACCGTAACCACCCTTTTTATCAATTAAAACATGTGCAAAAGGCTTCTCCCAAGGGCCAAAATAATTTACCTGGGTTCATCATCATAATTAATCGCGTTGTGGCTCTACACTTGGAACCTGGTTCCACCTTGTTTGGGTGGTAATTGGCCCTTCACGAGAACTTTTGGGTTTTACATACTTTCGAATTCAGTGCATGTATCATAGCATATTTATATAATCAATTATACCAGTGAGTGAGCTACAACCACTTAGTTTAAAGTAACTACAAATGAGAATCTCTTCATACATTACCCCCAAATACGCCTATCTCCGTAAGCTGGAGGTAAAAAAAGAAATCCCGTCAGTTCTTAAAAGAATAGCCCGGGTTCGATAGTCAAATCTAAGCCGTCTGATTGGTTGCTTTAGGTCTTGCCACCATCTATTGCTCTGTCCTTTTGCGTTGAACCGGGCTCTTGTTTCGAGACTTAACGGTACGTCACTAATTTCATATCTCGACTTCTTGGCGGCCCTTATCGCTACGCTAAGAAGCAGGGACCTGCATTAGCGAGCTCTCCTTGGATCTACACTAATGCAGGAACCGCAGCGGATAGTGATTTTCTTTGCCCCGTTCGCACCTACTTCCTCATCGCCTCACCAGGCCTGGGCACCCGCGTGAATTCGCTTTACTCCACCCCAGAAAGCCCCGCATTTACGCCTCCGAATCATTTACGACGTGGGCTTGCCTCTTTTCTTTATAATTTCGCAGATTCCAACGCTAGTTACATCATGGACATTGGGAAATTTCGTTCACATATTTTGGCTATCCTAGCTTATTTCCCACTTTGTCATATGATACTAGGATTTAACAATCGCGATACTTCTACTGAATACGCCACTTTAGCCATGTACTTATGAAACTCGTAAGATATCAACCCGCTCACTTTCTCCCCATTGGCGTATAGCCCGTTTGACCTGGCCAGCCTGCAAAATCCTACTCAATAACCACTTATACTCGTTGCCGTGATGATAGCTGCAAGTTCGCCGAGCCGCCTGGAAATTGGAGCTCCTACCATCACAGACCTGTTCCCATTCCTTATACTTGGGTAATGACGCGGGATATCCAGGCAGCCCTGGCAGAAACGGGACCTCGAGTCTACCGACTCCAACGACGGCCGAGACAACTCCCACTCTCAGGCTAAGCACCTCCGCGCATGACTTGATGGTGCTATCCAACTATCAAGCACACTGACAAGGCCGTCACCGTCAGTCTATCGCCTCCCCGGAATGCTAAATGCAGGAAACTCAATGCAGGAGAGTTAAGGAAGGGTCAACCAGTTGGATTTCTCAGCTAAGATGCCTTCTCAGATAGGCAAGCATGGCATTGAGCTCCATTGACAACAAACCGGTTCCATCATGGACGATCTTTCCAAGAAGCGCTCCTGTCAAGGGGATGGCACCAATGACAAGTAGTTTCACTCGCTTCATTCGTTCTGCAGCGTTCACAAGTTATAACGTTAGATTTAGACGTTAACATGGCATATCTCACAAGCCAAGGCCTTATCACGCGCGGCCGTGACACTTCCTAGGTATATACGGATATTGAAAGAGAATGTAGGCGTATTGCTCTATCTTCAAAGTCGCAAAGTATCTAATCCATATTAGGTAAAAAAAACATTCCTCAAGATCTCATTTTGAACTCACTCATCGGATGTCCCAACCAATTTGATCAAACTGGGTGGGAGCTCAAAAGTCTGGATTGCGGCGATGTTTGACCGTACAAGACTTTGATTCCACGACATCGATATGCCGTTGCGGGTCTGGGCTTGGGATTTCGGGATAGCTCCTGCCGTAGGTCTCGATGTATCAGACGGATATGGGCTTCCAGAGAAAGCTTTGATCTTTGTGGAACGATGAAAGATCTAGTAAGATTGTGAGTTAATATCTGTCCAGAATTGATACCTTTTGGTCAAAACTTGCCTATATTTTTCCCTTCGATTCTTTTAGAGACTGGATTAAACTGGCTTACCATCTCACTCTTGGCAGAACCTACCAGAGCGCCATGATGCGGTCGATAAATGTGTGGTGGAAGGCGAGGGTTAGATCAAAAGCGGCGTAGACGGTTGATCTGTGAATTTATATTAGTATAAAAATTATCACCAAAGAGTCACATTTAACATTTTAAAAATGGGGCCCTTATTTGAGAAACAGGATCATGCATTAGCTCAAGGTTCTGACAGTATATAAGGTTCTATCATACCTTCCCCCCCCCCCCCATATAAAAGATAGACGGTGTTGTAAACACCATCCAGGGTGTCAAATCTTTTCTCCTTGCTTCCTACCACCACCACCTCCTATAGACCAACACTAGAGAAGTATTTGAAACCTCCATAAATCTTAGCCGAGAGTAGTGCATAGATTCGACCACTTAAACCGGAAACGAGCAATTTGTACCTCTCATTCAATTTTTCTCTTAGAATAAGATTACGTACTTCAAGTTGCCTGCTAAGGCACCTCCGATTTTCTTTGAATCAGCAACAAGCCCAGCCAGGAGCTTGTCTGACTGCCCTTGACCGTTTGGGACGGCCTTGGCTCCAGCTACACGCCGGCACCCGACTGTGTTGAGCCAGTTACTGAATCCCACTTCGTAAAATTCTATTAGCGATCTCCATCCTGACCTCAAATTACAACCCTACGCTGCTCACTGGGCCAGGATATAAGCGCCAGGAATTCGACCGGCCAATACATCCAAAGTGAAAGCTGTATAGCATGCTTCTAATTGCTTCGTTCCCACCGGCACCCAAGATCCTCCATGTTCCCCCACGAGATATCTCTGAAATTCTTGCAGCACCTACAGTAGCACCTGGGCCCAGTCTCAGTACCTATCACGAGGGATATCAGTAGGGTTCAAAGATATTTATAAGCTGAGTTTACTCTCACTACATGCGGAATTATGGCAAGAGCTCTTACATCTCACATCTAAACCTTCTCTCGGCCGAAGTGCAGTCAAAAAGGCCGTTAACCACACAGTGGGAATTTTTATAGAGTGTTTGCTAGATCCGGAACAGTCAATATTACATTCCGCATTTTCATGGGGGATAGTGATATAAAACTTCACAATGCAAGATACGACCTATGCCAATGTGGGAATAGGATACTGGTGACTCTTGGAGCACATTCCCATTCTCTGAAGGGAGGCCTGTGAGCTCGAACCATGACGTGGTTTTCTCCTTGGGAACGTAGTCCTAGAGGCATCTTAGGGCCCGGAGATACGAACTGAGATAATGCTCTCTGTTTAGGAGATCATAAATCTCTAGGCGAGGGGGAACAGAAACCCCGTCGCTTTGCATTCCGTTGGCTTCAACGTGTTTATGTTATGGCATTTCGGTTCAAGCAGGACAAAATGATCAGGTAGGTGGTGAATGTTCTGTACTACAAGATTTCTCAGCTTATGGAGGAGAGAATAGAATTATAATAAAGTAGGGAGGCTGAGGGCAGAAAGGCGCCTTTTAAGTTCTGCTAGGAGGCACTTATCCTCCACCTTTGGGAGGCGGAATATGAATTACCACCATCCAGTTTTATGTGAGGTCCCTATTATGACTAGTGCTATCACAAGAATACCCTGATTCTGAGGTTATTTTTCTGTGAGTTAATATTTGAAAAGAATATCATTTCATTCATTTAAACCAGTTTAACCCGACTTCAACCGTAGATTTTACAAGGCAACCTTTCATCTAGAGATGTATCCCGCGATATCAGAGTGCCAGTGCTCTTGTATAAATTAAATAGTAAAGAGATTCCTTATTAAACACAAGTCACATCGTAGCATGAAAGCAGCGATTTGACTATATATACCTAACATATAGTTATCCCTGAGCTCCGTTCGCCTCAGCCAATCCCTGCTTGTCGTGTGATGTAGAACTATCTATGCACCCAGCGGATTATAAGTAGTAATATTTCTCTACCTTCCGTCCAAGCAAAGCCTGATGTCCGAGACCAATATCTTCCAACCCACAAAAATCTCTAAATTTCCTAGTTCCACTTAAGGCCCTGTCTAGCAACATCGATCCCCACCAAGTGGCAAAGACTAGCGAAAAAACCATGGAAAATAAAACCTATCCATAAAATTCACCTTCTCTAATGTGAATCAATCAAGATTCGTGATAATCTTTATTCAGAGCTTAGTCAAAATCGGCGTATCTCCGGAGTATGACATGGCCTAAAACGCCTTGAAGATCTATCATACGTTATACCACTGTATAATAACAGACCTAAATTCTTCTGATCCTATCATTTCCCTTCCGTGCTTTTATGCTATGAGCGCGTTACCCCGAAACCCTGTCCAACGAATTAACGAGTGATATTCTATGATTTAGTCCACTCGTACGTGCGCCGGGGTATAACACAGGCGGAATTACCCGCGCACCGACCCAGATGATCGACCAGCGATACATAGCTTCAGAAACACTTGATGCCCGGGTTTACGCATGATTCGCACTTTCCCCTGATCTCATCAGTACGTATATGAGTTAACCGAGCCTATGGCCGCTTCAGGGATACTACCCATGAAAATCTCACCATCAAATCAATTAGAGACACTTGTAGCCCCTGGGAACAGTGGACCATACATTGATTTCCACCCTTGGAGGTGTGGATAAGTTTACAACTAGAAGACGTACGAACCACAGACGTAATAGTCATTGCATTAAACTGGCGATCAGCGAGTACATACATACACAATGTGATCGTCTCGATCGATTAATTATCACTGTACTCGACAGAACAGCCCGAGTTCAAAGGTTGAATCTAAGCCGTCTAAGTGGTTGCTTTTCATCTTGTCGTCACCTACTCTGCCCTTTTGCATTGATCCCGGGCTCTTATTTCGAGACTTGATGATACCCGGGTATATATAGGAAAATGGAACAGATTATTTATATGGAGTGGTCATACAAACAAAGCAATTGCATTTTTTTGGTTCCATCTCCTACGCCCGGACACTAATGATGGAATCGATAGACGCCCTCCCTAGCCATTCGGACACCCCCCTCACTCGGACAGTTAACGTAGAAAAGAAAAGATCATCCTTTTAAGTGGCTTCAGTACCTCTTTTCAACCAATCATGATTGACTATCCGAGTGACGGGGGGTGTCCGAGTGGCTAGGGAGGTGGTCTATATGTAGAACAATCGCTACCCCAAGAGCACATAACTGCTAAGGCCTAGCCAGTGAAAATTGCAATAACCCCCCCCCCCCATAACGAGTATTGTGACACTTAATACCTGCTCAAACAAGATTTAAGCACTGATGGGCATGAACCGAGCTAGCTCGAGCCCGAATCTAAAACGCCCAATCCTAAACTCCAGCTCTGTATTTTATTAGTCACGCACACGCGTACGAGATACAGATAACTGTGATTAATAAACATGCTGGGTGAAGATCAATCAATACCTTTACGAGGAATATTTATCCTCAAGATTGACTCTATCGACTAGTGTTATTCTGCTAACATTAACTTGGCGGCGGAGACATGCCCTAGACCTAATTAGGCTTGAGCTCAGGCTTGATCCCAACTCTAGGGCTCTAACACCTCGAATTTTCCCTCACAATCCGAGCCAGCTCATGCCTTAGACAGGGCTTGTCTCGAGCCAGTTCATGCCCATCACTATCTTTTAACTGATCAATACTCTTTTCTTTTCCTTGTATATCCTAATATCGAATAACCACCATTGATACCTCAACATAAATATGTCGACCCATAACCTACTTATCGCTAAAAAGCGCGCCCAGAAGAGAAAAAGAATTCTCCCACGCACCATCACACCATTGTATTTGACGCCGGGGAAACTGTTAGAACTTACAAATGGGATGTTTGGGTGGAAAGATTGTTTAACATTTTTGACCGGAATCGCGCCAGGTCACATAGCAACCAGCACCAAGACTAAATAAGCAAGATTGCTTAGCAAACCGATGGGAAAATTACAATATGAGCGCTGAGAGTTAAATGAGCTAATGAGCGCTCAGGTGGTGTTGCTTATATGTGGGATTAGCTTTCTGAAAGCCCTGGGTAATTATCTCATGTAGATGTTGAAATCCTGCTATACTGTAATAATCCCCATACGGAATATTTGTACGGAAGTGACCCATTTCCTAGTCTGACACGGTTCCCGATCCAGGACGTTACCCTGGGGTTGACCACACCCCATGAAGTTGTCTAGTTGTTTTCTTCATTTTGTTTTGGATGTTGTTTGGGTGAAGGGGGTATCATAACCACGGGCTTGCATGCGCGTAATAAATAAATAAGTAAATACAGTAGCCCTCCGCTATAACGGACGTGCATATTAGACCTTTTTTGGTTCAGTACTACGGGGGTAGGGGGGTAAGTCTGGCGACACCTGGTGGTGATGTTGAGGCCAGACTAACCCGTACCCCCGTAGTACAGCAAATTCGGTGTTATTCGGTATGGCAGACTAAATTCTGTGCTGGAAAAAAAAGGTGACCCAAGAGGTTCGGTACAGCAAATATTCGGTATGGTGGCGTTCGTTGCATTGGAGGGTAACTGTAAACATAAAAAAAGACCACATCGTCGTGTTGATTTAAAAAATAGATTTTCTTTCTTCCGTTGCGGGGAATTGAACCCCGATCTAGTCGGTGAGAGCGACTGATGCTAACCATTACACCACAACGGATTGACGGTTATTGCCATTTTAACTTTTATAGCCTTATTTGTGCTGGCACTTCTTGGCAGCAACCCAACCCTCATAATCCAGGGACCCTCCGAGTTCGATCTTCTGAAGATAGCAGCTCTGTTCTTTGAGAATCTTTACAGCACGGTATCTTTATTTTCCTAGTCATAATATTCAATTCTATAACAATCCATTAATTTGCGTGCAAAATACTACAGTACATACATACACATACCCTCAACGGTTTGAAGTAGTACTTTGCTCCTAATCTACTTATTCCTTTTGTCACTAGGGGTGGGGGTTATCACGAGAAAATCATAACCCAGGTACCAGTAAGTATCTTGTTTAACAATATCTCAGGACAGTATAGTATCCTCCTGATAACCCCGAACATCTTTTTTTCTTCTTGCGGCATGCAGCCCTATGGCCGGCCATTTCCTCAATGATGACCACCACTCCCTCCAGACAATACCAAAGGATCACCGCTTCGTGTCTTGATCTCGAATTCACATCGCCATCATCTTTCACTTCCATACAAAAAGTAAATTCTTATCATATCGCGGAAGGTTCCGCCGCTACACCTGTTTCTGCCCTCCTCTACCCCGCCTCCACAATCCGTAAGCGGTTCAGCCGCAGTAATCCGTTTGGCTGTCGTTGATGCAAGTAATCCGTATGTTAGCCTAGTTGACATTGAGGTAGAGTAAAGGAAGGTCCGTCCGGTCCGACATCACGAGAGTAGCAGGGCGAGACAATATTGATGAATACCTTGATTCTATAGGGAGTATTAAGATTTCCACTATTTACTAAATAATGCTGATTACCTTATCGCACATGAGGATGCTTACTTCAAATAGGTTCTCGATGCATCGCCGACACAACCCACTTCCTCGTGAAGTCAGCCCTATCTCTGCAGATTTTCTTACCATCCAGATCTTCTATTAATTGAGTCTCCATCTTGTAATCTGCACTTTACGCAGTTGTTCGAGCGTCCTTTAGTCTAAGCAATCACCATCGGGAAAGCCCCCAATATTGCAATTGGGTAGTCCTGAGCTTACGTACTGGCGCAATCGATGAGATCAACAAACAAAATCACGAGTACAAAGCTGTGGCCGGAATTGAAATTCGTCAGCATCATGATTGTCTTCTTTTGTTGTTTGGGCAACCTCCACGGGGAGCACTACGTATCTTCTCCTCGGTCCATCTCTGTTGTGAAGGAGCCGATGGGTTGAATACCCGTGCTAACAGGACGCTTCTCAAACCAATAAGGTGCAGGATCTCCATTAATACCCCTGCCCTTTGCAAAGCTTTTTCTGGGTTGCATCCCTGTATTCCCAGTCGATGCTTATTCCCCACAATATTAGATTGATCTGATAGGCCATCCAAGAAAATGTTACTTTTTGTTCAATCACTTAATTGGCTCCGCAGTGTGCACCTACCCCACGCTTGCAGCAGTCAGATTTTCCTCCCGCTTTGCATCAGATTCCATCGCATCAATGACCGTTATAACAGCATTGGCGACATCGCACTTCCCTTTGTTTGGCTCAGGCCCTCTCGTATAAGGAGATCGCCCGTGACAGATGGCTCCATAGCACTGGTTCTAAATCTAGACCCCGGTAAAATAAAGACAGTTCATTTTCCATGAAATGCAATGACATCAGTCACCTGAACATCTCGCCCCCATTATATACTGGCCATTACTAGGTGCCTGGTTTATATTATGGAAGGGGAACGGACGCTGTCAATACAACATCTTGTCATATCATTTTTCCAAGCGTGACACCTGGCATGGCCCGTATAGCGCACTCATCACCATGAAATAGAAACTGGCTGCCCATCCCGGCACCATTATTGCATCTCACTGCAGTGAAGGTTGTTTCGCGAGCATAGCAGGCTGAATTGTTTCTTTCTTTCCTTTTCTCTCTCTTGTCCCACTTATTTCCTCGGCGGTCCTGCGAGGAAACGGTAGTTTACTCATAGCCTCACTACCCTTGGGGGCCTAGCCAATTGCTTGACGTGATTCGTGTGATATAGAGCCGTTTCCATTGGATAAGCCATGGGCTTAGCTAGGCCAAAGCGCTTGGAGGCTAGGGCGAAGCTCTCCATAAGCTTTGATGCCTTTCTTTTCCACCGCTACATACCTCCAAGTCCATAGCTATAGGTGATTGATTCTTTTGATAGAATTCCTTGGTAAATCATCCTGTTTGATCGTCCGTAGGTCAAACAGTATGCATATACGTAATGGTGTTGCGTTTCTCCAAAAACCTGAGGGCTGTAAAGCGTTACCATAGCTATGTTTGCTCGTTCGTGTCCAGTAACTCCAAATCCCCGTAACCAAGGATCCCTATGAGTGATCATCATGATGTTCAATTGCTGGGATATACACCTCATTACGACCTTCCTACTACTGGATCCTAATTCCATCAGAGTGGCAAAAGCAACACCTGAAAAGGTACGCGTTCTTTTTGAGTATCGAACAAACAATAGCACTTGAGCTGAAAGTGGTTTCGGTTTCATGGACGTCCAGTGTGGGGGGGGGGGGGGGGCATAACTTTCTAATATGAGCAATTTCTTAGACAACTAACATCCAGTAGTTTTAGCATGATATCACGAGTTGTCTGATTCATGAGGCCCGCTCTTACCATCCTGTCTTTCTAAACGGTCTGCGCTTCCCTACTTTAGCTTTTTGACGAATGAAGGAGATGCATCCTCGGCTCTGCATGTTAAAATTCGTTTACGACATCTTTTTCAAGGCGATCAAAAGAGTAAGCACCTAGAAAACAAACTTCTGACAGCCTTGTCAGCATTATAACTTAGCAGCTTGAAAAGAAAATAATGTAGAAGTTCACAATATATAAAGGCGAGCCTACTCCCACCTTCAAGTGTTTCTCTCACAGCATCATCCTCATCTTATCTACTCCACCTTCACTCAAACATTCTTCTCAATACTCCAAACAAACTAAACAGCACCTTCAAACCTCCACAATCAATTCACCATGCATCCCTACCCAGAGCCAGAAATGAGCACCGCCTCTACCGAAGAGGTCCTCAACACCCAAATCGTTGTTCTCAAGGAGCACCTCGCCGAAGATGATTTTGAGAGCCACGTCCAAAGCGTGATGGGCCATCACACCGACCGCATCAGTACCATGAGCGCCCAAGACTCCAGCCTTCGCGGAATCCGTGAGAGATGCTGCTTTGGGAGCTTCAAGTCCTACTACGGCTCCTTCCACCCAGACACTCTTGAGCACATCAAGAACAGCCCTGAGGTATGTAAAAAAGGCTTACCACTCCACTCAGAAAACTCCATAATCTACATTACTAACAAAAACTCCCATCTCTAGGTCGACTTTGTGGAACAAGACCAAGTGATGCGCGTGCAGAACATCGTGACCCAGGACAATGCCCCATCATGGGGTCTTCCACGCATCTCTCACAGAGAGAATAAGGGCCAAACCGCATACCTCTATCCCGACTCCGCCGGGAAGGGTGTCCTAGCGTATGTAATCGACACCGGTATCAACGTCGAACACAAAGAGTTTGGCGGCCGTGCCACCTTCGGAGCCAACATGGTTGGGGGTGAGAACGTCGATGACAACGGTCACGGAACCCATGTAGCCGGTACCATCGCAGGTTCGACCTTCGGTCTTGCCAAAAAAGCCGATCTCGTCGCCGTCAAGGTTCTTGGGGGTTCTAGTGGAAGTGGGACCAATTCTGGTGTCATGAAAGGTATTGAGTGGGCGATAAACGATGCCCGTAGCAAAGGAAAATCAAGGCATTGTGTCGCAAACATGTCGCTCGGTGGAGGATTCTCTGCTGCTTTGAACAAGGTCGTTAAGACTGCTACTAACTCCGGCCTGACATTCGTCGTCGCTGCTGGAAACGATGGGGTTGATGCATCGGGTTCATCACCTGCCTCTTCCCCGAGTGCTATTACAGTTGCCGCATCTACCAAGGATGACAAAAAGCCCGAGTATGTAGACCTGTATCCCAGACATATCAACTTGATGAACTACTTTCTAACCTAATTCCGTTTTATAGATGGTCCAACTATGGCGACATTGTTGATGTCTATGCTCCAGGGGAGAACATCACATCTGCCTGGATTGGCTCCAACACCGCTACCAACACCATCAGCGGCACATCTATGGCGAGCCCCCATATTGCAGGCCTGGCCGCATGCCTGATTGCAGAGGAGGGAGAGATGGGGCCTGCAAAGTTGGCAGCTAGGATCAAGAGTCTCGGGACGCCTGGTGCCATTTCTAACCCTGGCGACAACACTACCGACGTGCTCGCGTACAACAACAGCGGTAAATAGATCTAGAGGGTCAGATATAGCCTAGTCTATCAAGTGATATCGCCGAGAGGTCTTTTTTTTTTTTTCGATTTTAACTATTTTTTTGGATTTGATGCTGCGGCGGATCATTTGGGAATTTCTTTTTTTCTTTTTCTTTTTAGGTCTTTATCGTCAAAATTCAAAGGGAGGCTTATATTGCTGTTATGAGAAATATCTTTTGATTTTCAATCATCTTGGTTCGAATTCTAGCTTGTGATGATGTGAAGCTCAAGAACTCTACACCCTAACCCTGTGCATTGGACCATTCATGGACAACAAAGACAATCAGAATACCTTCCTTATCCCATGGTCCGGCGATGCTGACCCCCCTATAATAGAGACTGAGAATTTGTATGAGAGATCAATTATTTGATAAAGGAGATAACAAGATCTGTTAGCAAAAGCCACCAACCTCTGCTTTTTTCTGGGGGCCAGCATTTTAGTAACAGCTGAAGGCATAATAGAGGAATTCAATTTGTATGGTAGATCTATTACTTTGTAAGGGGGGTAGCAAGATCTGCTAGTAAAACCACACCAAACCCACTCTTCTAGGGGGTCAGCATTTTACTGACGGACGATGGGATACATTTATATACTGGCAAGGACACTGGTTCGTTCATATACTGCCCTGCTGCCAGTACCACCTCGACCTCCCCACCTTTGACAACCAAAGTCAAGTCCATGCCTCAAAACAGAAGAAGGTTTCGCACAGTGTATATCCTTGTTTTGTTTTGTTTTTTGTTTTTGTTTTTATTCATTACGTGCATGCAGTCTTTCGATAATGGCACTAGCACAGTGCTGCGCATAGAGAATACCTGTATCAGCGCCATAATTGCGAGGTTACATGCACCTAATGAACAAAAAGAATTGTACGTTGATCTTGAACAAGACGAGTGATAGCCCGTGAAGCAGACTCTTTGCCTTTTTCGCTCATTAGAACTCTATATAACTGTATACACGAGCAATATTATAATACGGTGTAGACCAGTAGGAAATGCGGCGAGTCACGACTGGCCGAGGGAGTGCAGGGCTTATGCTAGGGTTAGGGTTACTAACCACCAGCCAGCTACGACAGAGGCCATAAATATACAGAGCGCCCTAACCACATACAGTACGAAAAATGGCCTGCAGTCACTCCCATAGCACTACGGTAATTAGTCTAGGATTTCAATAGTATAAGCTTCCTCATTGTAACCAAGAAGCATTTTCATTGGTTGGCTTGATTTACCATAGAAAAGAAATACTCCCGAGAACTGAAGGGAGCCAACATTAATGTTGTTACATCATAGATATAGACAGCCCCCAAGGATTCTTCTCTTTACATTTGGGCCTAACTACTTATACATAGGTATCGATAATAGGTCCCTTTGTTGGATCTTTGCTCCCTAAACAGACATTTCAGCAACTCTCAAGATCCAAGGCAGCCAATGATGTTTATGATAATTCCACCACCACATTTCATAGTGGCGGCCGGAGACCGCATTACACTTGTAATGAAATAAAGCAGCAATACAAGTTAAATACCCTATTCCCACCGCATTTCTTAGTGAATATGGCAGCGAATCCATACCCCTTTTTAGTACTATTAGCTCTCAGAGAATAGGTAAGAAACACGAGATATTAGGCGCCAGTTTAATAGGTCCCAGCGTTCGTAGACTGACTAGCTTCGCTTTGCGTGCTTTTAGCTGATAGGTATGCATATACTCTCTAAGTTAAAGTAGCTCGATTGTGGCTACGTCAGCTGGAATAGAGTGTATTATCTGAATTATCGAAGCAGCTACGTAGATTCTGTTTAGTGAGATAGATAGATAGTGTTGATATATGATCTTGCGGTTGGCTAAATGGGTCTTGGTTGATGAAGCAGAGGACTCCTGACTGCTCATGCCCAGCCAATACGCTCTAATAGCCCGGTAAATGCATCAGTAAATGTATAACTACATGACTTTACATACACATTTCCCAATTTTACAAAAACCTAACCCTGTCAGAAGAAATATTATTTAAAATTGTACTACATCAGGAGTTGCACCTATATATACTATTTAAGGTCCAAAGATCATTTATAACCACTATACCATTATCTTGGTATCTAATCAACTCTAGACATATACCCAGAAAAAAAAGCACCACTTTTTTACGACTTTACGGATATTGGGAGGAGTTGGTCGCGGTGACGTGTGAGATCTCATACCATACCTAAACCTGTCTGTTATGCTGATTGGCCTATTCCAGACAGAGGGGCCTTCTAATTGGACGACGTTATCAGTCTCGAAGCAGTAACAGTAGAGATAGTATATATAGTAGGAATAGTAAATACATGTAGTATTAGAATTAGTACTGCACAGTGTAGCCAGCAGCGCCGGATCTGGACACGCACATTCCGCTAGTACGGATTCGCGGCAAATAGTAGGATTAAATAGCCAGTAGTTCCGGAATGGATAATAGCAGACGTTCCGAAAATAGGCGGTAGAGTAGGTACCTACATGTAGCTAGCTATAGGTGCATAGACAAGGCAAGGCAATGATAATACGATACGACACGACACGATACAATACGAGTACCGTAACTACCCCCTTTCGACAAATTAATCAATTACAAATCCGCGCATCCGTTTTGTAACATGAAAATTGTATGATGTCGTATCGTATCGCGCCCCACCGCCAACCTACGTAAAATCCCTTTTTACATACATGTATCTACTCTACCTTCCCAACTGCCTGCCTTACTACATGTAAGTACCCTCATGCCTGCCAACCTCGTTGAGATCTTTAGATCTCAGGGCGAAAGTACATGGATACCCCCTCCCTTCCTCCCCCCTCCCCCCTCCTTCCCCTCCCTCGCGGCCTATTTCCGTGCTTTACAAAATTTCGGCCATCCTCCGATCATGGCACAAGAATGCCAGGAGTCCACGCGGCACCGCTTTTTATTTTTTATTTTATTTTCCCTCTCACCCTTTTACGCTGGCCAAGCCTGACCCTGACTTATTGGGCTTACGTTACATGTATGTAGTCTAGTACATGTATGTGCAGGTCAAGAAGCGCTGCGTAAGTCCCAAGAACTCCCTTGCTACACGCCTAACTCCCCAAGGCTAGCAGCTAGCACAGCTTTTTTGTGTTGTGGTGGTGGTGGTGGTGGCGGTCAGGGTCCCTGCCCAACCCAACCCAACCCAACCCAACCCAACCCTAGCCCCAGCGGCCACAGTTTGGTCGGGTCGGAGAATTGCTCCCGTGGCGGGCTTCGAGAAGCGGTGGTGGGCGGGAAGGGACGGGGGTGGTGTAATTAAAGAAGGGGATAAATTTGGCAATTAGACGTGGGCGCTTGTGTGGTTTCAGTGGGCGCACCGTTGAGCTGTTGCGCTGCAGGATGCATGGTGTGGATGCATGGTGTGGATGTGGGTGTAGGTGTGGGTGTAGGTGTGGGTGTAGGTGTGGGTGTAGGTGTAGGTGTGGGTGTAGGTGTGGGTGGGTGGGTGGGTGGGACAGTCAGGGCACACAAAAAGAAGAATTCGACTTACTCTGATCTCGTTGCTCTATGTGTATGTATGTCTAAGGTAGTCTGGATGGACCAATGCTCATCTCGGAGCAGTGATGATGATGCATGGTGGGAAAAGTAACGAACGGTAAAGAAAAGAAAGTGGTGATCACATACGCGGCTTTTTTTTCTTGGGTCTGAGTGTGGGGAATAGGTGTAGAGGAGGTGGAGAAGGGAAATGCCTCTTTCATAGCTACAAAGGTCATGAGAGAGCAGTTGGTCAGATAGGAAGATGGAATTCAAGGAAAGAAGAACAGAAGACGGACAGGGGCATGAGGCTCGTTAACGCGTTTCTGGGCCTACGTGTGTTTCATGTTGTGCTGGAATAGGGAAGGAGCCCAGGGTCCAACTTGGATCCAGGGGCTAATTTAATTCCCCTTCTTTCTCCTTCCCCCCCCCCCCCCCAAAGCTCAAATGCCCGTCCCATCTCTGCTGCTGTGTTGATACACTCGTACATGTACTTTTAACAGTCTACTTACTCCACAGACCTGGAGAAAAGGAGGAGAAGGAAGGAACAGACGGGAATACATACCACTCTCTTTAAGTTTTCCCTGCTTTCCAATTGATTCAATAAACCTGTAAGTATTACCACTCATCTCCGTAACTGGTTGCTGCAGCGAGGAACGAGAGACAGCTGCAGGACTCACCACCGTCCCCCGCCCCCTCCCCCTAAACATCCAGTACCATCAAGAAAAGAAACACACTCTTTGCCTATTCTCTTCCCACCATCACCTCCCCACCCACCCCCCCCAACCTCCCTTCACCCCTCCCCTTTCATCATTATCTCATCATTCATTCACCCCCCCCCCCCACGATCCTATCACATCGGATCTACCTCTCTGCCTGGCTGGCTTTTATCCTTTACTCTCATTGCATTACAGGCTGCATACCACATGACGGTGGTTAATTTTTGCTTTTTACTATTCTAGTTCTTTTTTACTTACATAGCTACCACTGCTATTCTACTCTCACTCAGCCTGGTCTGGTGCATCACCTTCCTTCGTTCAGTCCAAACAGAGAGCACCGTAGCCTGCAGCCAAGTTATTCTCTGATCAAATATCGCATCAGCCGTCTGCGCCTCACATTCTTTCCATACCCTAGCTCTCGCCCTCGCTCTCTAGCTCTCCTTCGTTTCCCTTTTTACTTTCTTTCTCGCTCTCTCCCTTGATATCTTCCATCATCCTACCCATCTATATACTACTCATCGGAGAAGCTCCAAACGGACTCGTCATCTGTCTCTCCCTTCCGTAGTCGTAGTCATCATACATTCGATATACCGAGTGCACTCCCCCTCCACCACTCGCTAGACGAAAACAGAAACCACAAGCATGCGGTTCACAACGCTCGCTCGAGCACTCGCCTCTACGGCACTACTAGCAACATCGCTATTCTCACACTCGGCCGCCGCAATCGAAGTGGATCCGACAGACCAAGGTGCGTTTCGTTTGGCCGTTGTACTATACTTATTGTTGCGCGATTGTATATCCATCTATATATATAATATATATACTTATATATATATTTATATATATGCGCCCCCTATTTGTAACCGCTGACATAATGGCCCCACATAGACTCTCTCCTCACGGCGACACAAGAAGTCGCACTGAAGCTCCGAGCGCTCTATCCCGATAACGAGACATGGTTCGTCGCCGGTGAATTCGGACTGATTCAGACAGCCGATGGAAAGAACGATAAGGGCTACTACTGGTGGGAGGCCGGTGCCGCCATGGGGGTAAGCACAGCGTCTGTCTGTCTGTCTGTACCCGCCTAGTCGCTAATGTAAATTATGTCATGTGCTTAGGCATGGGTTGAGTACTGGCACTACACAGGCGATGACCAATTCAACGATATTGTGACAACCGCCCTGCTAAACCAAGTCGGCGAAGACGACAACTACGAGCCCTCGGCCCAGACTCTCTCTCTCGGTAACGACGATCAGGCCTTTTGGGCTCTCGCAGTGCTGTCAGCGGCAGAACGTGTATTCCCCGATCCGCCTAGCGACCAACCGCAATGGCTTACACTGGCCATGGCCGTGTTCAACAGACAGGCGTCACGCTGGGACGAGAACAACTGCGGTGGTGGATTGCGCTGGCAGGTGGTGTCGACCAACAACGGGTACGACTACAAGAATGCAATCTCGAACGGGCTGTTCTTCCAGATGGGTGCGAGGCTGGCGAGGTATACGGGGAACCAGACGTATGCTGATTGGGCGGAGAAGGCATATGAGTGGTCAAAGACGACGGGTATCATCTCGAGCGAGTACAAGGTGTTTGATGGCTCGCATATCCCGACTGATACGGACGGCGACGGAAAGGTGGCCGACTGCCCGGTGACGGAGGAGCTGCAGTGGTCGTATAATGCTGGTGTGTATCTTGCTGGGGCCGCATTCATGTACAACTACGTAAGCCCACCAGTTCCCCTATATATATATTCGTCATGAACACCGTAGATTAACAGTGAATAGACAAACGGAGACTCGAAATGGGAGAACGAAACCAGGAACATCATGGACGCCATCCAATCCCCATTCTTCACCTCCGATAACATTATGCGCGAATCCGCCTGCGATCCCGCGCCCAGCACCACCGCCCCAACCTGCAACACGGACCAACGTTCCTTCAAGGCCTACCTCTCGCGCTTCATGGCCTACACCTACCAGATGGCGCCCTTCACCCAGGAATGGGTTCTCCCCCGTCTGCGCGCGAGTGCCATCGCCGCGGCAGCGACCTGTAACGGCGGCAGCGACCAGAAGGTCTGTGGTCTCGCATGGGTCAAGCAGACCTACGACGACTCACCGTACGGTATCGCGGTTGGTGGGCTCGGCGAGCATCTATCGGTCATGGAGGTGCTGCAGGCAAACTTCATCACCACGGCGGTGCCGCCAGTCACAAACATGACGGGTGGGACGAGTGTTGGTGATCCGGCGGCGGGGACGGGGACAGGGTCGCTGGAGAGTAAACTGCAGACGGACCCGTCGACGACGGGGGATAAGGCTGGGGCGGGCATACTGACGGCGATTGTGCTGGGATTGCTATTGAGCTTGACGTGGTGGTTGCTTAGAGGATAGAAGGGTAAGCGGGGATAGTTTTCTTGGGTTATTTGGTTGGGTTGGACAACTGGAGCGTCCAGAACGGGTGTTTAACTTCGTTTGAGTGGGTTTTTTTTTTTTTTTTTTTTTTTCTTCTTTTCCTTTGTCCTTTCTTTTTCTTCCTTTTTTTGTTGGTACTTTTTACCTCTTACTTTCGGGGTGGGCCGACACTGTTTATAATACCCATGTGGGGCGTGACTGTGTACCATATCCAACTTGTGGCGGCACTGACTGTATCTGATTATATCTTTATCGTCTTTTTTTTTTTTTTTGGTTCCTTTGGTCTTGTGAGTTGAGATATATATCGTGTGAATTCATTCATTGTAGTTTTTTTTATAATGCGCGTAAAGATATTGGTAATCTTAGTTTGGTGGTCCCGTTTTGTTGATGAGTGCGTGGAGTACGGGTGTAGTGTTGTGGCGGGCTGGGAGGTATAGAGTGACTGTATGTATCATAGAATATCATTCGAAAGCAATAACGCAAAGAGCAAAGAGCGCAGTCCCGCCAAGGAAGGAGTAGGGCAGGAGGCGATGCGAGTGAGAATTCATGTCCGCGAGCGCAAGCCCACACCTTCACCAACACATCAGAGTGCTTTAGTTGATGCCAATTTTCATATATGCACTGCTGGAAATAATGGCGAATTATGAACGACAGGATCAACTAAAACAATCTATTCCACAGATGAGGGTGACTGCACCATGCATATGAAAACTCTTAATTACCCATCGTAATGATAACCCTAACCCTACATTATTTAAGCTTCGCCCTCGTGCATATCGTGAGAAGCTGGAGTAAAGAGTGTGTGAGGCTGTGGATGAGAAGTGGTTAGACGATGTAAGTGGCAATATGGTCGGGTTGGGCTGTGCTGGATCACGGTGTAGCACTCGATGTGTATGGTGTGGTGGAAGCGGTGAGATGGGGTGGATATCTAGAGAGAATAAAGAGGCAGAGAGTGAGCGGACGCGCCGCCGGGGACGATGGGATAATAACCAATAAACTATCCTCTTCCCCTCAGGCCCCCAAAGCCAAACAATTAAATTCCAACCCAATCCTACAAGGAGCGGCAAAACCTTAGCACAGCTAGTGGCTACATTGGAAGAAACGGGTGGAGCTGGTATCACTTCGCCTGTCAACAAAATGCTACCCTCCCAAGAAAAAACAAATCCAGTGTGGCTCTACTAACAGATCTCGTTATCCATCCATACAAACATAATCCCTCTAGATCTGTTATAGGGGGGCAGCAATTGACAGACGAAGGGATACATCCACATGTGCCTACCTCCCACCTGTTCCTGTCAGCTAGCCCCCGCAATGAAGGCCAGTGGGGTCGATATCTCTGATTAGCGAATGACTCCGATCCTTTTGGCTTAATTTCCTATTCTGCCTACCTTCCAAGCCCAGTACAGTACTTACCTTACCATATCATGCAATAATACAACCGAGATCTCAACAAGGAACTCATAAATGGCGTTTTCGACCGAGTACCGTGTCAGTCCTAGATGGCAACAGCACCAAAAGCTAGACGCAAAGCCTTCAAAAAAACAAAGGCTTAACAGAATAATAGAAGGTACTTAACATGGAAACCTTTCAATTACTTTTATTTCTAAGTGGAACTCATCTTATAGTAAATATCTCAAGAGGTAGTGGAGATAGCTTTGGCAGCAGAAATCGCCATACAAATTTGTGTGTGATTGACATTCTTCTAGGTCCAACACGGTACCCAGTCTAATACCTTACTAACCTTTTAGCCAACTATTCCAATGCTGCAGAGCTGCACTATTCTGAGCAGGTCGGCCTATCAGGCGATAGCCAATCATCGTCAACTATATATATCCCATCAAAGGGTACATAAGTCATAGAAACCCCTACCCATATCCATATCCAAACAAAAATCAACTCTCCAGTCTATAGACCCCCAAAAGAAATAACCTCCACCGGCAACCACCGCGTCTACATCCCCAACCGAGCCGAGGTGCCAAGAAACCTTATTTTGAGTTTCCGCAGACTGTCCAAATATGGCTGATTCCTTCTTTCAATCACCGTGGCGTGGCCTAGTGGTTAGATCCCTAGGTTGCGCCACAACGTCTGAGGTTCGATCCCCCTCCTGTTCGGAGCTGTGGGGATGGAGGAATAAGGGCAATAGATGGGAAATGGGCACATGCGAGGGAGCATGCAGCGAGGAGGAAATGGGTTGCACAAGGAGGCAGAGAGGGGAGGAAGCAGCGGTGGCCTGAGGGTCACCGCGTAAGTCTTGCTGCACAAATATTCTGTTTTTGATTTCTTTGGCTTGCTACTGCCCCTAACATGCAACACCGCCCCCACACCGGATCATGACCCATCACTCGAGCTCACCGACGGCCACCGACGGCCACCGACCGGTACGTCGGTACTTCACCTCCGCCGCTGGCCACAAACAACAGGGGGAAAGAGATAATGATAGCACCGTACCAAGAGTTTCTTTATTTTAGCTGTAATTTATTTTATTTTACTCAAACACACTTTATAGTTGTAAAGAAAAAAGAAAGACAGAAAATAAAACCAACCAGTTTCAGATTCTGATTCTGGTATCAATGCTATGGCCGATGATGACAATGCGATAAAGGAAAGAGAAACATGACAGAGGGAGTCGAAAAACAAGACCAGTCAATGAAAGAAAGTGTAAAAAAAAAAAAAAAAAAAAAAAGTACAAATTTACCCACCAAAACTCCGTCCCTCTCTCAGTCCCAAAAAATCCGTCATTCAATCATTACCCACCCCCAACCTCAACCCTTACCCTACCATCTCCCCATCCTCCACCACTTTTTCCCACACCCTACCCCCGCTTCAGACCTCGCCGTCACCCTGCTTCACCATCTACTAGTATCCCCTCCTCTTTTCCTCCCCAGCGCCCATTACCCCCTCATCAGCATACTCCTTGCTCCTCCTCCTCCCCTGGCTGCGGCCCATGATACATGTACCACACCAGTATATTCCAACAATCAGCATGGCACCCACGCTACCCCATGTCAAGCCGAGATACTCGACGCTCCAGCCTGCAGTAACGCTAATGTCGCGCAGCTCGCGGTTGGCAACCTCAGTGAGCTTTATTGCGAGCGCGGTGCCGACTGCAGAGGCAATTCCTAGTGCGAGGAAGCCAATCTACAGTTGTTCGTTAGTATATTGTTTCTAATGCTATGATATCAGGGTTTTTATGATTCACGGGCAAACTCACAGTTGCAAAAATCCAATTACAGCACGCCACACCCCTTCCCCCTCCTCCACAGCCAATCAAGCCCGCCATGATACACAGCGCCGCCGCTCCGGCCCCAATACAGTACGTTATAAACATGATTTTATACCCCAAATTCAGCGCGCTCACTGCATCGTTGACATCCTGCGTCGGAAAGCCCAGATCGTCCAGTGTGATCCCCATGCCAGTTGCATTCAGCTCCTTCTCGAGGATGTTGACAGGGTCGAACGTGAACATGGCACGAGACGTGCATCGTGTGGGGGAGGTGCTGTTGATGGACTCGCAGTAGCCGGTTGGGTGGAAGCTGTAGGCGTTTGCGAGGCCGAGGGCGGTGGCGGTGGAGGAGATGAGGGAGGAGGTGAGTTGGGAGGTGATAGTGTCTGTGGAGGCGGCACCAGTAGTGGGGATGGAGCTGTTGGCGCCGATATTGGTTGTGTTTAACTTACAAAGGTGTTAGTACGGTTATGAAGTAGGTTTGGTGGAAAGAAACTTACGCGGATGATGTAGACATCTGTTAGAAAGTCTTTATCACGGCCCGAGAACAGCACCAGACATGATAGCGCCAGTGCAACCGTCGAGAGGACGATTGGTACGACTGCGGAGAAATGCATGCTGAGCCTTTTTTTTTTCCTCTCAATCTCTCTTTTCAATATTCAGTGGTGGTGGTAGCAATAAATCCAAGCTGATAAGACAAGGGGGGGGGGGGGGGGGGGAGGTATTCAATTGCAAATAAGTAAAGGTCGACAGAACAAACAAGTAAGTAACGAACGAACGAAGAAAGTATTCTCTAACACCTCAAATCCAACTTCACCCCTCATGGGGGGGATATTGATCCACCTATATACCTACCCACCCACCGCGCTCTCTCCCCACCACCACTAGAGCACCCACACCGGCGGTGAGTGCACCTGCCCGGTCACTGTAAAGGCTACACCGTTTATCTTGGTACCTTAGTCTACTCCATACCCAAAACAAATCAAATCAAGAAATCTAGCCCAAGACCAATACGAGCTCTAAAAATCTACATGATGTTCAGGACTATCAATCAATTTGCAGTGCCCTGGTCGATCTCGTGGTGGTTTGGGAGTGTGGCGTTACACAAAAGTCGACAGGGTCGATGCGTAACTCATGAACTCATTACGTATGCCGCCGCCCAGCCAGGAGAGTTACGCATCAAAAAAAAAAAAAAACAGGTAATACGGCTCTTGTTATGTATGTCTTTTTGCGAACACAGCCCGGGGCCGCTGAGCGTGACGACGACTCTGAGCAGTGCGCTCGACTCGGGTTCGCGAAATAATGTGTCTGTCTGTCTGTCTGTGATAGTGATTGAGATCATTTCAAGACAATATCGATCATAAACAAGATGGAGGCACTGCTCATGTCTCGAATGTACTACCCGGTACTTTGGTTCTCCAATTCATTCATTTCACTTCATTTCGGCTCGGCTCGGCTCGGCTTCCCGACCGAGCGCACGGCCAATTGATCAGATCGATAAGATAAGCTCCTCACCCCTAATAATAGCAATATACGTCACAGCCTCTCACTCGTAGCGACGCGTACCCCCCTCCTCCATTTCCACCTCACGAGGAGAATTTCGGCTTTAACACCGCGCATTTTATCCAGCACCGCCTTTCTGGGCATCACCGCCAAGTATAAGGGTAGACGTACCTCTGTAGATGTGTACACACGGAGCATGAACCCGCCTCACCAGCAGATCCATATTCGTCTCCAGTTTGTACTTTAACCAACCAACTTTCCACGACTATCTACACCTTCCACCTCAAGATTAGAGCAGACACTAGCCCACACTAGCCAGCTGTATTCACTGTAAATATCACGGTGCTTATCCGAGGAATACACACATATCGCACTTCCCACCACCACCACCACCACCACCACCACCAGCACATCCGAATGCACACCCACGGCTGCATCCCCGTCGGCAACCGTCGATACGTGCCCAAAGTGCAGAATTACCCTCTCACACGAATGGCATGTTGATATAGGCTAGATATATATTGGTAGAGGTAGTGTGGCACCGGATAATATTCACATTGTAAGGCTTCTTGCTTTGTCAGCTCTATGTAACTGTGAGTTGGAGGTAAGGCATAGGCAGCTTCACCACTCCCCAGGGCATCCCCCTCACCAGGACAGTTGACATAATAACAAGGAGATCTACGTCGTAACCGACTTTCATAACCTTTCTCAACCAATCAAAGTTAACTGTTCGGCTGAGGGGGTGTCCTGGTGAGTGGTGAAGTCGTGAAGTCGTCTATGTATGGATGGCATGAGTTATGGATGTATGATTGGGTGGGTTATGCGGCATGGGTCTCTTATGGTGGATGAGTGTAGTGGGTAGATTATGCTGGAATACAGAGGTGTGTGCCCTTGGTCCTTCACCCTGGATTCTCCTCCTCAAGGAGCCTAGTGTGTTAGAGGCAGATTAGGTCTCGATCTCCGTAAGATTACCATATCCCAAATAGTTGAAATGACAATAAAATCTAGCGGGCATTCGTCCGGGCTCTTTAAAGCTAAGGGCCCGTTTGGCAACAAGACAAAACGGAGTTTCCAAGGATCAATGCCTAACAAAAGATTGTTGAAACGGAGTTTATAGGGGTGAAAACTCCGTTTTGATCTGTTGCCAAATGGGCCCTAAATCAATATTCAAATAGTATCTTCCCCCTGGAAATTCCACACAGACCACAAAAGGGCCATATATCCAGGTTGAAACAGCTGTATTCTAAACATCATAAATCGTTTTAATAAACTTAAACCTTGTAAATATCCCACTAAAATTCGACTACACCCCCGTTCAGTAATGACTTAAAATAAAAGGAAGAAAAATCCAATAACGCCAGTGCAATGAAATAACCTCCCTCAAAAAAATAAACGCAAAATGATAATACCATGCATGTCCATGCCAAGACGCCCCGTCATTAGATTTATCGTAGATATGAAAATTTTTGTACATAACCCGCTCAACAGCATAGCCACATTAACATTACGACGCATAAACCATGAACCCCATCCCCTGCATAAAGAAAAACCGCCAACAAAAGAAACCCAAAAAAAGAGTGTCAAGCCCAATCAAAATCGATCCGGCTTATATAAACTGCAGTTATCGGTAGCATCAGCATGCAAGTCTGCTGTCCGTACGCAAGAGGATAATCCACATCCCGGTACCCGGTCGGTATCTCCTCGCTGACAAAACGGCCGATCCCACCCCCAAGCATTCCACCGGGACCGGGATTAGGAACTATGCAGCCTGCTGCGCCGCCGACCCCAGTCCCCGGTAAAAAGTCCGAGCCTATTTTATTTATTTGCACAATGACAATGCCGTTGTTCGGCCGTCTTGTATTGTAATAGTCGTCTTGGCTGCAGACGGCGCCCAGTGGCCATACCGGTGATTGCTCGATAATATACTCCAACACCGACGTCACCTAATCTGACAAACTGTTAGCATCCTATCACAGAGTCAGAAAGTGCAATGGGGATTGTCAATACATACTTCTCTCTCTCCCACCCGTGCATCAATATGATTGTCCAAACGCACCAATATCTACCCATCTCCCCCCTCAGTCATTGCTCACGGCCATCCCGGTCCATAGAAAACCTCGACGAATCTTGAGCCTTGGATCCCAGAGTTTTCGTAGCCAAGCACTTTATAGCTCAGCAGGCGACTGGCATACAGACTCTGGCGGATTGCACGGGCGACTTGCGCTTCGGTTGGTGGTGGTCGGGATTTGAGGATTTGGTCCCATGTTTGGAGCTGCATCATGAATTTTGGCTGGTCTTGACCGCTCAGGTTTGGAAGACGGCTCTGCATTTCTGTGGTTGCGGTTGCGGTTATGGTTGTGGTTGTGGTTGTGGTTGTGGTTGTGGTTGCTTGCAGTGATGTTGGTTGTCGCCACCAAGTATTGTGTGAATGAAGTCTTTCTTTATCACAGACAGTGAGTATTGAATACTGAATACTGAAGCTTCAGAGGATATCGGTACAGTGCAGGGGGGGGGGGGAGGGAAGATGCGTAGATATAAGCGCAGTCCCCCTTAGGCCAGAATTCTGTCCAACTAGTAATAGTGGTGCTCACGTGATAGCCACCACCCGCGGAAACAGTATCCTCCAGTGCCTTCATGATCAAGCCAGAAGCAAAAAAAAAAAAAAAGAAAAAAGAAATCAATAGTAGCCCAACTATGCCGTCATAGGAGCCAGCCTGCCAAACCATCAGGCCCAAAAATATCTTGATTTCACTCATCCATACGCTCTGGTTGCTGCAGTTATATTATTGGCTAAGATGAGGCTGAGCGCCTGCCAGCCTACCGCCACCCACCCTTCCAACTCTTCCAACAGTAGTGGTCCCTACTAATTACTATTTGAAGACGCAGGACGGGGTATGACTGTATGTTATTTCATGCCTCTTAACCGTCTTCCACACCACGCCACGAGACAGAGGCGGCATGCATAACCGTAAGCACCGCCACAGTTGCCGCCACAGTGTTAATTTACTGTGAGGGAGATTAAGGACCCTGGGTCCGGCACAGTAATAACCGTCGAGTGATAGGCTGTGTGTCCATAACTGCTAGGGGCACTCTAAAAATAGACGTAGTCCAGAATGTCAGCAAACCAGGACGACTGCACGCGCACCCAACCCACCGAATGGAATGGCATATATGTAGGTACAGGACGTACATGCATGTATGATCGACCGGATATCTTGGCGGGGGGGGGAGGGGGGGAGGTCGTAAGGTGAAACTGACCCGAATCTGCGGGAGGTAACGTGCTGGAGCGTGATTGGGGGGGGGGGATCAAGCTCGGAGGTGGTGGATTTCGAAGTAGACTGTGGGAGATCGGTAGTGAGGGTTTGGGGTGCGATCTCTGGCGTGTGTGTGAGAGCTACCCTACATTGCGGTGGGCTATCTATTCTAACTCAGGTACATGTACCGTTAGGTGGGTGCGATTCCCATTCATCATGGTGCGGAATGGTTTCATTGCCATTCAACCTAAACGAACAGCTCGGTGTTCAGTCATTTTGGGGGCTTCCATGAATTTAGCCAACCAAAGGAGGAGAAGCATACCATTCTTAGAGAGCTGAGGATTAGAAATGACACTTTGGTAATGAGTCAACGAGTAAGTGTGAGCGTCTTGGTGATGATGGATGTTGGTGTTGAGATGGAGCTAAGGATAAGGAGTACAACAAGTCTCTAATGCGAACGTTACAAGATGATGCATGGACATGGACTTCCCACTTTTCAGTTACACAGAACTTCCAAGCTTGAGTTAGCTCGCTTGTCAGTTTTGGCCTTATGGCACTAAGAACTCAAATCCCATCATTATCTCCTTGGCCGTTTGAATGTTAGGGAAGGCGCGATTTATAGACCAATAGATATGGTAGTTGGTATCATATCTCAATCACAGATGCCTTGACCTCTAGATTGTGCGTATTTGTTCCCCTCAATTTCCCGTCTTTAGGGGTAATGATACTAGGATCAACAGGTATCATGATCAGGGCCCCTCAAACATTCAACGTACATAAAACACTATATCGTTATCGATATATATCGTGGTACATGTGACAATATGCGCGAATGAACCAGCCCAGATTATAGGATAAATTGATCATCAACCACTGAGAAAGTACATTCTTATCGGGCTTATGTGACAATAAATATTCACTTATGACATGATATTCTATTATCAATGCAAGAAACTGGGTAACCGCCTTCAAAAATAGTGCAAGTGCATATAATGAGCGCTTCTAGCTCGAGTCGCTGGACTCTCTCTCCTCTCCAATACTCCCCGCATAATCAAACATAGTAACTATATAACGACCGGAAGAAATATATCAATGCAGGCGGACCTTAAGCAACTCCAGATTGTAAAGCTATATAGGCGATTCCATAAGATTACTCTTACTGCGTCTATGGTGCAAACAAAGTGGGGGTTATAAATCAAGCCATATATGGTAATGAATCTTATTGATCAATTATAGAGACTTGTGATCTTCTTCATAATACAAGCTAGGTGGATTAAAGTTGATGTGGACCGATTACCGCAAAATTTGAGAAACTTCTTTGCGAGACAACAGGGGTGATATCTGGCCAACCAGAGGCAGTTTTGATGAAGAATATTCCTTGCTGCAGAGCAATGAAATTTCTCAGATTCTACGGTAAGTATCCCTTAGACTGTCAGTCGAGATTGAAAACAAGCGCACTAGCTCTTTTTAGAAAACATGATGGAATCATTGCTCAGAACAATCCCTACGTAGTCCTTGGTATCAGTGACAGATTGTAAAAGGGTTCGATTATTATATCACGAGAACCCCAAAGGAACTAGTGCACCGGTTTCGATCTGACCGTTTATGGGATACTTCTTCTACCCGGGTCCTTGCATTGAGAACTTAGTCAGATAGTGAATATTGAGCCAGGGTTAGGGTTGTTATGCGAGCAAACAAAGGCTGGCATCAGTCCATTCAGCATACGCATGCTACAACCCCCCCTGAAAGAGGTAGTCTAAACAAGCCTTTTTTGAAAAGTGTGTTCACAATTGAAATATCCTTCCTAACCTAGGACAGTTATGTTCGCAATATCGCTGTGTTGATATGATGTTACACATTAGCGCACGCCTTGCGCTGCTTCCCCTCATTGATTGACGCATTGTGATACACAAAGTGCGCAGACGATAGCCACAGCGTTCCAGACCCACATTACCACCTTCATGAGAATATGCGCCCTATGACTTCGCCTTGTCATTTTCCGGACAACTTTCGGCATAATATGAAGATATACTGATCTTGTCGGCCTTACGATACCTTCTGTGCTTTTGAGACCATTTCGAAAATAGACAAAGGCAAAAAAGAATAAAGCAACTCAAAGACGGATTTAAAATCTACTCCGTCCCATGAACCCCATTACCGTCCAAAATAGAAAGATAGGAGCAAAACGACAGACACCAGAACGACCACATGATGTCGCCTGCAGGTCTAATATCTCACATATTCACAGGTTCGGCACCCATAAGATCTAGAGATCCCATTAGCCACCCTATCTTGATCAACCATACGGCCAGGTCTTGGGATTTTACATATCTTTTTTTCCGCACATGTGGAGGTGCGTGGTGCTCCCTGAGCGCTCAGTTCCCGCAGGTACGAAAAGTAATATTCGTACTCCGCGGAGGTGTGGTACTTTTTGGGTGACCGCAGAGCACATATTTCCACAATTTGCTTTTTTTTTTTGATAAATTTCTGCCACATGAACACGACGTCATCAAACCGAGTGATGCTCCATGAACATAACGCTTATGACTGTCATACTTATCGATCATGCAAGCTTGGAGCGGTAGAGAATAAGCGGCTTTTGACCTTCTTGTGGGAATGCTATTCAAGTATATATCTAGATGGCATAGTTGCGGCACCGTGATAGTCGTAAGAAGGGTATGACTCCATGTTTGGATAGACATCCGTGTCCTGCCCCCAAAGAGTTGGGTGTGATTCTACCTGCTTTTGACGCGATATATATCAGTAATATTTCCTAGTCAACGACTCAAAGATGGCTGTGTCTTACTTCTTAAATAGACAAGAGACCCCAATATGACCGGTTAGCTGTATTATGCGGATCCCTATTATGGTCAACCCGCAGTCATTTTAACTGAGTTAGACGGCGCCTCTTACTTAGGAAAAAGCACATCGATGTGAGTGATATCTTGTGATTCAGAAACCCCCCCCCCAAATTTCCAATTTTTATAAACAAACAACCGTAGGACCAAAATAAGGGTAGTAACAATAAGCTGATAGTAGCGCTTTCTCAAGATTTCGACTCTTAATAACGCCCTTTTATTAAATAGATATGACACATAGCCACGAAACTATCATTGATACGTATCGGTCATTATCCTAGTCATTCTAGGATCATAATCCAGAAATATCCAATACAAACATACAAAACAAAACCATGAACTCCATAACCAAGTCTATGTGATATATGTATCAATGGGTAACCAAAAAGAGAAATAGCATATTCAACTCCAAACACCAATGACCCCCAAAGTCTATACAACAATCCTCCTATCTACCTTCATCTCCACAGTTGTCGTTTTTGAAATTCCATCTAAGCCTCTCACTAGGTTTTCCTCGCTGTTATCTGCATTGGTTCTCCACCACCGCCCTCTTCGTCTCTGCGGCCCTGTCGCCCACGACCGCACCGCAAAATCCAGATTGACGTTGTCCGGATCATATGCCACGCTCAGGAAATCGAAATCCGGCAACGCTGGCGTATTCTTTATCCTGGCACTAGGAATAGGTACGAAGCTTCCCACGCTGCCACCCCTCCCGTGCGTCGGAAATAGCGGTTCTGGTTTACTCTCGATGAATGACGTCGTCGACTCGTAAGCAGACTCGGGATCGCTTGTACCTGTGTGCCTGTTTGCGGGCTTCACACTTCCGCGGAATCTGCGCGGGAGGTTAGTGATAGCGGACTTGAGTTTTGAGGATATGGGAGGGGCTTGTACTTGGCGATTATAGCGGTGAGGGCAGGGAGTGAAGCGGTGATGATGCCGAGGGATTGCTCGAGCACATCAAACATCGCGACGGGGATTACACGCCCTATTAATGTTAGCTCCATGAAAAGATGATGCATGTTGATTGTTGTGTGTACTTACAGGAAACATCGACGGTTGTTAATAATGGTGGGAGGTATGCCAAACGAAGTATCGCGGTGACGCAAGCCCTGTAACACGCACGTATTTTGTGAGCCACAGAAATAGTTTGAGTCAGGATGAAGACTAACATGATTCCTATACCAAATATCACTCCCAACCCAATCTTCTGCCGAACGGGGATCTTCAAGTCCCACAGCATCTTCATAGGCAAAAGCAAAACCAACACGTCGGTGACCACACTGACCGCCCTCAAACTTAAGAAAATCATCATCGTTTTTGCAAAGTTTGGACAATTTGTCGCACGCATCGTGACTGACCACCATGCATATATGGGAGAACAAATGAATATTAGGCCTACTGTAGCGCCGACGGTGTATATTACTTGAAAGATAAGAAAAATGGTGACGAGACGTTGGAGAAGCCGGTTTGGCCCAAAAAGGCGCCGATAGAAGAGGAGAAGCGAAAGCTTGATGAAGAAGATACCAGTGTTGTAGAGGATAGGCATGATGTATGTACCCTGATACATATCAGCATTTTGCAGGTTTGATGATTATTAATATATACCATCCTACCTTGAGAAGATTGCTGATTTCATTAGAGTCAAGGTCATATATATGGCGTCCAAACCCACCAGCTTTGACATCGAAACAAAAGAGCGCCGAGGTTCCAGCAAACGATATCTATTCCAAGTCTTTATCAATAACACGAACGCAATACTGCACATTAATACCAAAGACCTACCGCCGCGATACCAATAGCCACATCATCTGCCCCTATCCCACCTGCAATAAATACCCTTGCATAGTACCTCAAAGCCACGACCACAAATACAACCGACACCATCACTATGTCCAACAAAAAAAGGTGGTTTCCCGTATCTGGTATAACATAGTTGGGGTCCGTGTACCGAAGCGGAACGAAGCTTTCATCGAAGCCATTAATGCCATTCTGTGCAGTAAGGTGCTTGATGGAGTCGAGGATGATCCAGTCCTCTGAAGTTATCGAGGGAAGAATTTTGGTATTGTTTATCGACATGACTGCTGAGGAGAGGCGCCCAAATTTAGCTCCAAATGGTTTAGTAAAACCGACGAAGGGTGACTAGGACCCAACGAGTTATAAGTTAAATCAAATGGGTTTGTGATTGATTCCAGGTTGGGGGATCCGATCGATATGGGCATGTGTTTCTGAAGGAATGTCTTTGTTTGTCTCATATTCTTCCCATAATATGCATCTCGAACGTGTGTACCCTTTCCGTCCTCGACCGAAAGTGCTACTCCAAAACACTCAAATGGCGTTTTTGTTAAAGCCTATATATCATTGTTATGGAATATTCTCATACACAAAAAAAGGTTTCACATCCCCACCCCTTACCTAAAACGCCTCCGAGCCGCTTGCGTGTGGGTGTGGTATTTTAGAGTTGAGCAAGGAGTGGCCGGGGGGGGGGGGGGGGTTTGTAGGATCGAGGATCCGCGCCTCCTGGGCCATGTGTTTGTTGACAAAGTAATATAGCTCGGAGGCGCGCTGCAAACATCGATTTCTCCGCATTCATCTCATGTTCATGGACAATGAGCTATGGTGATGGTGGGTGCAAAGAGTGGTTGCTACCTTCCCAATTCAGTTTTATGTCATGTAGAACTAGAACACCCGCACACAATTTGTGGCTATACACGGGTTTAGTGCATAAGTAAATTTATGTATCTAGGTACTCCAAGTGATGAATCATCTGTGTAAATCAGTATACATATATATACCATGAACACAAGTGGTCTACGCCGTAATCGAGTGTCCTATTTTATTAACTTGGCCAGTACTCTCCCTTGGACTGGTTGACTGTACCAGCGACGAAACGGCAGAGTGCTTGAGAATGCTACAAATGTATAGTCATATGCCTCTTTTTCTTTTGAGAACTCTCCGACAGAGAGGTAGAGTAAACCTCAACAAAACGTGCTATTGCATCGGATCTGATGCGCTCTCTCGATGCCCGCCAAACGATTATATATTTCGATCCTGGATCCTCGCAGGTACCCATCAGTATTTCATGTCGGAACGCTGCCGAAGAGGTTTAGAACCCATCGTTCTCGTACTCGTAGAGTGGGGCATAGTAATTTTGTATCACGACCTCGTACATGTTGCTTACTTACCAAGAGCCCGGTTATGCAAGCATATATATGTTGCTATATATAACTACCATATCCTTGTTCTGCACCTCTGACATCTTATGTGAGCCCCCTCACTCCTCCGCCACAATGGAAGTTCTTCAAAGATTAAACCGGCTGGTTCACTGAAATTTCGCTACCGGATAATTTCTGCTAGCCGAAGCCCAGTCTTGCATGATCAGAGGAATTCACCCTTGATTGAATGCATTTGCAGCGAGTAACCATATTACGGTTTTTGACGTTAAAATAGAGCCTTGGGATGATAAGATGACATTATATTGGAAGATACGTATGATGTACGTCATCTCCCAAAAATTACTACCTAGCTGGGTGACCGAAAAGAAGGCTCCCAGATTACCATTGACCAAATAGGCTACCAACACCCCCTAGTGGAACATGCAGTGCATGCATGCGCACAATATAAGAATTTAACCTTAACTAATCTCACTTTTCCGTCAAGTAATCTTATCCTCTGGCCTGTTAGATGAACATAGAGCCTTCTAAATCCGGCATCAGTTTTTGTATCTTATTGAAACAGCACCTGCACCTGGCCCTTAATTCTTCGTATTCCGAGATGTGCCTTATATGTTACTCGACTTTCAGACTGACGGTAGGAACCTTGTTGCTGCGACCTTGTTGCTGCGAGATTGAATGATGAGAGGCCTTGCAAAGGCATATACAATTGAACTTTAGGTCCGAGACAGATAAACCAGTGGTTATCATTCTTTTCACATCACACCGAGACAGATAAACCAGTGGTTATCATCCTTTTCACATCACACCGCGTCAACTATATAACAAGGATTTCGAAGTATGGATTCGTCCCTCCCTGGTGGATTTATCGGTTTTCGTGGTCGGCCTATAGGTATAACTATATGCACCAATCGGGCGTTGTACCTGTTCCATGCGAAAACCAACCCGTAACAAGCCGGAACACCTTAATATGCGTCTGTCTCAAGCCAACCTGAGCCTTGATGGTTCAAAACAGTCACAACCAAGCCCTACCTAGAAGATGTCCAGTTCTTCATGGCATTCCGGCCTTTTGTTTGGCATGACAACATTCTATGTTTCTAGTATACTTACTGCCACATGACAAGAGTATTTGGACCGAGCTCGGTACCGGGTACATAGTGGTGATATCATTTGGATGCATGTTTGAGACATTGGAGAATGTCTCTCGTGCATTACTCTATATTAGCGCGCCCTACCCAGGAATCGATTGGCAGCAACCTACGAATTTTATAGCACCTCTAAGTATTCCAAGGGCTTATAAACACAGCGAATTGCTTACCCTCACTCAAAACAGATCACATGATACTCAGTCTTTAATTGAAAAGTCGGAATTTTTAGTAAGCGTTTGATTGCAGCGATATCTACTTAGGGTCTGTTCGGTTGGCACAAAAATCCATAAACTAGTTTCAACCTATGGATTAGGCCTAATAAAATAATCACCTCCAGAGGTGTTCATTTTATTCAATCCATGGATTACAACCAATTCAACGTCAACCGAACGGAGCCTTAATTAACGCGCAAGTATACATGCACGAGAGAGATTCTTCAATGTCTCATATGCCCCAAGTGATAGAAAGTCTATGTACCTGGTACCTAACTCGGTCCAAATACTATAGTTTCCGTGATCATTATTTGGAAAACTAGGGTAGGCGAGCGCCACAAATATTTTCCAAATAATGATCACGGAAACTGTAGCCCTTATCATGTGGGAATAATATTCCCCAACAAGGTAATCCTCTCCCGGCAGTTAATATGCATTTAATGCACAGATAGTCACTCGGTCTTGCCTGAGGCTTACTTGGGGCGAGCGTGGATACACAAGGCGAGGTGATACCAGTGCTGACATATATTTGTCAGTGTTCAACGCCCTGCGCACCGAAACCCCTTGTTGCACATATCTTAGCTTCCCTCTTGGCCATCTCCGAGCCTTTACAAGATCAATAAATGAGACTTCTCGCATCAGCTCCCGCGAATGAATATCTGATATCAGGGGAAATGAAGAGTTCAGAAAGGTATTTTGGATACATTGTAGAGCTGTCGTCATATTGCAGAGTTAGAGTGACGTCAAGCGTAGCGTAGCGGTATGAGGGTATTTACAAGTATGTATATCTCGATTCATGCTTTGGTTGTGGTGCACGATCCTCGGACTGACACCAGCCTGAGTACATACATATATACACAGCACTACATGTATATATATGTAGCGTTATACTTAAACTTCTATGGAAGCTTTCGGAGATTTGAGCTCAGTCTAGAACACTACTGGTTTCGTTCGCTTCTACCAGCACCATCGACCAAAATAAATTGCTACAATCACGGCTTCAGTCGCTATGCATCTCTACCCAAGAACAGCCCAAACCTAACCCCGATAATGAATGCTCGGGGAGATCAACATATCCCCAAAACTCCAAAAATGTTCATTCATACATCCGGCACCTTATTGGATACCCGACCTGGATCTTCCAAAGAGTGGTTTCGACTTACTGAACGCCGCTTCTCGGAGACTCAGTATCACTTGGATGAAAATCGAGGCAGACTCTTTTTGGGCGAACATCTGCGGATCACACCAATCCTCCCTGCAAAGCTCTCATAATACCTAGGTAACATGATGATATTATTAAATACAGTGTATTGCTCTTGCTTTTAAGTGTAAAACCTAACCTACACTAGAGTAATATTTCATAGCCTGCATATATTTGCTAACAGTTTTTCCGCGGAGTTCAAACTACTATTTCATCCAATGATTTAGATGAAAGATTAGTCATTATATTATCGAAATTCTTTCTGGTTGCGGCGCCTGTCTACACCCCACCAAAGAGAATCCACCTTGACACGTTGTGGAATGAGCGGTGTCGCACATTTGCGATGTTCTATTTGTAAGACTTCTATCTTCTGAGACCGAGACTCTTGGCTTGGGTTTCATTATATCCCATATTATGAATCTTTATCTTCTCAAAAATGGGGTATGCAAATTCGACCAATCAGCCTCCAGGGGACATTTTAACACATGCCGTAAAATAAAGTAAAAAAAATACCGCTGGTGGTTTTCGAACATTATTAGCAAAGCCAATTACTACTCTTAGTACTCTATCAGGACCCTGAAATATGCGAAGGCAAATGAGGGGCCCCGGAATCCGATGTGCTACAAGGATTTAAAATACCCTAGAGAATAACGTTCGGTAAGTCTAGAGCCGTAATTTCTTTTTTTTTTCCTTGACGGGAGGGGTTGTTTCTTTTCTTTTGTGGGGGGAGATGCTGTTCTCTGAATGGTCACACAAAACCCCAAGCTTGCTTTTTCACGCGGAACAGGAAAATAGGAGTAATTCACCCAATATAGTAGCTCGAACGTTTTGTGGCCATGGGCATGGGGTCATTGGACTTAGGACGGGACTTTGATTCATGCCCCGGTGACTGTGAGCACGCAACCGAGATATTTTTTTTTTTTGCTCCACTTTTTTTTTTCTTTTCAGCCTCCTCTGCTTTCAATTCTTCATGCATTCAGAACTACCCTCTCCCTAGTTTTTAAATTTCACAATTCATATTGCGTATATGGTTAGAGAAATGGCTAATGAGATTTATCAAAGGTCCGAATCCAGAAACCACCTTCCCCCCGATCGAGTGATAAACAGTGATGCAGTATACTGATCACCGCAACAACCACTTCACCCGTGTGAGGACGTTGAAATAAGAATTTCAGTTCAGACCAGCGTCTTGGTATTCCCCACGGGCGACATCTGAGAGCGGTGGTGGCGTCCTGATGCGATCATCAGGGTCAAAGCCTTTCCCTCCAGTGATACAGTAGGATTTGAAACACCCTTACAAGGTTTATAATTCGTTGAGTCCAACGATGAACATCTACATATGTGTGGAGCATCTCGAAACTTGTTGTTATCGTGCCTAATTCCTAATATGAGATTGGATGAGACTGTCACCTGCATCTGTGTATGTATGCTGTCACATTACTAGTAGTATGTATCTACCGTCGGGTCTGGATGTTCGTTAGACTCTCACTAGTGGTTGATATGAAATTTGTGGCTCCTGTTCTCATGCACATATAATTGCAATTGAAAAGAACTGACGTCTTATTATTCTCCAGCTAAACGCTTTTGACGCGTCTTAAATTCCGTGCGTAACTTACACTATTGACCTTTAAAGGCTCAAGAGTGCAGGCAAAGTCTTGGCAGGCAAGCTCAGATCATGGGATGGCTCAAACCCAATGCCTACCAGGGTTAAGGGGGGGGTGCCCTAATTCTACCCCCCTCCCTCCTCCCCCCCCCCTTCCCTGATCCACCTTCTTTGACACCCCCCGAACCGAGAACCTCCCCACCTTCCCCCCAACGAACGGCCCGAGTTCACTACCCTTTCATTTACGAATTTAAACCTCAATACGGCCACTTGCGTTGGCGGCATTTCGACTTTTTTTCCCCTAGCTCGCTGTGCAGCACGCGGGAACCTACATGAAATCCACTTTGGAGGGAAAATGTCCCTTCCCCCCTCCCCCCTTCCCCGACTGAATCGAAACCGCCACATACATATCCTAATTTCCAATGCCTGCCAAGAGCCGAACGAGTAAGAACGCGGCCCAGAACCGCCCGCCGCTGTCTGTCGTGAACCCCGAACCGACCTAACTGCTCAGCTCAACGCCTATCAAAGGCTATCATTTGAAATGATCCCCACTAGTTCGTCCCTATTTTTGTAGCTCGCGATGAACCGACAAGCCTGATTTTTTTTTTTTTTTTTTTTTGCCCCCTTTCACAAGCATATTTTTTTTTCTTTCCCTTTCCGTTTTTAGGATTGGATGGTTTTGGAACAATTCGAGTTTGACCCAGACATAATTCTCGGTGAGCAGAGCAGTGGAGGTGAAAAGCAAGATACCGCAGCATACCTAGGGAAAGTGTGAGGGAAAAAAAAAAAAAGAATTTACTCCAGCGCGGGATTTGATCAACACAACCACAAACTGGTTCGAGCGTAGCAACCCAATATGTGCGCGTATGTATGATACAATGTTAACTACCATTAAGTCTCGAAATAAGAAGAGCAATAGGTGGTGGCAAGATGCAAAGCAGCCAATCAGACGGCCTAGATTTGATCTTTGAACCCAGGCTGCTCTTTTGAGAACTGACGGCACGCATTATTCTGGGCTCGGTTAGTCCTAGTTTCTGTAAGAAATAGGAACAGCATCACACGATGATCTGGGTGTTGATCTTGGGGGGTAATTTTCTGTTGAGGGTCAAGGTTGGTGTTGATATCTTTCCATCACGACATCTGAAAATGAAAGAGAGGGGGGGAAAAAAAAGGAAAAAGGAAAGAAAAAAAAAATATAATTTTGTTAAACTTATTTTCTACTCTAACCTTATCAAGCCGATGTGACAATGTCTCCGTCTCCATCTGCGCCCTGCCTTGCCCTCAACCCAAACTAGAAAGCAACTCTCCATGTAAACAAACCTACCCCTCTTTTTCCACGTGGAACCACCATTAGAGGTAAAGCACGAGCAAGTAGGACTTGTGTGAGAGCTTCTTCTGCAGATTTCCCTAAAACCTGGATTTCTTTTGCTGCCTGCTTCTTCTAGATGGCGTTTCTTGCGCCAAAAAAGAAAAAAAAAAAAAAAAAAAAGGCGAAAAAAAGAAAAGAAAAGAAGGCGAAAAAAAAAAAAAAACTTAAAAAGGACATTCAAAAAACTAGGAAACGAGGTCTACACTTTGCCCCAAAATATGTGCAAACGCGGTGAATTGCATTTAATACCCCCCAATGAAAAATCTGAGTACATGAACTCGCAGAGATCTCAAGGAGAAATCAAAAACCCCACCATATGTACTATACATGTGCATACATGTATGTAAGATACTGTACATGAAGATAATAAACGCACCAATAAACAATACGATCGATAGTTAGATGAAGCTGCGGGAAAAAACAAAATAATAAGGGAAAAGAAAAGAAAAAACGACTCCGTTCGTAAGATACATGTATGATACCATCCAGAAAGCCCCGCCTTCTCTTCACGCATTCATCCCTCTTCTCTCTCTTAAAGCCCCCCAAAAGGAAAGTGCTTCCGGAAACAAAACGAAATGGAAAAACGGTCTGGCTCGAAGAAACAAAAGCATTACTTCATCGTACCGTAGTGGCCTCCACCAGTTATAGAAACAGGTCGAGATTATCCCCACCGCTTAACTCCGACAATCATATTTTTTCGCCTCCCTGCCTGACATGCATTCCCTGGAGAAAAGAAAAAAAAAACCCACCCCGCACAACACCTCTTCTGGGATAACAAAAATGAAAAATAATAAACTTTTGAAAACAAAAATCACAAATGCCCCACACAATTGAATTACTCCAGGACAAAAGGAAAAAAGATATAGGAAAACAAGTAATAATAGCAGACAGTGTTAACGCCAGTACTTTTCCCCAGGTGAAGACAAAAGGAAAGAAAGGACTTCAAGACAAAATCCTTATGAAAAAGCATCAACATAAGATGGTTGGAATTGGAAGAAAGTAATAGTAAAAAAACAAAACTTGACCGCCATGCCGTGCCTATGCTGTGCCGCTCCATATGTAGAAAGAAAAAAAATTTGGAAAAGGGAATTAGGAAAAAAAAACAAAACTTTTTTTCTATCGGACGTTGATCCGGAGAGGCTTGAATTTTGCACCGACGGCTCGGCACTCGCTACAGCTGCCCCGCTTGCCCGCACTGAAGGCGCAATCGGCGCAGAAGCCTGCCATACATTCGGTACATCCAAAGGAGTTCCCGAATGGGGAGGAATTCTCGCACGTAGAGCAGACGAGGCATGGCGAGAACATCGACTGGCGCGATGAGGGTGGCGATGCGGTATGGATTGGTGCATGGGAGGAGGATGCTGTTGTGGGAGGAGACGGGGGTGTCTGCTGGTCGAAAGTTAGAGGGGACGAGCAGTAGGCAGGCATAGGAGGGAGGCGAACAGGTGCATCGCTGTTGTCGTGCATGTGGTGGTAGTGTGCGTATTCCCCAACCTCGACCACAGCGCGAGTGGTCGCGGCTTCGATCAATTCGTCCCAGCGTGAGGCACCGAGTGAGGATTGACGGCTTCCATACATGGAGCTCTCGGTGCTGTCACCATATGGGTGAGCCTGGCGTCTTCGCTTTGATGATCCAGAACGGTGTTCCTGGTTGATAAAGCTGAAGTCCTTCAGGTGAGGTGAACCAATTCCACGCATACCACGGTGGAAGATTGCATGCTGAACACGCCCTCGCCGTTCATCATCTTCTGTTTCCTGAAAGGTCCACAAATGACGTAAATCAGCAAAATTCTTTTTTGATAAAATTGCCATCAAGCGAGACAAATTTGCGTGTTCTTGCAGTCATGTTAAGATAAGGCAAGGTATCAAAAATTGAGAATTGACCAAAGAGCTATAAAGCTACACCAGGGAAGCCGTTGTAGCCCCGAATTGTGAGTTTGGTTGGGGGGCTGCTTTTTGTGGAGAACACTTGAACCTGAGTCCACCGAGGAGACAGGTCCCACGACCGATTGATAGCTCCCAATTGGGAAAGTTTTGGGGGGGAGGGTCGGGGAGGAGAGATGAATGATGGAAATTTGGAGAAACTCACTGTTCCACTTCGCTCTTCGTGGCTATCAATGCCCATCTCCTCATCATCCATAAATGAGTCTTCATCTTCATCGTGCTCGAAGTCAGACATTGCTGCAGGAAATTTTGACTGGAAGTTCGCTGCGTTTGTTGATAACGAGATGGAATGCAAGGTGTCTGATTCGTTTGCAGATGAAGGAGGCGACATGCCGTCGATGTATTGGTCATCTTCGAGTTTTGGCATAGCTAGATCGATTGCGTCATTAGTAACCAAATAATGATTGATAATCCATGATTGGACCAACAATAACAGACTCAACGACCACTAACCATTGCAGCGTTCATTCCAACAGAGGGGAATCAACTCACTCTTTGAAGCTTTTCGGTATCCAGTGTTGATAGCGGATGGGATCGGCTTCCTGCTTACAAGAGGGAAAGCGCCTGATGGGATTCCTCCTCTTGATAGACTGACCATCTTCGCGAAGGTCTCAGCGCTAGCTGGTAGCTTGGGGATCCAATTGTCCGGGTGAGCCCGACGAATATGTTCGCATATTGAACGGTAGGCAAAGTTCTATAATAAATCGCGCCCGAACAAGACCCAATAGGCCTCTCGAGAGCAAACAATTAATACTCCAATTCCTTTTCTAATTGCTTATTGTGTTGGTAAAAACAATCGCCATCCTCCTCCCTTCGAAGCTCTCTTTTTGTCCAGAGGTCCCCTTCGGGTGAATTTAGGCTGCTGCTTATTGGGAAAAAATTGTTCAAAACTCACACCAATGCATTTCTTCCTGCACACTGATCCATCCGCATTCTGAAGAGGACACACAACCTCGCTGCTACCCTGTCCGCCCAAAATTCCCCCATTGGTGCCAGAGATCTTTTTCGCGACAGTGCTGGGATTTTTCGAATTCAATGTTGTTTTCGCCATTACGGGCATGTTGGGCAATATTATAAGAGGGTTTTTGAATTATTAAGGATGGTTGGAACAGGTGTAAATTTTCCTTTCGCTGTGAAAGAATATTATGTGTGGGGACCCTTTAGGAGGTATTCAATTGATTATGGGGGGTCTGGAAGGTGGGCGCGAGGGTTAGATATGAGGTAGAGGTAGGTGTGAGAGGTAATGTGAGGTGAGGTGAACTTTGTAGGTGTGTGTGGGCACTAGTGGGGGTGGGAGAGCTGGGCAAAAAAAAAAAAAGAAAGCGACGCAGAGAAAAGAAATCGGAATCGGGAGCGGTAGAAAAAAGTTCAGCAAAGGAAAATGTTCCAGGAAATCGGCACCAAGGAGGAGTAAACAGGCCGAAAATGGCTGATAGCTTCCCTCCAACAGCTAGCTCTTTCACATTCACCTTCAAGTGATTGGTGGAAGCTTCGGGCACTCAAAGTGACGAGCTGTGCGTGGTGAGTGCCTTGGCAGCGGGGGGGTGGGAGAAGAGGAGGAGGATTGAGATGGGATATTGGGGGGGGGGGGGGGGGGTGCCGGGGTCGCTAAGCTGAGTGGAGTTAGGAGGAGCTAAATATTGCGGTGGGCGAAATGTAATCGGCAGTTGACCATGCAAGAAGATTGTTTGTGGGCTTGCAAGAGGCGGGAAAGACTGGGGGGAAGACTGGGGAGGGAGAAGGAAGGGAAAGAAAAGAGGAGAAGGCAAAAAATTTTCTCAACCCGAGTGAGAGAACTCAGAGAGAGCTTCAGAAAACCGAGAGGGAGCTCGCTCGCTGCTTGGCTATTCCTGAGTGTGGGTACTAGAACGGGGAATAGGGATAGAGAGCTCTCCTCCGACGCACCTTGGGTTGCACTGTAGTAGTAGTAGTAGTAGTAGTAGTAGTAGTAGTACACATAATCATCAAGTCTCACAAGAGAGGTCTCATTATTATTGTTGTTGTAGGGTATGCTACCGGCCTAGACTTCCTACATACATGTAGATGATAGCATAGCTAAGCAGCTGTAGTGAATAGAGCGAGGAGCTATCACCGTATCTACCACCAACCTGGCATCAGCGTGATTGCTAGTAGGCGCCACTACCTAAGGTATTGGTGCGAATCATATCACATCAACAATAGCCATATCGTAGGCATGTAGGCAACAACTAAAAGCACAAAATCCATACCTGTGGAGCTCATGTATGTACAATGTAGGCTCTACATGTAGCCATCATGTATATGCACTTCACTGGAGAACACCAGTCGGTTGTGATTGAAGCTGACTCCTTAATGCTTAACGCTGACTGAACTGAACTCCACGGAACATTTCTCAACCGGATCCTTCTTTCGCATGTCTATTTGCTCTCCCCCCCACGGTAGCCAGGTACCGTAGACTTACATACCCACACGCCCACATACCACACTACCGTGTCGATGGTCTCTATCAATAATCCCACAAATATAGATACATACTCTACTCAAGAGTACAGAGCAGGTAGAGTAATACACACATGATAAAACTCACTTTTCTTCTTCCTCGTTCTCATCTCCCCCTCTGCCTTACATACTCTGTCCCCATCCCCATCCCCATCTCTTTAACCCATCTAAAAATGATACCGCGCCCACACAACAAACATTACAATGTTTTTTTCTTTTTCCTTTATTTTTTATTATTCCATTTTTATTTCAATCTCTTCAGCCACTTCTAGGCATCTTTTTCTCCTTCCCATCTTAAAAATGACGCTCGCTTCCTCTTGCATTTTACCAAGGTTTGCCTGCCTGCCTGCCTGCCTGCCCGTCGGCATCCTCCTTCCTGTTCGCTTGTTGTAAAAATAATGGAAAAGAATTTTTTTTTTTTTTTTTTTTTACCCTCGCATTTCCGCCGTTGAAATGACACACGCGCTGTACTGCAAGGTCAAAGCTCCTGTCGCCCGATAAGGAGCTAAGCAGGAGCTACGGGCGCGCTCACCACACCTTCCTCGGGTAAGCTGCCCTTCGGCCTGACGCAATTGTTTACTTACATGAATGGTGCATGCACGTATGTACAGCTCTGTCGAAGCTCTCCATGATCAGCAATGGTACTGAAACCTACCTTGCACATATGTAGTGTCCTGTAGGTACAATGTACCTACTCTAATTACGCAACTGCGCCGTCCGTGAGCGAGTGAAGTCAATTGATAATTGCGCGAAGGATATTAGTATTGAAACGGTACAGCATTGGGTACTCGTTGGAGCAAGTGGGCAGGCGAGAGTATGTTGAGTGTTGGGGCAAGAAACGGTACACCACACCATGTGCCTACATGTACCTCTACATGCGGTTTGATGAAACAGTCCATCTATACGGAATATTTTTTCTCTCTCATCTCCTCCCATTTCCCCTTTCCCTAGCTTCCCTTACCCTCTCGTCGCCGCCGAGGTATCCACAAAAACGGAGTTTTCTCCATCCATCCATCCATCCATCCACCCCCATCCATATCCATATCCCTCACACCGATCCTGTTGTTGCCTGTCCCTACCCTACCCTCCCCCTTACCCATTTCTACCCCATCTCCTCTCCCCTGACCGCTCCCGATGTTACTCCTATCATCTACTTTGAAATTTTATTGGGTCTATCTAGGCACTCTACTCTACATCAAGGGGTTTCCCTTCAATTCAAATTCAACATAGCCTGTTTGTTTCCCGCACGTGCCATTGGTAGGCCCCTGGCCTGGCCGCTTCGAGCTCCTACTCTTGGTAACAACCATGAGCGACTTCCCTGGTTCAATTCAAAAACTAACCTCTTTATTTATGCCTGCTATTCCCCACCAATGTCACAGCAGCAGTTTCGCGTAACTCGAAAAAAAAAAAAAAAGAAAAAAAAGAAAGAGAAAAAAAAAGAAAAGAAAAGAAAAGAAAAGGTCTCTTGATAAGAAACTACTGTTTGCTGGGAGTTGCTTTGGAAACAAAAGGCTGAGATTGGTTGTCTTGGACGCCGTTGGTTCAAAACGGCCTGTCCCTTCTGCCCTTAAACTTTGTGCCCCTGTGCCAAGAAAACCGAAATCTTCCCGAGCCCGCGTGAAACTACATACAAACTCTCTGCGGTTGAAGTTCAAGGGTCCTTCTGCTCCGGGAAAACGGGTATACGGTGCCTTACCCCAACTACTTCTATCGGACGTGTCGCATTCAAATTTGAGTGGGGGAGTTAATAGGGGATCATAAGATAATTGGCTAGATCTAGATTGAAAATACTCGCTTGTGACAGCGATATGTACGACATGCATATCTAAATTGCTATCGTTGTCAGTTCTACTATGTTATGAGGTCCCTAGGGAGCATGGGTACAGTATATCCAATTGAAGGTAATTACAAGGCTCTAGGGTGTATCCGGTAAGTATTAATAGATATACGTTACGTGGTAACGAAATAACAGTTAGCAGTTGTCTCTTTGAATGAATAAACTCATTCGTGTGACTTCACTGGTTCTCACTCGTTCAAGGCCAATCATCACATTCTAGCCTAGAGATAGAAGGTCTAGAAATCTTGCAAGTGGATATAGCTTTAGTCGGTGTGGATGTGAAAGCGGATCCAGGGCTAGAATTTGCGCCGGAGCTGGAAATGAATTCCGGTTCACGGAGGAGCAAGCAAAATAGAGGGAAAGAAAAAAAACGCTCTTCTCTGCTAAGGAGAACGACTGAAAAGTCCGCTAACCAATGTGCTCGGCCCGACACTTTAGTGAGATTCTAGCGAGCCATCTAGATTCTTACGAGTTTCTAGGGATGCAAGGTGCCTGATGCTGCCTAAAAGAGGGCGCTGAATAAACTGTTTTAAGAGGATACCGATAGCAAACAAAACCAATGACATATAGAACCTACGATGAGGAACGGAGTTCGTCCGAGCGTATGTACGCGATCCCCGCTGCGCTGCGACAGGAACCCCGCAGACCAATCCCGGTACAAAAAAAAAAAAAAAAAGAGGAAGACAAGAGCAACAACCACAACCTCCTCAAAATTCGTTTGCTAAATTTTGCTAAATCAGATATCACAACAAGCGGCTCGGAAGGCCTCACCAATCCGGCGTCTCCTCTAAAAATCACCCCCTCCTTCTATATACGATATCGAGAAATTTTAGGTTTATACCCCTCCATTTTCAATATTCGTCATTGAGTTTTCTGCTCGTGGAGATGTCTTGCCAAGACACTACCTGGGAAATGGAGATCATGATTTCATGGATCTGGGCATCTGCCGGTTGAATAGGTCTCCCGGGGAAATTGTGCAGTGCAGCATTGGAATTGACGTTTTTCTGGGCCAATGGACACATAAGAATAACCAACGTTGGGGATATCCATCGTAGATCAAGGACTCTTGATCCCCATTGGAAATCGATGATCCTACTACGCAACAATGTTACTATTATGACATTTGTCGAAAGAAGCAAGCTGTAGCCTGTAGGGCGGCGGAGAGGGCAGAACAGAGTAAGAGTGTCGATCATCAACACTTTGCAGCTTGGTGAGAATCTTGTGCCCTTGGCATGTACCTACTCGTGGACAGAAAGCTCTTGAAGTAAAATGTTCATCTACCTTGGGATTGGATTTATTTACCACCGCGGTTCGAGCGCTTCTACGGAAACCGGTATTAATCCGGTTGTGGTCGGCTATCATGTAACAACCACCCCCCCCCCCCGGTACCAACCGGGTACCTCTGAGGTGGTTGACCTCTTCACCGCAACTTGGGACTTTCGATTATGTTGAACTGTATTATTACAATCGCACCTGCTAGGTTCCCTCTTGTTAATCCCTTCCAAACTGCGGTCGAGTGATGTGACGTGATCTTGCAGCGGGGACAGAGGCGGAGAATCTGAGGAATTGTGTTCGGAAAGTTTCGATCACAAGCAGCTATCAAAACGATGCTTCTAGTGCATCTGTTAGCTGCAGGGCTGAGGCAATGCGTGTGACAACACAACGCAACGCGTTAACGATTACCTTTTACAAACCACAGAGATTAAGTACTAGAAGGGAGGTGTCGAGTGATCACACCGCCGCTATGCTAGGAGCGATAAGATAGACCACCTTGTGCAACGGGTGCCACGACCGGCGTTATGCTCTCCAAATGCCCTCTAAATGCTCTTTTCTTTTTCTTTTCTTTTTTTTTTTTTTTTTTTTTTCTTCTAGGGCCCTCTCTCACTTTTTTCTTTTCTCCTTGGGATTGACGTCAGAGCATTATAAGCTTTCCGTTCTTTTGGCATGGCGGCTTTTTGTGCGAGCGAACTTGCAGGATCAGGGTTTACAAAAACGTGAGTGTAAAATATGGTCTGATGTACGATTCTCATCCAGCTACCAGTAATAGTTGATCTAGAAGCATGAAGAGAACTTTAGGCAAGGTGGGGTTCGTGCAGCTGCGCAGGTAGAGTCTACTCTATGTAGAGTCTACGGAGCACGCTATTGATTAAAGCGATAGCTTGGCGGGACGAACCTCATGTCAGAGCTTTCAATTGGACGACTACCACTGACAAGAGGCTCCTCCGAAAGTACCACAACCCAAGGACGTCACATGGCAGATAGAACAAGGGCCCTGGGTACTAGCATCGCTGAAAACATCGCGTACTCCGAAGTCGCCGAGTGATGCTAGATGATTATAACACGGTGAGCTACAGCCTACAGCCAACTCGTGGACACTTTCCATTCCACTGACAAAAACCGCAGAAATACGGAGGTATTTCCGGACAACCGTCCATCTGACTCGAGAAAGCCTTCCAGGACCAATAGAAATGACCTAAATCTTCAATACCTACATACACATAAACACTCAGTTATTTATGCAGGTAGCCGCATATGTGCCACGTCCGATTATGCAAATTTTATATCCTCCGGTAGGTGGTTTTATTATTATTATTGACTCAAGCGGGTGGGTTTGCAACGTTACAATATAACCTAACCCTTATAGGCTGTCGCGGTTATAAGCGATCTCGAAATATCACTCGATCGAGATTAGGGGAAATCATGGAGATGCCTGCTTACTCATTACCTGCAAGTCACTCACTCTTAGATTTCAGAGACCGCTACTAACCGCTTTTAATGAATTAGTATTAACATGGGGAACCAACTGGAGTAGCGAATAGTAATAAGGCTTCTGATTAGAGCATTTCCTCGTATCGCAAACAGTTGCCTAGTCTGATTTATTAACTTTCCACCTGATTAGAAATCAAGAATGACTAATTTGCACTGACTCGAACAGTCTGACGACATCACACGCAATGTACCTATTGGATAGCAGATCTAAATAATTCTAAATAGACATGCTCGCACAGCGGCTGTGGTTGCCCGTCGAATGGTGGATCTTGCTGGGCAAACTCAGCTTTTTGGTTAACTTCACCTGGTGATATGACGCCGCCGTTGGATCCGTTTCGACCTATATCTGATCGTTTGACTATGTATCTTTTTCTGCCTACTCGAGGACACATACCTAAACAGTAACGCAGCTTCCCATTCTAGACGCCGGTACTCCGCGGCGCCCTCTCGACATTCTTGGCAGGATCCACAATTGGCCCACATTGTGCTATTCCTCAGCATGCCATGCACCCTCACCCAGATAAACCTGAATCTGCAAGTTGCGAATCGATACGGTCCCAGCCGGAGATCTGCCTCTGGCAGAAAACCAGGAATGATAAACGAGGCCGCAGCAGCAGTGCAAGCTGTGGATGCCATGTCGAAAGTGGAGCTGTTTTTGCGGGGAGACGGCGGCGACGTTGCGCCGACCAATCATGTGCACAGAGACTGCCAAGAAGATCACCAGTTATGGACACTTGTGGGGGCGCTGGGGCGGGCCAATAAAAAGTGGGATGGAAGGGCCCGGGTAGGGAGTGTTGGGCGAATGCGCAAATGTGGATGATAATATGGAAGCCGTGAAGCGGACTATGAAGCCTGGGGTATGGGGTAATTTTAAGGGGATAGTGATGATCTGAGCCGTTTGGCAATTTGCGAATGCCTTGTGAATTTGGCTCCTACGGAGGAGCGAGTGAGTTTCCGTGACGCAGCACCCAGCACCTTTTCGAAAAAAAAAAAGGAAAAAAAGGTTATCACGGGAGTCTTATCTAGACCGATAGAGGTGAGGGAAACACTGAAATCAGCTCACTCGGACCTGGGTTGTCCGCTGTGTGTCGTCGTCGTCTCTTGCCCGCCCCATAGCCAACGGGTCCTGCAAGCCAATGCTTACTCCAGTGCAAAGGGGAGACGCACACATCAGCCTCAGCACACGAAAAGAAGTCTCTCTAAGCGATGTCCGTGACTGGAGGTTTAGGATTTCTTCGGAGAAAGGGTTAAACCTCAATCGAGTCGGAGAGGCCAGAAGCATAATCAGGGCTTCAACATGCTCAGTTTTGATCGGGTCCGTCGCGGGGGACGGTGGCGGACGCAAATTTCGGAGGCTTGATCCCGGCAAGGTCAGGTTGCGTCTATTTATCGGACAGTTCATTCACCCAGGCCGCCACTTCTTAGATCTTACTCCGAGCCCTATATTAGTCTATGGTACGCTTTTCGTTAAGTGGCAAAACCTTTGAACACCATCAATTTGAAGGATTGGAATGAGGATAGGTTGTGCGTTAAGCTACTTCATCTAAATTCGTTTCTACCCTTTGCTGATATTTCCTTAAATTAGAGTGCCTAGCTATTAAAGTCCGTCCAGGGCTGAAAATGATAGGTATTTACAATAACGTTATTTTGTCATAAGAGATTAGCTGAGAGATTTTAGGCCCTATTCGACAAATGTTTATATTTGAGGTGAATATCTACTATCTACAATAATCCTTTTTAGCCACAATCCCCATTATTTGGGCCCACAATAGGGTCCTGGCGGGATTGTCTAGCGAAATCCCTTCTGGGTATATATAGCGCAGGAAGCAATGGAGGGGAGGAGTGTAAATCTCCAGAAAGAATCGCACGAAAGCCAAACCTTGCCGCACTAGGTTGTATGTAGGTGAAAAGCGACACTATAGCTTTCTACCTTTCTCTATTGGCCAGGAATGATCTGGTTTGCACACTTCCCTCCATAATTTCTTCCACCGTCGTTATCTTTCACTCGATGGCGCGAAAAGGTCGCTAGGCGGCATGTATCAATTCCCGGAACAATCTCCCTATAAAACGCGTAGTATGACCGCTAGCCCGGCAATAGTACTACCCCTTCATCTGTCAATTGCTGTACCCCTATAGCAGAGGAATTATATTTGTATGGATGGATAACGAAATCTGTTAGTAAAGCCACACTAGATTTGTTTTTTCTTGGGGGGGCAGCATTTTATTGAGAGACGAAGGGATAGTACTAAGATAGCTCCTTGTCCCTTTCTACACCGCCACACCCGATATCACTCCCATTTTGGGCCGCAGCTCACCTGGTTTGAAGAAACGATATCTGAAGGTGCCGCCTGGGAAGGTGGCAAAATGTCGATTGTTAGAGTCGAAGCCTATCAGTTAAATAGAATTAACAATAGTGGCGACATATATAAGCATAAAAAAGAACACTTAGTTCCCGTTCAAGGCATGTATATAACATTTAACATCTCAAGCCGATTATAATTCCCCGGAAGCTATACTGAGGCTATCGTCTGTCCAATGGTAGGTGTAAGTTCAATGACTTCGTCCATACTACGTAGATTATTTGACATAGATAACTAAAGGCGGTTATTCAGTAGAGCCCACCTTCCAATAGCAGCCAATTCCAATCTTCTTTAACTACGGCGAGGAAAGTTATACAATTTATAAAAATCTGCCCACAGTTCTATCAACTAATAGATTTGAGTCTTGCGTGGTGGAGATACATTCCTCGCTGTAGTCTGTGTTATGTGGGCATGTCCAATACTCATAGTTTTGAGGAGAATTCTCCCGCCGTGGTTATCACGAGCTATGAAGCCAGATAGTTTCAGATATTGAAATCGATAGCGCACAGAGCGCTTGGTTTATGTCTCACTACCTAGCTCCCTGTGTTTGCGGGCTTGGCTTTTTCATAATGACTAGCGTAGCCTTAGTATTAGTAAGAATGGAAGATATGAATAGCGCCGTTGGTGCAGGGGTAGCATAGTTGCCTTCCATCATTGTCCTAATTGGGATAAGACGTGAGCAACTGGGAAGGGTTCGAGTCCCTTACGGCGCATAAGATCAAGGTATTGATGTAGAGTCAGACCATATCATTTTTTTTTTTAAAAATTCGGGACTGATGAGCGGTGAGGTGCTCTTATGGGTTTGGATGGGGTGAAAAGTGTAGTAGCTACATAGTTACAGATTTCAGGTAAAAAGCGCGGTTGAATGCCTATTTCTGTAATAAGAGAGGGGGGGGGGGGGCTGCCCGTTTTTACTATATACAGTCCCCCTATAAAGATATGAAAATGCGACATGTTCGTCTCAAAGTATATATCTTGCAGGTGATTTATCATTATAAAGAGTGCCGTCTCACTCAAAAGCGCTCTGGTTGGGACCTGGGATACACTGGTACCCTTATAGCTCGGATGATCTTATAAAAATATCCTTATGATGAGAGCGCAAAGATAGGTGGTCATTACGGCGGTTAGTATATTGCAATTAGAAAAACACAACGGAAGTATGGAACCAGGCCTGCCTCCCTAAAAAGAAATTGTCGTATTACCCTCACCACTGATGCATCAAAGAGCATCTCTAGATCTAGTTAAACTAGAACTAAAGGTAAGTATCATTTGTTTTTAGGGATTAATGTATCGATATGGTTTTTGGGTCAGAACTTTAGTTTTGCGGGAGGCCCGGGGCGGGGTTTTGTTTGTTTGGGCGGTGATCTCAGTGCCGGTCGAGTGTTTTGGGGTTATATGTGTAAATAATCATTTCATCCTTCGCCCTAGAGTGACATTAATTGTCCTTAAGACCGGTTTTACATAGTCTTAAACACTAGTCAGGTCAGGTTTGGGCGGGTAGGTAGGGAGCTCCTAGGATCGTGGAAGTAGGGACAAAGACTACGAGATGGACAAAGGGTGCTTTGATTTTAGACTGCTGAGATATCAAATAAGGGAGCTAGAAGTACGAACTCTGTACGGCAAAGATGGGATGGAGGCAAGGTTTAGGCTTATAGGATGACGAGATGTAGTTTTCTGTTTTTGTTTTTTGGGGAGGGGGTGATAGGTAGTGTAGGTAGTTGAGATAGTGCCATAACCGTAAGGTTGCATGCACAGAATGAATAAAAGAAAAAAAAAAAAAAAAAAAAAAAGCTCCTAGGATCGCACTCTAAACCGAGTGATATCTCATGATCAGAACTCACTCATTATTTTTTGGTCAGTTTTGTTTTTATTCATTACGTACATACATATCCGAATGCATCATGGGCTAAGTCCCTTGAGAAGAGAAAGTAGAATGAGTACATATCACGATATTGATGTGATTTTATTCAAAGGTTTTGGCTGTGGCTGACTTGCTGTTGATTTTTTTTTATCCCCGTAACTAATCAGAGTATGGACCTGGGATGGGAATATCTTAATTCTTAAAAATCTGTCTCAGCTAGTGGGAGGATGCATACGGTCTAATTAAACGCAACTACATGTAGGTATCCAAGTACATAGCTGAATAGGGACACGTGTTATATTATCATCTACAAATATTAACACCTTCCGATCATAGGGTATGATCCGAACACCTAACCAACATCCTCCACTCCACCACCAACCTCTCTCAAAGCCGTCTAACCGGGGTCTAACAGCCAGCCACAGCTCTTTTTATCGCGTAGTTGTAAACACGACCTATCCCATCGTCCGTCAGTAAAACGCTGACCCCCTAGAAAAAGTAGTTTTGGTGTGGCTTTATTGACAGATCTTGATCTTGTTATCTCTCTTTACTAAATAATAGATCTCACATACACCTATTATCCCTTACGCTGTCAAAGCTGCCAATTTTGCAAAGAATTGTGTCTTAATTCTGTGGCTTTCGTGCGAGGCTCGTCTGGTGTTATCATGTCTCATGTTGGTAGCATTCAAGTAGCAGCATAAGAGATAATGCATATAGATGAATTAAAAAAAAAACTCTGCTATTATAGGGGGCCAGCATCAACAGACCATGGGATAGATAATAACATGTAATCGAGGTTGCAAGCATAATGGAAAGGTATTAAACCATAGGGTAAGTACTCTATAAATCGACAAATCCCTTCCCTCCATTAATGTCGTCACTTTTCTCTCACTCCTCGATTTTACAGAACACGAACCACTATACCAAACCCTAACCCTATTACCACCCTACTGGTTGAAACAGGGATTATCTCTTTTTGGCCAATGGAAATCTCCTATAAATAAATACATACAGCGGAACTACCCATCTCTGTACAACCTGACCCTTGTACCACACACCATGGCCACCACCACCACCAGTCCACCACTCACCGAGATTCAGATTTTCAGCTGTCGTACAACTGTGATATAGGGGGGGGGGGGACCGCCAAATTGGTGGAAAGCAACGGATGATGATCATCCGGAGAATGTTGTTAGTATTGCTCGCTCTGGAAGTTGTTGCATAACTCCTTGCTCAGGAGAAGAGAATGTCATATCTGATTGATTGATTAATGGGAGAAATAGGGCAGAAGAGGAAACAGCACGGAGGTACAGGGGGTGCGAATAAGCCTTGCCGAGGACTCGGCTAATGTTCCTTAAACGGAACTGTTTAGCCTTCATTCCCACATTCGCACCCCCCCCCCACCACCTCAGACGAAACGAAACAGTGGCTGTCAGCTGTTCCACAATAAGATGGGCCACCGTGGTGAGAGAGAGGAGAAGAGAGGATTGACTGAGTGCTCGGGGCGCTCCCTTGGCTGCGGCTGAGTTGCTTGCTTGTACGACGTATGGAGCAACAGACAGCTTGCTTCTAAGCCTCACCCCGCACTCTGCGCACTGGTCCGATTGATCATTATTATCTTGACTGAATTTTTTTTTTTTACCCTTTCTTTCTTTCTTTCCCACTTCTCCTCACCCTCGCCGTGAGTAGAGATAGTGCACTTGCACTTGGTATCGTGGAGTTAAAGTGTGGCTTCTTCTTCAGTACCTGGACCTGAGCGGTCGCAAACCTACCTTATCATACCCCGTCCTGCCCTACACATCTATAGCTACTCAGATTAGCCCACCTACTATCCATACCTACTCAATAGTGAAATCCCCACTCTATCAGATTAGACCACCAATATCGACATCCCTAATATCGACATCCCTAATATCCCCATATACCTACCCATTCTAGCATTGAAACCGTAAGCAAATACCAAGCACAATGATCTACACCAATCATCAATACGCCGAAGTCGTAGATCCAGTCTACCAGGCAAACCATCAACAGTCAACTACACCACGGCAATATGGGGTACCGACGGAGATTCCGCAGCCGCCGGTAATGCCGCCGGGGTGGGCTGCACACTGGGATCAGGGACAGCAGAAGTACTATTTTCATAATACAACGACGGGGGTGGTGTCGTGGGAATATCGTGAGTATTCCTTTAACTCTTCCTATATCTGATATTGTGGGGTCAGTGGGATGTGGAGTTGGGTGTTTTGCCGTGATTTCAAGCCGTAATTGGTCTTTGGAACAATATCTGATATCTATGATATTACAGCCCAGACAAATCAGCTTCCAACGCCGCCAGCAACATCAATTGGCATGCACTCCCAGCAGCAGCACCAGCTGCAACATCAATACCAACAGCAGCAGCAGCAGCAGCAGCAGCCTATATATGGCCAACGCAACTCTATGAGCCCTCAGACCCAATACCAACAACCTCAGCAACCTCAGCAGCAATGGTCCCCCCAGCATCAGAGGCAGCCTAGTCAAACTCCCGTTCCCCACCAATATCAACAGCATCAGCACCAACATCAGCAACAGCACCCAACATACTCTCCCACACAAACCCCTGTATCCCCTGTCAGTACGCACCGCCCTATGAGTCTCCGCTCATCTAATACCACACCCCGCTCCTTTGTAGCCGAAGTCCCCGGAAGCGTCGTTCCCCCGCAGCAGCAACATCCGCCGCAGCAGCAACATTCACCACAGCAATATGAAAGCGGCCTAATGCTCACTTCCGAGCGTGAAGATGAACCACCGAAGCTCTCAGCAACATTCACAGGCTTCACGGATGAGGACAGGATGTTCACGGACATTGCCGTATCTTCTGGCATCAGCGCGCCGCGTGTGCCAACAATGTCCCCACCGCCGCGCATGATGGCGACGTCGCAAGTACAGGATGTGAGACATCCGATGCCAGTGGTGCCGCCAAAGCCTACAAATGTGCCGTTTTTGCAACATACCAGGAGTCCAAGCAGGTCATCGATGGCGTCTATTTCAACGGTGTCGGAGTATGGGGGAAGGTCGGCGACGCCTGGAACGAGGACTGCGCCGGCAGTGGGGAAGGTGAATGTGATTGCGCCGAGGAAGGCGGTTCCACAGAGTGCGAGCGTAGGACCAGGCTATGTTCCGCAGAGTGCGAGTGCAGGACCTGGCTATGGTGGGCAGACACCGCAGCCGAGTGCACAACAACAGGAGCAGCAATATATGCAACAGCATTATACACCACAGCAGCAGCATATCCAGCAGCAGCAGATGCAGACTCAGCAGTATCAGGCCCCACAACTACAGGCGCAACAACAGATACCACAGCAGGCCCCGCAGCAATTCCCACAACATGCCCAGCAGCAGCAGCAGCACATCCGGCAGCAGCAGCAGCCGGTGCAACAGCCAATACAGCAGCAGCAACAGAATCTCCAACATAGGCAGTCTATGCCCATATTCACTAACTCACAAGCCACCTCGCCACTACCCCGACCAGCCACCAAGATCAAACACCAGCCATTGACTCTGGAGTCTACAATTAACCCCCGCAAGACAGTGACAACGACCAAAACAACGACTTCGACATCATCATTTCTGCGGCCCCGAAAGCAGCCACAGGAAACAGTCTCTGCCGGTGCTATAAAGGCTGCAGAGGGTTTTAGTACAATGGCGAAGGCGAGTGCGCAAGCGGCCAAGAAGGCGTTTGAGAATAAGGACAACTTTAAGGTTCTGCGGCCAAAATCAAAGAAGAAGCCCCCGCCAGCTCAAGCCCAACTACAGCAACTACAGCCCCAACCCCAACCGCAATTTCAATATGAAACACAGCCAGCCCCTCTACCAGCTCCACAACTAGCTCCACAACTAGCTCCACAACCAGCTCCATTGCAAACAGCTCCGCAACCACTCCTGCAGTCCTCTGGGGTGATGGGCGGCGCAACAAGAGGCATGGTCCGAGGCCGAGGCCCTACGTTGGTAGCCGCAAGAGGCCGCGGCAACCCTATCGGAAGTGCCGGCACATTTACAGCAACCCCAAGCGGTACCATGATATCTGGAAGGGGGCATAGTAATCCAGCCGTAGGCGCCGGAACAGTTACGACTGCCGCAAGCGGTACTATGGTCTCTGGTAAGGGTGGCGTCGTAGTTACCAGAGCGGGAACTGCCATGGCTACCACACGGGGTGGCGGCATGATTGTAGGGAGAGGCGGCAACCTAGCTACTCGAGGGGGTGCTGCACTCCGGGGTCCCCGAGGAGGCGCTGCTATTGGGCCACAACCAAGAGGGGGAATGAGCGCAGCAAAGGTGGCAGGTGTTATGGGAGCTGCACATATTGTGGCTAGCATGGATCCGACCGGTGTCAGCAGGGGCTTACTAATTGCTGCTAGCCCGACTGCGGTCAAAATGCTGAGAGGCGGCGGACTGAGAGGAAGGGGAGGGGCAGCAGTAGGGAGAGGACGAGGCGCTCCAGTGGCGACCGAGAGGGGAATCCCGACTTCGATCGCTGGGCAGGCGCCGTTGCAAGAGCCAATGATTGCTTCGCAGAATTATCAAACACAGCAACTGACCCACGCGCAAACAGGGACAGCAGAGACCTACACCGAATACGGTACTGTCCCGCCAGTTAATAATTCCCAAAACACTTACCAACAGCAGATAGAGAGCCTACAAGCCGACTTTGGAGGCGTCCCACCGCCGCCGCTACCACAGCAAACGGCCGCAGGAAGAGGTAGAGGACTCCCAACAGGCCTAGGCCGAGGCAACCAACTGGCCTCAGGCATGCATGTACCGGCAGGACGTGGAAGAGCCTCCCCAGCGCCAATCGGCAACGGTCATCCCCCAGTGGCACATGGACCGAATCTCGTACATCCCGCTGCTGGGCGCGGAGCACCTCCGACACTGCAGCCGGGAGTAGCTCATGCTCACCCTATAGGACGTGGTACCGGACAAGCCTCGCATGGACCAGCCCCTGCACCCTCTATCGGAGCTAGCCCAAGCCCAATTCAAGCGGGGCGAGGGAAGCCTCCAGGGCCCCAAGGACCACCTGCAATGGGACGTGGAACGGGATATCCATTGTCACCCAAGCCTGTTCCGGTGGGACGGGGTATGGCACAGAGCGTCTCTCCGTACTCTTCCGGGCGCGGTATAGGCCTTGTGACGGCGGGTCGTGGTGTTGGAACGCCTACAAGTGGCCTTGGTCGTGGCATGCCCGCTGGTCGTGGGTCGACGGTGATGGGGGCGGGATGCGGAGTGGTGCCGCCTAACCAGCAAATGCAGCATTTACCGCACCGGAACCAACAAATGGGATATCAGCAGGAAGTACTGGCCCAGAATCAAACGGAATACCAACAGGAAGGACAACTGCAGGGTCAGAAATTGGAGGAGTATCCGCAAGTATCGCTCGAGGAGCAGCAGCAGCTCGAATATCAACACCTACAGCAGCATCAGCAAATTGGGCAACAGGAGGTACCAGTGCATACTCCGCAGGCTGGACTGCAGAAGCCACCTCAGGTCCATCAAGTGGGACCGCAGCATCAAACGCCGACTCAGGGCCCACAAAAGCCACCGCAGACTCATCAGGTTATAGAGCCGCAAGATCAAGTACTACCTGAGAACCAACAAGCAGGACAGCAGCAGCAAATAGGATCACAGCAAACACCTCTTCCGGGCCAGCAGAAGCCACCAAAGCCATCACAGAACCAACAATCTGGGTCACAAACTCCACAAGCGGGGGCACTGAAGCCGTCACATGGTCAGCCAACAACTTCACAACCTCAACATAAGCCGCCGAGACCGCCACAAGGTCAACAGGAGGAACCGGAGGAGGGAGAAACCCCACAGGAGAAGCCGGAGGAGGGAGCAATCCCACAGGAGGAACTGGAGGAGGAAGAAACCCCACAGGATGAAGAAGATGGGCCGGAGAATCAAGGGGCGGGGCCACAGAAGCCGCCGCATGGTAAACCAACAACCCCGGAAGGTCAGCAAAAGCCCTCAAAGCCGCTTCCGGGCCAAACAACACCTCAGCAGAAGCCGCCAAAGCCATCACAGAATCAAATGGGACCACAGCAAGCTTCACAGCAGCTCCAGCAGCTCACCCAACAGCAACAACTTCAGCAACAGCTACTCCAGCAGCAACAGCAGCAGCTCGCTCAACAGCAACTGCAGCAGCAACTGCAGCAGCAGAATCTCCAGCAGCAGCTAACTCAGCAGCAAATGGCCCAGCAGATGCAGCAACAAAGCTTCCAGCAGCAACAACAGCTCCTCCAGCAGCAACAGTCCCAGATGCAGCGCCAGAACATGATCCAGAGTGCGAGCATGATGGCACAGCGGATCATGGCCGGAAGAGGCCAGCAGCAGCAACAGCCATATCAGCAGAACCAGCAGGGTCCGGGTATGATGCAGCAGATCATAGCCGGGAGAGGCCGCCAGCAAAACCAGCAGCAGGACCCACAACAGCAGAGTATGGTGCAGCAGAATTTGATGCAGGGCGCGCAGCGGATGATGATGCAGAGACAGCAGCAACAGAACCAGCAGCAACAGCAGGAGAGGCGGGAACAGCAGCAGCAACAGCAGGAGAGGCGGGAACAGCAGCAGCAGCAGCAGCAAGAGCAGCAACAGCAGCAGCAAGAGCAGCAACAGCAGCAACAAGAGCAGCAACAGCAGCAACAAGAGCAGCAACAGCAGCAACAAGAGCAGCAACAGGACCAGCAAGGGCAGGGGCAGGATCCGCAACAGCAAGACCCTCAACAGCAGGGGCTGGCGCAAGATCCGCAGCAAGCTCAGGATCCACAGCAAGCACAAGATCCACAGCAGCAAGATCCACAGCAGCAAGATCCACAGCAGCAAGATCCACAGCAGCAAGATCCACAGCAGCAAGATCCACAGCAGCAGGATCCACAGCAGCAAGACCCTTGCCAACAGGATCCCCAGCAACAAGATCCCTATCAGCAAGATCCCTATCAGCAAGATCCCCAGCAGCAAGATCCATATCAGCAGGACCCCCAACAAGACCAATTCCAAGACCCTCAGCAGGGCCAGGAAGCAACCGCTCAAGACCAGACCTATGCCGAAGACGGCATGGGACAGGACCCGTACGCCGCGCAAGAGCCCGCCATGCAAGAAGAACTCTACGTCGAAACCACATACACCGAACAAGTCACATACACTGAGACTGCCTATGCCGACCCAGCTGCCGCTCAAGACCAAGCTTACGTCGAAGACCCCACCGCATATCAGGATCCTGCAGCAGCAAACGATCAGTACTACGAAGATCCCGCTGCTGCCGACGCAGCATATACCGGATACCAGGACCCGGCGGCAGATGGTCAGTACTACGAGGACCCCCATGCTGCAGGATATCAGGAGCAAGCTGCCTATCAGGATACGGCGACGTACGAACAGACTACGTACCAGGAGGGTACGTTATGTGAGGACCCCAATGCCGCCTACCAAGATCCAAACGCTACTTATGAGGACTCAAACGCTGCATATCAAGACCCTACTGCTGCTTATGAGGATCCAAATGCTGCATATCAAGATCCAAATGCTACATATGAAGACCCTAATGCAGCGTACCAAGATCCCAATGCTGCTTATGAGGACCCTAATGCTGCGTATGAGGATCCAAATGCGGCTTATGAGGATCCAAACGCTACATACCAGGACCCAAACGCTACATATGAAGACCCTAACGCTACTTATGATCCCAATGCTGCATACGATGCCGCATACGAGGATCCCAACGCCGCATACGATCCGAATGCTGCATACGAGGACCCCAACGCCGCTTATGAGGATCCGAATGCACAATACGCTAGCGAGTGTATGGGTGAAGAACAATATGCCGCTGACGATCAGGCATATGTAGAAGAGGGGTACACTGGTGAGGAATACGCTGCCGGTGGTGAGTACGGAGAAGAATATGGTGCTGATAATGGGGAGTATGAAGAGTACGGTGCCGACGCGGGATATGAGGATTATGGTTGCGGTGGAGGTGAGGATATGATGGGAGGTGCGGACGCGGGAGGTATTTTTGAATCTTTGGGTGCATTGTTTGCGTAGTCGCAGTTCTGACCTTGGCGGCAACTAGCGTAATACGCGGATACTGCGTATGTGGGAAGCGAGGAGTATTCGGCGGATATGATCGCGCCCATTTAAACAGCGTGCGGTGTCTTTGTTAATTCTCAATGTTTTTTTTACCCTCTTTTATTTTCTTTTGTTGATTGATTTCGAATGGGTTGGAGCATCTAGGCAGAACTCTAATTTACTTTTTTGTTTACGTTTATGGATTCTTTTAATTAGCATTAGCGTCTTGCATTCTTTTATCTTCCTAGAATATCACTGTCACCATAATTGAAATAAATCGGTTTTGAAAATATCATTATGTTCCCTAGTTAATATAAAAAATAATACTTAGTGATATCTGGTTCACCAGAAACCTGGCGAAATCCTGATGGACCAGCTTTTATATGAAGTCCGGGACCGTTATCCAAAATATTGAACCTCCTAAGTGTTAATCAACAATTTCTTGATCGGGCTGTAAAAGATATTCCCCAAGGACAGTAACCGTATTTGCCATTATATAATTGTCATTAATATTCCTTGCTGGAGGTAAGCCAGAGAGACCTTGAGGTAACCGCGGTTTTTCCACAGATGTTCTAATCAGTCATTCTGTGTAGTATAGGTCTAAAATGTAAAAATCGCCTTCAATCATTGGAGGATATCTATATTCCTCAAGCCGACCCAGTTCTGTTCGTTGTTTCCTTCAGTCTTTCCGTAATCGATGTTGATGTTTGAGGAGTCGTTGGAATAGATGTCTTACCTCGCACCTCTTAGCCTCGTCTTGGCAAACCTTGGCATAAGATAAGTTTTAAGGACACTTTGGAATAAGGTTTGAGCTGGTACTAGTTATTGTCTGATGAGATGGGGTTGGTGTAGGACAAAATGGTGTAGGGTCAGGATTGTGTCATGGGTTATCACTCGCTTTCTTCAAGGTTTTGTATATTAGGGGTCTGGTTTTTTTTTTATTCATTATGTGCATGCAACCTCATGGTTATGACAATAAAATTCTGCTGCCTGCATTTCTTCTCCCTGACCTCTCTTCCCTTCATATCAAATGAAGGTAACAATATAAAAATAAAACGAAACTAAGTAACGAAATAGAGTGAAATATTAACTCATCGGGGTCTAGTGGGTATTGGCAGAGTGGTGGATCACTAGGGGTATGGGGAAGGTAAGATGGGTAGGATGGAAGAGGTAAAGAGAGCCATGGTGCTAAAGCGAATGTTATTAGACTTTAGGATTTAAGTAGAATAATTACAAATCAGGGTACGTGGTAGGTCGTGGATGAGCTTAAAGGGCGACAAAGATACCCACTGTTCTAGAAGTCGAGAAATGCGTGTACATAACAGAATAAACAGTACATCAATAGGACACTCTGGATTACATTGACCTTTTTTTTAAAAAAATTCCTTACATGATCAGATTGACTTACCAAAACGTACTTCCGCCTAGTATTCCGTGTTTCTGCTTTGCGTATCAGGGTAGATTTGTAAGACAGAAGAAATCTGGGAGCTTGAATTCTGGAAACATGTACAAGTGTTTTTCAATGGAGTTTAAGTTCTGAGATTTGTTACCTGGAACGGAAAGTTCTGTTGGGCTCTGTAGCTTATTGTAATTTGTCTTTTTGTTTTTTTCTGCCCAATGAACAGCAAAACAAGCTTGAATGTAGTTTCTAGCTATTGGGCTGAGATTGGGTTTAGATTGCTTGGCGCGATAACCCAGAAATGCCTTTTTTTTTTTTTTTTTTCCAGCAGGTGGTGCTTGGTGCGAAACTTTGGGCTGGCTTCCATACTATGGAGCGTCCGAACGCAGGTCAGCCAGAGGATTAAAACTGCCACTTGCTCTCTCCACCATTCATCCATATTCCTATCACACCACATCTCTTCTACCAGACGTCATGTTCCCCAAATCCGTCACTCTTTTTGTTGCAGTTTTCCTTCTCTTCACCTGCTTCACCAATGCGGTTGACCCCGACTGCCGCATGATGACCCCCGGAGAGAATCCCTACATTGCTGATGTCGAAGACCTCATCGTCAAGCTTTTGGCTGTCTGCCACAGAGCCCCTCCTCGTCTTCCTCCTATGTCGACTAGCTGCCACTCTGACTACACCTACAGGTCTGCAGTCATTCGCATCTGTCCACCTAAAACCCTCAGCCGCCAACTATGGTCCACTCCTGTCGTCTATAGGTGCCATGACGTTGCTGCTATTGCAGGAAACATCTTGGGAAAGTGCCGTACTGTCATCGCTACTGGTGGTATCCAGCCATTTGACGACCCCCGGTATGGTGTTCTTGTCGTTACTAGGCCTGGTGGGCCAAACCCTGGAATTGCCGAAAGTGAAGAAGCTTGAATTTTTTAATAAAATCTTTTGCGAATGGTATGTCCCCCTTCTTTCCCTAATCATATTTTTATCTCAATTGTTCTAACATATCTTTAGAGATTTCTCAGAACCAACTCAAGCCTCCAGAGGCAATCGTTCGGAAACGTTCCCAGCATCGGAGCAACCGTTTATGTTGGGAGGGGTTTGGATTTCTAAGCTTTATAGAGTAGCAGAATAAAACATTTGGCTCTCCTACTTGACTAATAGTTTTTCAATCTTAATCCTCGTGAAAGTGACAATAACTAGAAATCCAGACCTAATTAGAACAAATATAGCCATTGTCCATACTCACATTTCTCCGAGCTCGAGCTCGAGGGGCATGCCCTTTATCTCAAGAAATCCCGAGCGTAAAGGTTCTGAAGTGAGAATAGTATAGGTGCCCTTTCTCTATATATTAGCCAACCTTCTCTGCATACCCGGAATATCTTGAGAACAAGCCCCATCAACCCTTTCCCTCAGGTCTTGTCTCTGTTGATGTTTCATCTCTGCCCTACTAGTCTCCAATAGTGGTGTTCACACGACATACCCCTAAACTACCAGAAACATTTTTGAGAACGTCAGCCCATTGATCCCGAGAGCTCTGCGTAGAACCTCCTAGTCCACCGAGCAGCGCAGAGCCGCTGCTACCTCATGCATAGCACTCATGATCGCCATATAAGTGCCACCACAGTTTCTGCAACGAAGACTCTGGAAAGTCACTCGCTCTTCAGAAACGGATTGGATCCTCCTGCATCAAGAAAATAATCGCTCTATTTTCCCCCACGCCATTGTTACAGGTTGGGTTGCCTCGTCTTCCGATAAAGACCTTCAAAATGGAACTCTCCAGCGCTGCCGTCGGAAGAGGCTCTTTACTGTTGATGAGGTCATGATAGAAGAAATTTATTAACGATAAGGTTATGATCATAACAGAAGGTGTAGTAGGGAAAGGCAAAGAGAAGGAGGAGAAAAGCATATAATAAGGAAATGGTAACAGAGGGCCCCTTTCGACCTTCCTTTGTTCAGCGCTGATGGCCACGGTCAGGCCGCTGCCGTAACATTACCAGTATTAGGCATCTGATTCGCTCATAATTATCAATAATCGCAACGACTGGTCTGGAGATAAGACAGGGAGAAGGTGAGACAATACCAGAGTACGACTTGTGGGTGCTTGATGAAGTTGATGATCAATGACTATGAACCTACTTTATACTCTGCCGGTTACAGTTGCAGCTGCGCTCTACGTACCCCGAAGCAATCATAGGGACACGTTGTGGGCTTTAAGAAGGCATATAATATTGGATTTCAACGGTAACCTAACCTCTAACGTCGCTGAACAATCCCGGATTGTTCGAGTGATATCTAGTGATTAAATGGCTAGGCGCGTTCGGCGGCGCTGGAGCCTTGGGTGTTGGGTGACTACAGATATAAAAAGATAGAAATCTACTATCTGAGAAAAACATATTGTAAGTTGGATTATATACCGCTTTAGTAGACTGTGACTTCATGGCGCTGATCCCGAGAACTCAAGACCCCAGGCTCTCTATTGCAGCACAAAGCGTATACGGCGAAATGGAAAAGTCAAAAAGATATACATATACAGTGGATTCAGGTCAATCCTATTGAGTTCTGTTTTGAGTTCATGCCATGGGGTAGGTGTGGCTTAAAGGACACGCGCCGAGCTTACTCCGTAAAGCTTCTGTGCAGCTCGGACATGTTAAAATGTCCTTGCTTTGCTTATCACAAAAGTCTAATCCACTAAAATGCACAATGATGAACTTCTTACCTTGATGGGCTTCGGGTACCTTGCATATACTGATGATCGTGATGATTTACCGGGTTGGTATCCCTGTTGCAGATCCGACTGGGTGTGCAAAGTAGATCTTCTGCCGCTCCCCTTATAAGTATCATCTATCTAAGTACAGAGGAGGGGCCAGTCTAAATTTCTCTTAAACCAGGCTCCGGTAAGGATTCACATATGTTTTATCAGGCCTAGGTGACCTTCGAAGGGTTACGGATAATGACCATAGGGGTTTCAGGAGTGGTATTGCAGATTGATATCAAGGTGTCCGAAGGCTACTCTTTCCCATCTGTGAAGCGCTAGCTTACTTTGGCCGAGGGTGGTTGGCAACCATGGAAGCTTAATACATGCAAAGAAGGCAATACATTTTCGCGTAATGTCAGGACTCCTCAACGCCCTTGGACTTCCTACTTCCAAGTATCGATCGAAAACACATCCCCGAAGAAATATTGGAAAAGTGAATTATAAAGCTAATGAGGAGGAGGAATCTCATCTAAAAGTTTTCCCCTACCAGAGTTTATGAACTTACGAAGGAGGAAAGAAATAGGGCACATACGTACGTGGTTATGCCTGAAAAGATATTTGATGGTATAAGCAACACGTTTCGATCGTGCGTCCTCCGTTTATGAGCCCAGCATGCTGCCGCTGCGCCATGCTACCTTATAAATAAATGCGTTTATCCTGCCGTTCGAACAGTCTAGTAGTATCATGAAGACAGAGTACGCGCCAACCCTAAAAGAAGGTTTCGGGAGTATTTGTGGTGTCACATATATGTACTTTTGGGCTCCCCAATGAGTAAATGAGTTTGATTTTGCATCGGTGGGCCGAGTTTGGGGCGAGCTAATCGTTAAAACATATGAGAATACAACCACTATGGTATTTTCTCCCTTCATAAAAAACTGGCGCCAAGACGCCCTCTGCATTTAAGTACAATAGTGACACGCATGTAGATCCTATTAATTCAGCATTCATGGACCTCAGATCCACCAACCCTGTGTGTGCTATCAATGTGCTGCCCCAAGCAAGGGGGATGAGCGGCCCTTGTAGGCCTTATCATAACGAGAGTCACGTGCAGCGCCATAAAGGGCGCATACGTCATTTTCAAATCCTCACGGACGACACATCAACATCTTTTATCCTGCTAGCATCCCCGTTATTCTGCCAAGTACAATCACCTTATCTTCAGGACTTAAACAGAACCCAGGATACTTACGAGAGCCATCAAAGCCAACCCCTCTCTCTCATCGTTATATCACTCCTGCGCAGCCTCTCTCCATTGCTACTCTAGAAACCATTCGGAAGTTGTACTCTTCCGTTTTACTGCCGCCACCCCCCAGAGCTCCTCCCGCACAAATAGCGAGCGCTACTCCACCAGATGCCTTCCTTTATCAGCATCTTTCGCATTTTTTGAGCCTCCTGGTACATGGTGCCACTATTGACGGCATGAACTTTCCCCATACTTTTTTAAAAGAGAAGCTACGGCGGAAAGCCATACGGACAATATGAAGTGGTTTCCTCCCTCTTAAAGGTCTAGTTAACCGGGGTGGTCGTGATGAAGCCAAGTTGGTATCGGGACCTGTATTGGGGTGGTGTGGATTTGCAAGAATAGGTTTTCGGAGAACCTCAAGCAGGTGTCGTTCATCCTATGATTATTAAATACGATATTGCCTTCCGGAACTAAATTTAGGGAGGTTTCTGTTTATGTTTAAAAGAAAATATGAAATCATCGGATATCACTCGATATTGATATTGGTGAAGTATTACAATATATCCAGGTGCTCCTGTGAGTTGCACCCTAAATCTTTTCAGATAAAGTGATTGATTGTCTAATAAATTATGAATACATGTAGTTATCTATGCTTTCAAAGGATATGACACCCCCGCCAAGCGAGACTGATTGTATACATCTACTTGCCTACAGGAAATAAAACCAGAGAATGCAAAGGTGATTATTGTATGGCGGATCAGCACCACTCCATACAAAAAATCACCGCTCTGTCACTCGCATTCTCTCGTTCGGTATCCTGAGGACGAGTATTACCTAGGGCAGACGGTCTAACGTCATGATGTATTCCTTACATGTATAAAGCCTAAATTCATGAAATTCGGAGCAGTATATGTATCCTGTCTTACAAAATATACCTCAAACAGGCGATACTAAGTGGCATGTGAAACGAAATACACCAGACTAAAGCCATATCAAGAAGGGGACCTTGGAATTTACGGCTTCGGGTTGCATCTTGCACACCATACGCTGTCATGCAGCAGCTCATTTAATCTAAACCAAGCTGAATATATCAACCTTCTCGAGGAATTCCATGGCATCGTTAATTAATATGGCGTATCTGATACCTATTTTATCAGGTATTAGCAACCTGAACAAGTCACATACGTTTGAGATAGGGAATTAACTAGCCGAATTAAGGCTTCTGCTTCTATATCTTAGCATTTATACCTATAAGAGACAAGTTATAGCAGGTATGATGCCTAATCCGGAAACAACTCACAACGGCTAGCAACATGCGAGTTACTCTGTTGGGCGCACATGATATACGCCCCGGTGCCACTCTGTTCGCCCGCTCAGGTCGATAACATCAGTCCATAGAGAAAAATCTGGTATGTATGTATTCAATATAAATATAATCTCGTGTGTGTAACAATCTGCAAATGTCGTCAACTCACGGTAGAGGGCTTCTTGATATACCCTTATGGAGCAACTAAAAACGGCAGTGATACCCAATTATAGATAGAGCGCGGGACGAATCTGGAATTCCGTATCTCAACGGTGCACCCCGCCGTATCGTGGGGAATAGTGATGCCCACGGATGACTGCACCCAATAAGGTTGCGTATACAGTGTATGACCACCGTTAAGCATTTGATAAGGCGCGAATGATGCTTCGCCGGGTGGCTGAGACCTATTAGTCATGGTATAAAAATTATGCTAACTGGATATAGATGGATGGTATGTCAGCGATAGTTCCATGGTATAGTGCCCACAGTTATAGGGCTTCTAATCAACGTTAGTAAGATCAGATCAGATCAGATACAGCATTAATTCGAATAGACGGTCGGTCACACAAGACATCGAAATTGCCTTTTCAAGCTAGTATGAATGGTGTATTCAAGACAAATAACCAAATACGGGAGTTTCAACGTCTTGTGTGACTGGCCTACTATTCGAATTAATGCGATATAGAAAGGAAGTATCTTGGAGTTTAACTTCATCACGGACTCTCACTCGGGAGACGCAGACAAGGCACGGCTGGGGGATTTAAGGATTGGCCGCCACCATGATCCGTGCGGCTAATTGTCCTACCTATGTCTTAGACCTCTATACAGGCTGAGATTAATAAATTCCAGCACGGGTACAGAAGCGGGAAGGATGCAGTTGCACGAGCAAAGGAGAGGTAGGTGTCCATGAGTTAATACAGCAGGTAGAGGAATGAAATAGGCACATCAGGCTGTTAAGCGCTAACTGACTATCCGATTCTCCTCCTGGAGTTGTCCTGGAGCCAAAATATCACTTTGAATATAGGTCTCGGCAATGGTTTCGTGGAATCCGGAGGCATTCCAAAGACCATTCCCGGGCTACATTGCAAGAAAACGGTTGTATAATCCGTATCAAATCAAGAATCCGAAAATGCTTTCCCTCCACTACTCCAGATCCATCCAGTCCTTTTCGCAACGATTTAGAGCGCTCAGTTTGGAATTGCCCTTTTGTTGAGGGATGTGCCGCGGACTTGAATTATAATTTACGCAACGCTACAGGTCCTAGGCAAGAACCACGTTCGTCTAGGTAGCTACACGTTACTTTCAAGTACCGTACCAAGGACCAGGAAGTACGTATTATTACTCGAACGTATTTGCAACACATTACTTGCATGATGCATGCATCCTGCAGAATAAGAGGCCATTGGGAGACTTTTCGTTTCCCTGTCGGAATGTTCACGGCAACAGTAAGCCCAGTAAGATCGGTATCCTCCTCCCATAGGCCACCTCCCTTCCCAAGGCTGCACACTTCACCAGTACGTACCCAGAGTACTTACATATTCGCACATGAAAGCTACTAGGCGGAGAAGTACATTCATTATGTAGGATTGTGCTAATGTCGCAGTAGTTAACCTAGCTCGCGTATAGTCGCGTAAACAAGAATCTGGTTTCAAAACCCGTGGAGAAACTCAAATATCCAAACATCACTCATCCTCAGTTAGAATTTCCAGGTCCGTGTCTTCACCAGGTCTCACTCGCCGCAGGTACGCGCTCTTCCATTTTAACCCACAAAGGCTAATTTCGGCTAGAAGTGTCCCACAAGCCTTAAAAAACATTAGCTTCATAGCCTAGTCTAGATAGGTCTTCCTGTCCTGACTCAAAGAGGATCGAATTTTCCATTTATGGTGTGAGTCGGCAGCGATGATCATATACTAACTACGAAGGATTCCGTAAACATTGCGACTCGTGTTATCAATGACAGGTTCTCGGTGACAGTTGTCAACATGCTCTCTGGGGGGGGGGGGGTGATGGATGTTCCTGGCTTGTTCCTGTTCGCTCGTCGTCCACGTTTCTTTTTGTCCTGGCCTGGCGCGCGAGAAAAGAAATAAGGGGCGATCTCGGTCTAAGTCTGGGCTCAAACTTAACCCGACCTGGATGGAGACAGTTTATGTTTGTCACTCAAAGACATGCAAAGATGTTATCACTGGGCGAGTAATGGATGGATGTTGTTTTCTGGATTTCTGGATACATAGCTCTAGGGGTACACTGTACATGAGAGGTATCTCACACTTTACGAGCCTAGGATTAGGAGCATAATATAATAGACTAGAGCAGGTAGAAGCACTGTCTTGCATGTCACGCCTGAAAATCACATCGAAACTTACAAAGATGCCCATGGATCTGTTGGTTCGATTCGCGGTATGCCCCATGCATCGATTTTGGGAGACGAGTCTAGAAAGGGAGAAGGAAGAGGAAGGAGGAAGCAAAAGGAGAAGAGGTACTTCCGTTGTGTTGTCAGTGATTCAGTTGGCCCGTGTGTGATTTGATGAGGGTGGGGCTTTTTGTATGTAGCTAGTAGCTACTCTCCCTTTAGCATTGGGTTGGATCGCCAAGAAGAGGGAAAATCTGGCCGGGGTCTGTTTTGGGGAAAGGGGCTGTGATGTCACGATAACTGGGGTAGGCCTAGGTAGGGTAGGCAGAGTAAACTCAGTAGTTCAGAAGAGAGCGTGGTTAAGGTTGCGGAACCACGGCGCGAGTATCAAAAAGTTTCAAAATTCATTTTGGCCGTCTCCTGGGGAGTGGAATAACATAGTTCATGCAAGGAGATGGTTTGTCAAAATGAAACACACAGAGATAGTCTCAGTAGCGTATAGATAGGGCATTGAGCTCTGTTTATCTGCTCTAGATGTGGAGAAGTAATGGAGGACCGTGATACGCGTTTCCAAGCGAGCACTGTTTTGATTCTGTCGGGTCTATTTATCTACCGTATCTGTATCCTTCTATCTCATTTTATGCTTCCCTCCTAGGACCAAGACCAGTACCAGTTACTGTTCCTCGTGGGTAGACCGTACATGTAGTTATACGTTACTGTACTTTACTCTAGCGTGGTGGTGGTGGTCGGTATTCGGGTGGAAGATACAACCGACCAAAGAGAAGACAGGAAAAACGGAAAATCCTGGTCGGCGGGTATCTTATCACATCCCCAATTTAGATGGTCTGCAGAGGTTCAGCCGTGTTTGAAGATCCCAATCTGGAGGATTAATCAATTCGCTTCTTCGGCAGCGAACGAATGTGTCCTCGGCACTCCACGTCACGATGGGGTTGTCTTGGATTTCAGCCTCTTTTTATTTGTTTTTGAGTAAAAAGGGAACGACTCTGGACGAGAGAAGGAGAACAGAGGGTTTGTATCAGTGGATGAAGAAAGGGTTAGCTAGTAGGAATGGAAGGAAAGAACCTTGGAAAGCTCAAAGCTCTTCCTTCTACCAGTATTACCAATATTGGTAGTGGTGCCGTGTTGGGCCCATTTCCACTTTTCTAAGTGGTAAGTTTTTTGTGCACTTTGAGAAGTATTGCGCGTTCATCCCATAGACCGACCCCCGACGTATTGCTAATTGCTGCCCGTAACTGCCCACTTCTGTTGCTACTATCCTAACCACCTCCTTACTGTCATTCCTGTGCTCTGTCTCTTTTTTTTTTTTTGTGTGTCCATTTTCAAAAGTCGCAGTCTTTGAAGTCTGTTCAAAAAAACCGTGTCGAGCGTTTCGTTTCGTTTCCTACCACATACGCATCCATACCTACCTGGCCAGCCTCTCGCTTTTTTTTTTGCTACAACCAAGCTCCCCCCAGCAATTTGCACCGCCGCTTCTCGTTCCACCGCCCCCTCCAATCGCTCCTTCGAATCTTCCTCCAACATTTTGTTTAATTGCCTTTCTATACCGAATATAGAAAAAACCCCAAATCAGACTTTAATTCGATCTGAAAACGTGGGAAAATTAAAGGTCCTTCGGCTGTTTGCATACAGTGTACTGGCATCATACCTTACCAACTACGTACCTACAAGCTATCTATCTACTGCCTAATCTACTGGTACCCCCCTACTAGTACTCACTACTGCTGCTGCTGCTGCTGCATACTCTACCATTTTCTGTTTCCGTTCCTGTGAAGAAGAACTCGAATTGATATCCAAGAGAAGGAAAAAGAGAGAAGATACAAAAAAAAAAAAAAAAAAAGGATTAACAAAAAAGAAACAATTCTCGATACCCATTTTTGTTGTTTGGTCTCATCTCTCGTTGTGCAGTGAATGAGGAATACTTTTACCCTGTGTTGCAATTGATGCCGTCATTCTTCTCGTCCCGCGAGGGCAGCAGCGCCGGTCCTAATCGACTCAAGAAGACCACAAACACCATCACCAGTACTCGTGCCAGCTCAGATGATGGACCTATTACAACTCCCGCAGTCCCGACATCTGTCGCGGCAATGCAAAAGCATCGATCTATCTTGAAGAAGTCCAAAACAGTGGCTGCAGGAGTAGAAGAGGAAGAAGGATCGTCACAACAGGCAGAGCCCCGGAGGAGTTTCGTCTCGTTTACCAGATCATCAAGAGCCTCAAGCATCAGTGTAGCTTCATCTACGGCTACAATTACTAAAGATAATTATAAAAACCATAATAATTCAAGCTCAAACACGAAGCTCCAGCGATCAGATTCATGGAAGCGCCGCTTCGGGCTCAACAACATCCTGACGCGCGGGGGTGGTTCATCAAGTGGTGGCGGAGGAAAAAATAGATCTAGCATAACCACCACCACCACCACCGCTACAAGCACTACATCAACATCGTCCGTCTCTGGTAGTACTAGCTCTGGAACTCCCACCACCACCACTAATACCAGCACCACGCAGGGGAATGTTTCGATTGGCGATGGGGGCAGGCACCAATCGGCTGGGGTTGGCAGGTCTGTTGGCGTCCCAATGGCCCAGGGACAGATCCACCACCTGCACCCCTCGAGTAATCGCTCTTCCTTTTCCTCAGCCCGCCCTGCCGTCGCACAAACCTCTTCCTCTTTATCTGCTGTGGAGAGGTTGTCGAAACCACGTCAGAGTCAGACGACTGCTAGTACATTGAAGAGGACCCCCTCTCCTTCTTCTCTTGCTGTTGCCTCTACCACTGCTGTTTCTTCCCGTGCGCCTTCAACATCTTCAAGACTGCCGTTTGGAAGTTCAAGAAGGTCCACTGTCACCACTTCAACCACGGCGAATAATAGTAATAATAATTCAAAGGGTTCACCGAGATTGGCTATTAACAGTAAAGCCGCGCTGCTACCGCCCGTTGTTGCCTCACCGCCATTGGAATTATCACTACTTCCTTTACCGGACACTGGGAGTGATATAGATCTGGTCCCAGCCCAGAGTATTATTACAACAGAAGTTGTCCAGACACAAAAGCAGCAACAGCAGCAGAAAAAAGTGCAAGTGGAGATCAACGATAATAAGAACACGACATCAAAATCATTGACCACAACCACCACTTCCACTTCTGCTACAACCACACCTATTACTATCGCTGAAACGAATACGACTGAAGAAATGCCAACAACTACATCCACTGTTACCACCACTACTCAAAAATCAATGCCGCCCATTATCCCCGATACACTCACTGTCGATATGCACCCCGCAATGGCAACCACAAGTGCAAAATTCTCCGCGAGAACCTCATCACTCCCACAGTCCACTGCAACAACCACTATGACATCCGCCTATCCGTCCCCCATCGATCTCAGCAAGCCCACCACCACCGAACTTAGCACTCAGCTATCATACTACATTACTCCTACCACCACTCCCACCCCGGACGCACTCACAGCGACAGCAGCACTCCCGCCCTCAGTTATGCGTCCAGGGCCGTCCACGCCTCCACTTACTGAAGACTCCGGCTCTTCAAAGTCTTCAACCAAACTCTCCATTCACACCAATACTGAGCCATACAGCCGTGGACCTCCAACTCCCGCCTCATCATCAGCATCATCAACCAATCTCACCACCGGCAAACGCGTCAATTTTGCCGATCCCGCCTCCAGCTCACCCGCCCCACCCCGCCAGCAACGCCCCGCCAACTTCCAACGCCCCCCTCAACGCCCCCCAAGCCCGATCCACATGCCAGCTCCGGACCTAACGAGACATAAATGGGCACCATTACTCACGACACAGCTCGACTGCGCGGCAGATCATACTTGGGCCCCATTTAGGAATAAGCAACATAGCATCTTGTGTGCTATCTGCCATGCTATGGAGTTTGAAGGCCGTGGGGTCCCCGTGAAGAGGAGCTACTACTGCACATGGTGTGCTGTAAGGTTATGCGGTGGATGCAAGGAGAATCTGGGCAACTGCGAAGGCGGGCTGCGGGAGCTATGGGAAAAGATGGAAGAAATCAGGGCGGAGAACTTGATTGCCGTGAAGGAAGGACGAGGCATGGAGACCAGCAAGGCAGTGGTAAGGGTGGAGAAGGAAGTGGCGGTGGTACCAGGACCACCGCCAATTCCACAGGAACCAAAGAGAATCACTCCCGCCGACCGGAGAAATACGGCTCCTGTGCAGAGCCAGGGTCAAGGTCAACGGAGACTAGCCATTGAGGCCGCACAGCCGCCCCCACCGCCGCCAGTGCAGCGAACATCTTCAATGCCGCCCCCGCAGCGGTTAAATACCAAGTCTCCGCGGCCCATACAGCCCCCTCAATCACAGGCACGCCCTCAGCCAACAAGACCTAGACAGGCTAGCAGCAATATCCCTCCGATACCTCAATCACGGACACCACCACCTCATCAGGAATCACGGACACCACCACCACTCCGTCAGCAATCACGGACACCACCACTCCGTCAGCAATCACGGACGCCACCACCCCGTCAACAATCACGGACACCGCAGCCGCAGTCACGGGCACCGCAGGCACAGTCACGGGCACCGCAGTCACAGTCACCACCACAACAGCAATCAACATCTTCGAAAGCACCTCAGCTACCAGAGACTTACCGCATCACACCTGTAGAGAGCGAGAGTAAGCCTGCAACAGTAGTGCTTGTGGAAAAGCAAAAGGCGCCAAGTATAGCGGCAGCCAGCTTAAAGAGTAAAAAGAAGGGATGGTTCAGAGGCTTTGGCAAAAAGAAGGAGGAGGCTTAATTAAAGCACAATTGACTTTCCTTTGAACTTTGCAGTTTTCCTACTGTTTTTTTATCATTGCAATTCTCTGGATGGGATTTTTTCTACAAAAAGGAGATCTGATGCTGGGACTGGCGGTTTTAATCTTTTTTCCCCTCCTTATTTTTTGGTCTTTTTATCTTTGTTTTTCAATTTATCCGGCCGGTTGTGGGGTTTCGACTTTTTATTTTCTTGCATGGCCCTGGGGATTACCGTTTTTATTAGGAGGTTTATTTAAGGGGCGCGGAAAGCTGGGAAGGGTGGGATATTTTTGTTTACGGCGATATTTTGTTCCGACACTATGTCGTGGTTTCTTAACCCATGTGGAAAAAACTTGGCGACACGGCACATACACGCAACTAACTTGCTTGACATGACTGAGTGTTTAGGACGATGATAACAACTGCAACTGTTTTATCTGCCTAACTCAGCTTGTATGCAACCCACTCACATTCATTCGATCACGATCCTTTTAATATGTTTTTTCCTTTGTCAGCAACTTCAGCAGCATCAGCATCACCGTCTACTACTTACCAACATTACTATTACTGCTGCTGATGCTATTATACCTGAATGTTTCACCATCTAACTATTTTTTCCCCGTCCCAGGTTCCGCCGGCTAGGCGCTTTAATTTCCTTTTTCACGTTTTGGATCTGGCGTATAAGTATATATAGGCATGCATCTACTCTCGTTTTCTTTATTTTTTTCCACGAGTAATGTGTGATGAATTATTCCCCAACTCAGTTTTTCTTTGTTTTTTAACGATACTTTTTTTCTTTCCCTTTGTAGCATACAGACAAGTACATATAAGATAGATCTTTTTATCATCTTTATCCTATTTACCTACCTACCTATCCTTCTCTCGTTGCATTGTCTTGCCACCGTACTTGACTGCACCGGACTGGCCATGTTTTTCCAAGCACCCAACCCAGCCCTGTGGCTGGGCTGTAAGACCTATTTATAGAAGCACTCTCCTCGATTTCGATAACGACCGGTGGTGCATATGTATAGCAATCGAATAAAGTATAATGCATATGTGCACTCCATTCTGTTTTTGCCCCCGTGGAAAATCTCGGTGTGACGGAACTGCAGGTAACACGGCCGGTGGGCGCGCGCGTGGGGGGACACGCGAAGAGTGAGAATTTGTGATCCGTCATGAGTGCTCACTCGCGGCGGTGCTGTGCGGCGCGGATGGATGGAAGGGGAGGATATGTAGAAGAGGAAGTGAAGGTTGGCACGGATGTAGAAGACACAAGGAGACATGTCGAAACCGTACTTGTAGCATCCATGTGTGAGGTTTCGTTCAATGTATGTGGGGGCTCCTCCCCTCGTGAATTACTGGGTTGATCCAGGGCTGAAAGAAAGAAAGAAAGAAAGAAAGAAAGAAAGAAAGAAAGAAAGAAAGACGCGAGCACCGTCGGGCTAATCAGATCGCGTATCTTGTCTTGTCTTTTCTAGTCTTGTCTCGGAAAAAAAGTGTTCCGTGAATCTTGGCTTCGCGTGAAAGATAGAGCTGCGCTGCTCTGGAGATCTTGATGTAGATCGTAGATGCCTCCAGAAGAGAAAGCGAGAAGAAGCTAGAGACCCGAGATAAGTAGAAAGTACTGTAACGTACCGTACCGTCCGGATAAGATCATGACCAGATCTTTTATCACCGACCTGCTCGAACTAGCTCGTCGCCGACCGACCGACCGGCCATCCCCGGACGGACTCGCTTGTGAGACATGCAGCACTTGGACCGTGCCCGAAACTGGATCCACAGACTACCTATGTAGGGGATTCTTCTTCTGTAGAGCCTATTTCTCCGATTCGAACGGATGCGTGGGAAAAGAATAGCTTGATAGCTGCCTTTGGATAGAGCTTCACTAGCTAGGTAAAAAAAAGTTTTTTTTTTTTTCGGCAAACAGGGTTGATTAATCGGAGAGATGCTTAGAGAGCGGGTTGCATTGGTTGGATACTGTAGCTAGGCAACTAACTATCACTCAGACGGATGAATCTTGTCAAATTCGCGACTTCCCTCTTTCAGCTGATGCCAACCTAGTGTGGCAATTGTTGGAAATTCTTGATTGGTTTCGTTGTTGCTATTTACTGTAATAAGTAATATAATTCCTTTGCTATGTTGTGCACGGTCCAAAGGTCGCGAATTTGACAAGTTTCATCCGTCTGAGTGATAGCTAGCGTGATGGCCGGCCGACCAGCAGAGGTTGATAACGAGATAGAGAGATAGAGAGATAGACGCGAAGGTAGTAGGTACTAGTACTAGTACTAGTACTGTGCGCAAAAGAGCTAGAGAGATAATAAAAAAAAAAAACTACATGTATGTACCTACTTACATGTAAACAAGCATCTAATTCGGGGCCAGCAAATACCTGATCCCAAGGCAACAAAAAACGTCACCCTCAAAGCGGTGAAGAGAGAGAGAGAGAGAGAAAAAAAAAAAAAAAAAAAAAAAACAGGTATGTAGTCCACGAGTATCCAAATTTTTTTCAGCTATCCAACCGATTCCCACCACCCCCCCCCACCCCGGCCCCGCTTTTACCGAGAAATAATTTTTTTCTTTTCCCTTGTGCAGTTCAATCCCAACGATCGTATTCACGCCTAGCTAGGGCAATCAATACTCTCCATACACATGTACTCATGCTCAGGCTTCAGTTCAGCTGTGTTCTGCCTACAGGATTGATCTATATAGCCGGGGGAAGTGGGAGAGAAAGATAGGCAATCAGATCCACCTATCTCGCTGGCTTATCCTGGGTAATGTACGCATTTAACTCCGCCTTAGACGGAAGCACAACTCCCAAAAAGGAATCCGGCAGTATTTTCTGCCTCAGCCCGATTCGAACGAGGATAGGGAGTGGGGTAGGGGTCCCCCCCCCCCCTCCCACATCTGCATCTGCATCTGTGTTGTACCAGCTGTCACCCTGGTTAGGCTTGAAGATACATGTTTGGTCGCCAAAAGTGCACAAAATTTAAAATGAGGCTCTGTCCGAGGTGGGATTCGATGCAAAGCAAAAGCAAGCAAGCAAGGGAGAGAGAAAGAAGAAGAAAAATTGTATGTAATAAAACTCGTACGATATGCGGGGCTAGCCCAACTATCGTAACGGGATCGACACATGGGTCGGAAGTGAGCTAAATGAATAACTGGCTGGTTATATCTGGATCTTTGGGTGGTTGGTTGGTTGGTTGGTTGGTGGTTGGCTGGATCAGGGAGATCTAAAAACAGGGTTTGTTTTTTGCTGGTTAAGCCAATAGAACCCCTCCCATATCTCTACAACAAGCTTACCGCAAGCTGTAGGGAGGTAGAGTAAGGAGGTTCTAGAACGGGACGCCGGTGGTACAGCAGTCTAGAATTTTTGGTGGTGGCTGTCTTTATTTGCACATCTGGACATGGATTTTGGGGGGGGGGGTGTTCAATGGGGTGGGATGTTGTATGTTGTGCTTATCCCCCATATTCATTCCACGATCGCTACCCGGGATGATTGGTAGGAATATATAGGCTGCCAATGGTAGAATTTAAGGGAGATGGCAACCGAGATCGCTCGGTTGTTTGGATCGGCTCGGCTTTGGCCAAAGATAGCAACCTGTTGGGCACTCGGATTGGTTCGGGCCGTGAGCGGTCATTGGCTGGCGAATACGAGATGTTTCAGAGGTTAATGTATTAGGGTTCGTGGAGCACGGGCAGAAAACTCGGGTATATATACCGCTGATTTCTAGGCGTCATTTGGTGGCTGTCTGGGACATTGTTGGTCCTGTGGACGCTTGGGAGGGGGTCACGTGTGGGTTGGCGAGTGCGTCATGGTGGTGCACTCGGTAATATTGATTGGTAGATGTTCTGCTCGAATTACATACGTTTGGCATCGTGAAGGAAGGAAGATGTGGGTGGGTTTGATGGGCAGAGTACGTTTTCTGGGATGGAAGAGGATAAGTTGATGATGTGTACAATGTTCTCGATGGTGTGACCAATTATTCTCCGACTACTCACAATTCCGAGCATTGATAGTGCCGCAACAAGATGGGAGTTCAAACAATAAGAGTAAAACTGCTCGCTTGATGGTACATACTCCAGTGGGGATGAGATAGTCAATAATGGCCTATCAAGGACATTGGCTCCATTTATTCATTCTTCATCAAAATTGATCTCTCGAGGTCGGTGAATTCACCTCAGAGTCTCGGCACTCGATGAACAAGTGCACTCAACCTCAACATAGAACGCGCAATGCTCGCACTCCTAATGAGGGGGCAACGATAGGCAAATGATGTAATACTATCCAAAAATTTCCATCATGAATTATCACCCGAAGCTTTTATTCAGCTTCAGATGACGATAAAACCGTGTACTCTGATAGTTTCAACAACTTGAATTCATTTTATTTCCTACGTCGCTTCTCAGATACGAATCATGCTAGATGCTATTAAGAGAGGCAGTCGCGCCAGACAATGCCGATGTTGCGTTCACGTAATGAAAACAACAGACAATGCCAAGATGAGTGGCTTCAGGTCTAGCCCTAACGGCGGCGAAATTTACGTTTCGCCGTTTGTTTAAATAGCCGACCATCTCCTCTTCCTCTTCTCTCCCTCTCTCATCCACCCTCATCAATCTCCTCCTTTTTCTTGAACTCTGGACCATATTTTAGTGTGGTCAAGAGTTTAGGACAAGCGGGGATGATGGATGAGATGAATTATCTTTCCACCAGACCTCTCTCTCTCTCCCAGTCATGAGCCTTTTGATGCGTGTTGGGGCTCGAGGTTCGAGACAGGTGTGGAAGATGGATTCTTGATCTCTTGTCCTGTCAAAAGAAAGTTCCTGGATGGTTTGTGCAGTATGTGTTCTTGCCTACCTTTTGACAGGATGGGCAGATGAATATGACTGTGGGTTGGCTGTTTCTATCGATCTCTCATACTTTTCAGGAAGCCCAATTCAGTGAAGTCAAGAATTTGGCATACTGAGATGTGTTTTCTTGACAAGATGGGTAGATGGTTAGCATCATTGTGGGCACTTCTTCGGTTGGTAGATTCACTACTACAAGCTGATGGCGATCGATCTCTCATATTATCTGACTGCTTGTATCCCGAAATGGCCAAGAATTTGGCGTTTGGTGTACATGCGTTCGACAACATGGATAGATGGATGATGTTATCGGTATGTGCGTTCCCTGTATTTTCTTGGGAGTCTCTCTTTAGGAAGTAAGGCCTGGCGCATGGGGTGGTTCTCTCATGGAAACTAAAGAGCAGATGGGTAACCAAGTTATACCTTTGATCACTTTTTTTTTTTTAATCTGGAGACCTGGTAATTCTTATAGATTGTGTGGACATATCTCTAGACTAGGGGAGAGGATGGGTGCGGATTGGGTTGTGGGGAATAAGAACTTTGTTCTCTGCTGGCCTTGATAAACTATTACCAGCAGCGGCGCTCTCAAGATTCATAAAATTCTCAACGGCGATATTCAAAAAGCCGGGCATGAATGATTGATAAGACTCGTTGCAAGCTTCTGCGTGCACGTAGTAACGTTGCAAATACTCTCATTAATGGGGTGTGGTTTCTGGGCAGGACAGTACCGGACTGCTTATATACTTTACCCGCCCCAACGGATATTCTTTTAGGATAAATCTCAGCCTTAGCTGTCAAACCATAGTCTGATGGAGGGCCTTGTAAATGCTTTTCGGTAGGATTTGGTCATGATTTGGGGTCTATATAAGGTGGAAAAGAGTCCCAAGTGAATATTTTTATTCCTTTCAGACCTTTATTGGACTTTGGTTTGACGAGGCCACTTTTGCAGCTGAGGGTGGACTGAAAGAAATGTTCGTTCTGGCGGTAATGTATATAAATGGAGCGCTATGAGTAGAGGTCAAAGTCCGCAGGCCGTCATGAGCACTTATCACCTTGAAACAATTCCGAGGGAGGGTGTAAAAGTCACAGTTAAAACCCACAAGACAGAACACTACATCTACAACAGAATCCTACATACATACATACATACACACACACAAAACCTACTTCCCCCCCTCCCCCATCTTCGCCCTCCTCTGCCCCTCCGCCCACACCCTCGCCGCCGTCCTCGCCTCCTCCACACTCTTCTCCCCAAACACGTCCACCCCCCACCTAATCGGATAATTCATCCTCCCGGCTCTCTCCAACGCACTCACCCGACCAAACACCTCCTCCGGCAACACAAACTCCTCAAAGTTCATCCTGATGCGTTCCGGCGTGACGCTCTTTGGCAGGACGGCCGTCCCCCGCTGTACGGCCCAGTTGATGAGGATCTGGGCGGGCTCCTTCCCGAGCGAGGTGGAAAGCGACACGACGAGGGCGTCGTCGACGACTCGTGGGAGGTTGTAGATGTTGTTCCCGAGAGGGCTGTATGCGGTGATGAGGATGTTGTGTGTTTGGCACCAGTGAAGGAGGGAGGGCTGTTGCAGGTAGGGGTGGGCTTCGATTTGGTTCACGGCGGGGGGGATCTTGGCGCTGGAATCGTGTTGGATCAGTATGGGGTTTATATATATATATGTGTGGGGGGGGGGGGATATACTCACAAGCTCAATATCTCCTCAATCCCCTCCTTTGTGAAATTACTCACGCCCACACTCCTCACCCTCCCCCTCTGCACCTCCCTCTCCAGCGCCTCCCACGTCTCCCTCACCGGCACGTCCTCCAACGCAATAAGTCCACTGCTAACCTCCGTCGGGAACGTCTCCTCCGAGGGCACAAACGCAACAGGCCAATGGATCAAATACAGATCAAGATAGTCCGTCTGCAAGTCACCGAGGCTCCTCGTGAGTGCCTTCTCGACGTCCGCTGCGCGATGACATGTGTTCCATAGCTTCGACGTGAGGAAGATGTCGGCGCGGGGGACCCCCGATGCGGTGATTGCTGCGCCGACCTCGGACTCGTTGCCGTACACGGAGGCGGCGTCGATGTGTCGGTAGCCGGTTTGTAGGGCGGTTAGTACTGCGGTGTAGACGGCGGTGGGCGCGGATTGCTATGTGGGTTTAATTGTTAGTGTGTGGTGGGGTTTGGGGCGGTGGACTTACCCATGTTCCGAGCCCGATTGCGGGCATCTTGTGCCCGGAGTTAAGGGTGAAGGTGCGGCCGAGTGACATTGTGTGTTGGGGGGTGAGTGGGTGGGCGGGGGTAATGATTGGGATGCGGGTTTTTTTTGGGGGGGGTGGGTTCTTATTGGTTGGTTTGATGATCTACACTAGACTAGTATAGTAGCTATAGTAGGAATTGTACGGTGAGAGAGAACAATGATTATGGACTCGAAAGAGAGAGGCATAACAGGTAAATATAAATATAAATATCATCATCTACCCCATCTAACCCCACTATGATAACTACACGTACAAGATGCTACAAAAAGCCGAGGTACAAACTAAACTACAGCCAGCACCCATGCGCACCACGCAAGAAAGAATACCCGCCCGGTTACTTACTATCCGGATGATCATCCGGAAAAGCACATTGCTTTTCCGGGCGCACCATGCACGATAGCCGATCCGGTCGGGTGAGCTCCGACTTTGTGGGTAGATGTATGTAGGTTTGCGATGGAACGATAGTGGGAGGGGGGAGGGGGGTTACTTGTATATTAATTGAATGCATAGCTTCTTTTGCAGAGCTCATCGTGTCTCATCTTGTTCTTGTCTCCCTGTTTTCTATAGTACTGTACTGTCAGTGCTTTTTTTTTCTCTTTTCACAAGAATACTCACCTAGAACTTTATCATGAGCCCAACAGCACTCACTCTCTCCGCGCCAAAGACCCCCGGGTATGCCTCCAAGCACGCCGCTCCCACAGCTTCGGAGCAGGATGAAACCATCTACACCATTAACGATCTCCTTGCCAATCGTGCCCGCGCCTCCCCCGACGTCCCCCTCGTATCGTATCCCGCGAGCGAGACAGGATTGACCGATTATGTGCACTACACCGCGAGTATGCTAGACAGCTTTGCGGAGGCGGCGGCAAGGGCGTATCTAGCTCTTGGATTGGTTCCGAATGTGAGTTAATCATTGGGCCTCCCTATAGGGGAGAAGGTTGTTGGTTGGTATAGCTGTTGATGAGTGTATAGGACTCTCCGGATGCACCTCGAACGGTGGTGGCCCTGTTGGCGCCGTCGAATATCGATTATATTGCTACAATCTTTGGACTACATAGATTGGGGTTTGCAGTATTATTGCTATCGAACCGTCTTCCTGCCAATGCTGTAGTCTCACTGCTGGAGGGGACAGGATGCAGTAATATCATCACTACTCCAGCGTTTGATATACTCATTACGGCTGTGAAAGCCTTGAAGCCCGGCCTCCGCACTTTTACCATCCTCCCAAAGAGTATATACTCTCAGAGTACCTTTCAGCCAAGACTTATCCACCGTACCACTCCCCAAGACTCCAAAAAGATCGCCTTCATCGTGCACTCCTCCGGCTCGACAGGCCTCCCCAAACCCATCTCCCAAACGCACTCTGCCGCCCTCTTCAACTACTCCACCTCCTTCTCCCTCCGCTCCTTCACGACCCTCCCGCTCTACCACAACCATGGAATCTCCTCCTTTATGCGCGCCGTCCACTCGCTCTGCGCAATCTCCTTCTTTCCGTCCTCGCTGCCACTCACAGGCCCCAACCTCACGGCCGCAATGGAAGCTGCAGACCCACAGATCTTTTACGGCGTGCCATACGCCCTCAAGGTGCTTGGGGAGAGCGCGCGGGGGGTGGAGGTGCTGAGGAGGTGTCGACTGGTGTTGTTTGGGGGGAGTGCATGTCCTGATGAGCTTGGGCAGAGGCTTGTGAGGAGTGGGGTGAGACTGGTGGGCCATTATGGCGCTACAGAGACGGGACAGCTTATGACGAGTTTTAGACCAGAGGGGGATGACGACTGGAACTATGTACGTGTTACCCCAGCGCTCGAGCCATATATATTGATGGACCGGGTGCCCGGGAGTGACGCATATGAGGTCGTCGTCCTCGACGGGTGGAAGGCAAAGGTGTGTAGTAACTCCGATAGCCCTCCAAACTCATTCCGCACACGGGATCTCTTCACGCCGCATCCGGTGCTGAAGGGGGCATGGAAGTATCTTGGCCGCATCGACGACCGCGTAACGCTCGTTAATGGCGAAAAAGTACTGCCAATCCCCATCGAAGGAAGAGTACGTCAGCATCCCCTCGTGAGAGAGTGTGTGGTCTTTGGGATTGGACGGAGCGTGCCGGGGATACTCATTATTGCATCCGACGCCGCCGAGGGGCTGAGTGACGAGGAGGTGGTGGACAAAGTATGGCCCGCAATACAGGATGCCAACAGTAGGGCAGAGTCGTTCTCCCAGATTGGGAGAGAGATGGTGGGCGTATTGAGGTGTGGAGGGGACTATCCGGGGACAGACAAGGGGACAGTTATCCGTGCGGCGTTCTATGCCAAGTTTGCCCCGCAGATCGATGCCCTCTACGAGGCGTTTGAGAATGGAGCCGAGGGAAATCTTGTTCTTGATATCCCTGGCCTCGAGGAATTCTTATTGGGACTGTTTAGGGAAGCGGGGATACAGCTGGCCAGTAGAGAGGCGGACTTTTATGCCTCTGGCGTCGACAGCCTATGCGCCATCAGCGTGTGGAATAAGCTGAAAAAGACGCTGAGCTTCAATGGGAACGGCAACAAGTTGTCCCAAATTGTAGTGTTTGAGCAGCCGAATGTTTGTGCGCTAGCGAGATATCTATATGCGTTGAGGGTGGGCGAGGAGGTGGGGGGTGAGGATGATGTCGAGGTGATGTCGAGGTTGATTGGAAAGTATTCTGTTTTTGAGAAGCATGTACCTGGTGATGTTGTGGTGGAGGGGGAGACGGTGGTACGTATACGTTCTAAAAAAGTTGCAGAGTGATCATTGACACTTACTATTTGGGGATTACTTAGATATTGACTGGCGCAACGGGCTCCCTCGGCGCCCACATACTCGCCCAGCTGCTCCCACTAGAACATGTAAAACAGGTTTACTGCCTTGTCCGTGCCTCTTCACCAGAGGAAGCTCATGATAGAGTCCTCAATTCCCTTGCTCTCCGCCGTCTTGAGCTTTCATCTGCCCACTTATCAAAGATGACTGCTCTGCCCAGTGACTTTTCCCATTCTACCCTCTCCCTCCCTCCATCCACCATTACCACCCTCCGCTCCTCCCTCACAACCACTATCCACGCTGCCTGGCCCGTCAACTTTACCCTCCCCGTTTCCTCCTTTGAGCCCCACATTGCCGGCGCCCACAACCTCATCCAGCTCTGCCTCTCTGTAAACACCCCGTCTCCAGCGAGCTTTTACTTCTGCAGCAGCATCAGTGCAGCCGCGGGGACGCCCTTGCCTGCGGTGATTGGGGAGTGTCCGGTGCCGAAACTGGAGCATGCCCAGGGGATGGGCTACGCAAAGAGTAAGCTTGTTGTTGAGCGTGTTGTTGTGGCTGCTGCCACGGGGGGTCTGGGGATGAGGGCAAGGGCGCTGCGGATTGGACAGATTGTGGGGGATAAGAGGATGGGGGTGTGGAGTGAGCATGAGGCGGTGCCGTTGATGATCCGGAGTGCGGTTACAATAGGGGCGCTGCCGGCTATAGATGAGGTTTGTTTAATAACTACCCCCCCTTTATATATATATATATATCTTGTTTGGGTATGTGTGGGAAAGTCTGGACTGACGGCGATAAACAGACCCCCTCCTGGCTCCCCGTCGACACGGTTGCCACATCCATCCTCGAGCTCTCTGGAATCACAGGGCCCCTTCCAGACGACACCCCAACCACCATCTACCACGTCCTCAACCCACGGCTCTTCTCATGGACACACGACCTCTTGCCAGCTCTACGCACGGCAGGACTATCCTTTGAGACGGTGTCGCAGCGCGAGTGGGTCAAGAGACTGCGCGAGAGCGATCAAGACCCCGTGAGGAACCCCGCGGTGAAGCTGACGCAGTTCTTTACGGATAAGTATGATAATGAGCTGCCGGGACGGAAGGGGCTGGTGTTTGAGACGGGGGTGACTGAGAGGTGGAGTGCTGCTGTGAGGGGGGCAGGGAGCGTGGTAGAGGAGGGGCTTGTGGGGGGGTTTGTGGAGGGGTGGAGGGGGGCGTGGGGGATTTGATAGTATTTTTGGTTTGGGTGTTGTTTGTATGGTTTGTTCGTTATCCCCCCTCTTTCTTGGGTTATTATGAATGCCTTGATAGGTGGTAGGCTTGTTGGCGGATCGCTTTTGTATCTCTGATTTTTATACTGTTTGTTTATATCGTTTCTTTCATTTATTCGTTATATCTGCGCATGTACCGTATCAAGAAGAGATTTCCCGAGCTTTGAAATAAAATATATCAGAGAGAATCATTCTGTAACCAACTTTATCCCCAAACGCCATCTACTCATAATCGTTATCAAATAATATAATAATTTACATGTATATTTACATGTATTTATATCCTCAAAATCCGAGTACTAGCGCGTGCCAGTGCCAAGACAGCGCTAGTGATAATCCATGATGGAGACATCACCCACGCACCACCATAAAGCCTACCACCATATTCCCCCCCTAGACCAAAGAAACGGGAATAGAGCCTATAGTTCCCGGCCCTGAAGGAGAGTGCGCATATTTTTCTTGGATGGGTTAGGGTTTGTGTGTGGGTTAGGGTTTGAACGAATGGTATTTCCCCCTATGACGTTAGGGGTGTGGGTGGCTGTTTGGTGGGTCTAGGGAGAAGGGTGTAGAGTGGGTGTTTAATGTAGGGATGGTGGTCTGGCCCTGTGTTGTATTTGTGTTGGTAGAGTAGGGGGAGTATCAATGATAATGATGCCGCATACCACCTTTTAATTTCCAGTAGAGAAAGGTATATATGAGCTACGAATAGTTACAAGCTTCTTCCCGAAAGAGAATACCAGTGCTACATGTAATACCAATAACCATCCCATCCACCTCCTACCACCACAAACAACCAACCACCAAGACTAACCAACACCACCCAATTAGTAACCACCACCACCACAAAAAACCCGCCCACCCATCATTGACCCTCCCTCCCTGCCCGACCCCACCCCACTATTATTAGCAACACCTACCCAAACCAAACCAAAAACACGCCCCCCGATCACTAAACAACCTACCAACCCCTGCCTAAATGTGCCGGCTATACCCCACGCCAAGCCCACGCCTAACCGCGTGTTTTCCGTACCTTAAGCTGCCTCCTGCTCCCCCCCCCCCCTTAGGTGGAAAAGCAAAAAGGAAAAACCCAAGTTCACCAGGCACTAGACCCAACGCAACGCAAAACGGAAAGGAAAAGAGGTTTTGAGGGATGTCGCGGGTAGTGAAGGAGCGGCAGAGAGTTAGTAGGGCGTGTGATGCTTGTAAAAAGTGGGTTTGGAATATCTTTTGCCACCCCCCCCCCCACCCCCCTTTTATCGTGTTTTGATTTGTTGGGTTCATCTTGGCTCTTTTGGTATTTTTCTTAGAGGTCTGGAGGAGGAGGAGGAGGAGGAGGAGGAGGAGGAGGAGGCCTTTGCGATATCCATACTATCGTTATCCAGATCCACTATATCCACTTATCCACCTATAGCCTACCTATATACATACATACATACCCAACATACGAAAAAGTAATCCAGACTAACGTTCCCCAGGAAAAAGATCCGCTGTAGTGGTACGCAGCCCTGCATCCGCTGCGTCGAATGGTCCCTCACCTGCCTCTACAACGCCAGCTACAACCGCGGCAAGCCTCGAGCCCGCCTCCCCGACGGCCAGGGCACCTCCAGCAGTAGCAGCACAATCACTACCACCAACACTCTCAGCGCCGAAAACACTCCATGTAGCATCTCAACCAATCCCTCCTCCACCCTCCTCCCCGACCACCACCACCAACTCCCCCCCATGACCGCCCCCACATCCCCTTCTCCACCACACCCCTACTCCACGCGCGCCTCCCCTGAACCCCCCCACACCGACCGCCAAGGCCAATACGTCGGCTCCTCATCCGGCGTCTCCTTTCTCCTCCGCGTCCAGAAGCGCCTCCACCTCATTGACAGTCCCACCACAAACTCCTCCTTCTTCCCTAGCGCCTCTGCCGACAGCCTCCCGGGCACTAGCAGTAGTAGCAACCCCTACGATGCCGCATCGTTCATCCTCCCCCCCAAGACCGACGCGGCAGAGCTCCTCGACGTCTATTTCGGGTATGCGATGCCCACGTACCGCTTCCTGCACAGGCCCACTGTAGAGGGGTGGCTGGACGAGTTTTACGACAGCTTTGAGGAGGGGGGAGGCGGAGGGGGGGAGAGGGAGAAGACGGCGATATTGCTGTTGATATGGGCGCAGGCGAAAAAGTACTCTGTTTTGACAAAGAGTCAGAGGCCGAGTGATGGCGGGTGAGTCTGTTTTCTATATCTATCTATCTATCTATATATATATATAAAGGCCCCCCTATTGATAGCTTAGTCCAGCGCCCGCTACTTCCACGCCGCCGAACGACACCTCGCCGCCGACACAGGGCCCATACGGCTCACAGCCGTACAAGCAAGACTCTGCCAATGCTTCTATCTCCTCGCCTGCAGCCGCCTCAACCACTGCCGCTCCCTCTTCGGGACCATCGCGCACCTCGTCCACGCACTCGGCCTACACCGAAAGCCACGAAAGCCACTATCCTCCACCTCCGCACCAGTGGACCATATCGAGCAGGAATGCAGGAAAAGGGTCTTTTGGTGTGCCTACAATATGGACAAATACCTTTCTGCAGTCCTTGGACGTCCCAGTATCTTTCACGACGACGACGTCGACCAGGAGCTGCCGGCCGAAGTGAACGACGAGGACCTACGACGGGAGGGAATAGTAGAGAGTGCGGTGAGGGCTCAATGCATCATGGTCGCGCCAGTGCTTCATGCTAGGTACCAACCCATAGCAAAATAATACCCTCTCCTACATATATCTATCCATATACAAAGCAAATCCCTAACCCATAATCCCCCACAGACTCGGCCGAATCCTCTCCGGCCTCCTCAAAGAACTATACAGCATCCACCGCACGCCAATGACCCGCCGCGCCGCCATCGCAACACACTACACAACGCTCCTACACAGCTGGCGCAGCACGCTCCCGCCCTTCCTCGACCCCACAAAGGTCGACCCCTCCCTACTGATCCCCATCCTACAACGCCAGAGCAGAATGCTCTCCCTAGCCTACGCACACACCGTGATCCTCATCAACCGCCCATTCCTGCTCCGGAACTTTGCCAGCCTCAAATGGCGCAAAGGCGCCGACGGCGGCGGCGGCGGCGAATACGAAGGGAACGTAAAAGAGTGTCTAGACGCCGCAATGCTAGTAGTAGGGATCGTCGACGACTACAGTGCCGGCCAACAGGTCTTCTCCGCTTTCTGGGTGTGTATCATATCTACCCCCCCCCCCCCCCCCACACACACACACTAACACCCCCAGTTCACCCAATACGTCGCCTTCTGCGCCATCGTCATCCTCTACGTACACACCATCCAACACACCCCCACCAACCCCACATACTTCTCCGCCGCAAACAACTGCCAAGACCAGCTCATGACCGCAGCAAAAGACAACAGCCTCGCCACGCGGTACCGCATCGTGCTCGAGGAGCTGAAGGCCGAGGCGGGGCAGCGCGTCGCGGAGCAGCAGCTCGAGGAGCCCGTGAAGGGGTATGATGATGTCTGGAGGGACGAGACGAGCCCGAATAGTATTATGGCGGACTTGACGTCGTGGGAGGAGTTTGATTATTTGGTGATGGACTGTATGGGCGGGTCGGGGATGGTGGAGGCGGGGGGGCGGGGGCGGGGTTTGCGGATGTGGAGGCGGGGATGGGGTTGATGTAGTGCAGTGTAGGTAGTGTAGTCTAGATAGGCCCTTAATAAATAGATACACACCAAAAACAATAACAAAGCCTAGTATCAAAAAAACAAAACAGTACAGTCGCCTCTCGTCATATATAGTGATACCGCATGAGTGATATTCTCGTTATCTACCAATCCCAACTCTCCACCACGAGGGCTAACCCACAAGGATATCACCAGGTATCTAGTCAAGATCTGTATGTGTATTACAGATAAAAGAGGACTTAGCTTAAATACATAATCTAGTAACCACAAGCCAACATCCATATTCTCCTTCCGGCCCACCCTAAAACCAAAACCCTAACCCTCACCCACACATACAGGATCCAAAAAGCGTGCGGGGATTAATTAATACAGCGGTTTTAAAACTGCAAAGCCGCAATTCAGCAAACAACTCTCCCAATACCGTACTAATACCACTCCCCTAACCCCACTGATCATCATCCGCCTCCATGGTGATGAAGAAGAAGAAGAAGAAGAAGAAGAAGAAGTAGAAATCACCCACTAGATGTTAGCACATTCGTGATTCCATCGGTTCTTTACTATGGATGGGCTTTGCGCACTGAATTGGGATGTACTTTAGAGAGTAACTTTTGTTACATGCCCAGCTAGGTAGTTCCTGTGATTGCATGTACTGTTAAGTTGATTGTGATTTGATGCTGATGGTGGTGGTGATGATGGCATATGCGACCGTCCTGCTGCCCACATAACCTATAGGTTATGCTCACTTAGGCTGACATATACCTGTATATCGCTCGCTGTGGTATCGCTGTGGTATTGCTACAGTATTGCTACGGCATTCTATGAAAGATATGCTCCTCAAAATGCCGAAATGATGCAGCAGTGTGGAGAATACCGCCTTATGACAAGACTACCGTAGCATTAACATTGCACTACCATAAAAATCCCTGCCCCGTTTTTTGGTATTGTAGTGATAATCTCGTCCGGGCCCTGTCACTATAACGAGAGGCGACTGTAATTCCTTTACTTACATACATACATACATCAAGATAGCTTCGATCACGTCAAGACGTAATTATGCGCCCCCTAATCCCACCCAAGTCTATAGAACGTAGCTAGTGCAACCACTCATTCACCCCGCGCCTCGTACCGACTCTCGAGATAGCTGGGTCGCCTTATAACTACTGCCCACCCAGCTATTTCCAGAGGCAACATCAGGGTGGGCGCTGGTGGAAATGATTAGCGCCAATTTAATATCGCAGCACCATGAGGGGCAAAGGAAATATTTCCGGAGCCAGTGTCTAATAATAGGGAGCTTCATTAATCGCTATCAAAACATGAAAATGTAAAAAAAGGAAAAAGGAGGAAAGAACAGAAAGGCGGCCGGCCATGCATCTAGTCCTAGGCATTATAGTTTTGACCTTTCCTCTTTCGCCCGCTCTTCCTCGCTCAGCTCAATGCACCTATCCCGCACTTGTATTAGCTTTCAGCACCTTATCAAATCAATGCCAGATAACTCACCTCCAAGCGCACGCTGCAAATCCCGGCACCCGTCCACCATACGTCTCTGCCTTTGCACTGCTCGCCTGCCCTCTGGCGACCCTCGCGCCAATCCCCTGCATGATAATCGCGTTCCTCACAAACCCGAACGCATCGCCCCAGAGCATCTCGCTCCTCTTAACCTTCCACCCCGAGGCCTCGGTGTACCAGGCAATTACTTGCTCGCGCGATGGGAGACCCGGGGTGGCGTTGGGGAGGAAGCAGTTTATGTCGCCGCTCATGACGCTGACGCCTGCGGCTTCGGGGAGGAGAAGCTGCCAGGGGAGTAGGAGGTTTGCTAGACAATGGTAGTGGTTAGTGAGTGAGATGTCAATTGAGGGGGGAAGGGAGCAAACCGAGGTCGCTGAGTGGGTGGCCGATGGTCGAGAGCTCCCAGTCGAGGATGCCAATGACGTGGGGTTCGGTGGGGTGGAAGACGAGATTGTCGATTTTGTAATCGCCGTGAATGACGGCACTGCGGTCCTGTGGTTGTGTCGTTCCAAAGATCTTCATCTATGACCACCACCACTATCTATCAGTCCGGCCATCTCTAAAAAACCATAATCACCACATAGTAGAGAGGCAAACCATCTCCTCGAACCTTGGCACCCTTCCGACCTCCTTCCCCGTCTTGACATCCTTTGTCGCCGCCTGCGCCGCCTCAATGGTAGACAGCGTCTTGATCTGCCTCCCATAGAACCCATTCGGCCTCCCGAAGCTGCGCAGCCCCTCATGTGCTGCAGGATCAATCGCATGCAGCTTTGCCAGCGTCGTTATGGCACTCCTCCACATTGCTGTTCTATGCTCGGGGCTCACATCGGGCAGCGATGGGTCCTCGAATATCCGCCCGTTGAGGTACTCCATTATCTATTCCCAATTAGCTATCCACCCCAAAATCCCAGCCCGTCAAACCAAGAGGTCATACATAAAACGCGCTACCCACCACCTCCACATCCTCGCACAGACAGTACACTTTCGGCGCAGGTACATCGCTGCCAGTCCCAGCTAATGCCTTCAGAACCTTATACTCGCGCTCGACCTGGTGCGCCGTCTTACTGAGTAGCTGCCCGGGTGGCTTCTTTCGAAGCACGTACTGTGCGCCGGTGGACGTGCTGGTGAGAAGGTATGTGGGGTTCGACTGGCCATAGCCAAACTGCTGGGCGCTGAGCGGCGTCTTGATTTGGGGGACGTGTGTTTCGAGGTAGCGCTCCAGGGAGCGGAGATCGATGGGGTGACGGATGGGGCCGGCCATTTTGTGGGCTGATTGTGGGGGTGGAGCTGGGAGCTGGGAGCACCTTGCTGTTTTGTAAGTATTTATCAGATGTGCCCAGAGGAGCTGGTGGTGCCGAGGTTGAGGATGGCAACTGCCGAGGTTTGTGGAGGATCTGCGCTGGGATGTGGATAGAGCTGTTGAAACGCATGAGGCCGAGCGAGATACATATTCTAGTTTGAGGAATTTCTTGTGGTTGGATTCATGTTGAAGGCCTGCTTGCCGAATAATAACAAGGCCAGAAAAGGTCAAGTCAATCTATGAATCCGAGCGTCCACAAGGAAGACTGAGAGGAGAAGGCGAATGTATATTCATAAACTGGCTGGCTATATATTTATATAGTCCCCATTCACGGGCGGAGGATACAGTGCCTACATGTATATTAGCAATATAATGCCACGACTTTTGGTTCAATTTGATCCCATGTTCTCGGCTGTACCTTTGATTATTGATTTTAAAAAATTCTCCAAAACTAAGCATTGAGCACCGTATTGGTTTCATTGCAATTGGTGCCTATCCTCATATCTCAAGTCCTAGTGCATCATTACTAGCTGGATTACTACCTGGTAGCGACACCAAGTCTCGTTTGATTTAGACCATGACACCACACGCAGGGAACCACGGAGAGCCGCATGAATGCCAACCGCAAACTCGTATATTGATCTTCAGTCAAGATAGGATTAACAAACAAAAAGAAGAATGCGCTTTGAGTGTTACTGTATCAGCTCCGTAACTTCAAGTTCTGCTCCACAATTTTAAAGGCGAGCTGCAAAAGGAGTTTGAGTATCGTACCTGGATCACAGATAACAAAATGCCACCAATAATTTCACTTTCGGCCAATATTTGTTTCTGGAACGACGTTAATCGCAGTTAGGTATAGCGTAGAGGACAAGTTCAAGAGCTTCCACTCTGAACTGTTTCTAATTTTAACGCGGCAACGAGCCTTCAACTGAGTGGCCGAATCCAACTCCATACATGTGCGTTTACCTTCACAGTCCCTGTTTGGCCAGGAGCATTCAACATGCGGGAATGTATTCTGAATCTGTTGGGTCTGCGCCTACTTATAATGGATGTTCTTTGGCAGCCTTATAGCACGGAACTGAACAAAAAGTTTGTTCTGTTATTTGGGCGCAACTTGGTTGCCCTTATGATCCCTTCAACATGGCCTCCACGGACGATGTGGAAGATATCATTGATGTCGACAAGCCATGCTTTAGTAACGTGAAAACACAAGGTGAACGCTACAAACAGTAAGTACATCAGAAACGTGGTGTTTGCAAACCCACTGCTATTTCTCGACCACAGTCACGAATGCAAAGAAAATTTGGAGGTGCTTACCTTTCAAGTTTATAATGTCCATTATTAAAATGTACTGATTGAGAATTTTGATAGCAGGTGTAGTTGTGGGGAATGACAAAAGTGACTTTTTTGGGTTGTGGTGCGCAAAAATCTTTTATCAGGTGGGATGGTAGTGGGTTAGGAAATTTTTCTTATGGCTCAAGCCCCGGGCCCTACTTGGCGCCTGTTTGCAGTTGTGGGGGGGACACTCGGGGCTACAGATAAGTTCGAGCGTGTACCCTGGGAGCCATCAAAGTGATGCAATGGGCTCAACATTCTGGTGTTGCAGCCCCTCCACAATTCAAAACCCAGGGTTATTACTCACATATTTTTTCCTCATTTCGACTCAGCTCCATCTAACATAATTGGGTTTATATCGCTGGTTCTCAGCGCCTATTCGTCGGCGTAGTGGCTAGTGGCCGTGGATTAATCACTCGTGTATTACGTGACTCCGAGGGCCCTCGGGGTATAGTCACACATCTTTGAAGAATAACCTAATCTGATCTGATAAGGCTTCGTGCGAAGGATGTATTCTAGTTTTTGACCCCTAGAAAAGGAAATGAGGTAGAAAGATCTCTTGACGATTACAAATTGCGTCCGGTATATTAGACCTGCCTCATGTTTTCCATCGTAACAGACCATCCACTTGAATTTTGAGATTGAACTTTTATACAAAGTTTTTCCGAGTGCCCGCTTATGATCGAGTGATTACTTGTGCCGAAGTATTATTATGGGTGTGAAAGTCAGTATTATATTTTCTCACGCATAGGTAAATATGTAAAAACTCATAGTCCGGATCGCGCACCTCCTTATCCAGTGCCGTACTAGTAAACGCATAAAAGAGTTTTCGATTCATCTATCACGATCATAGCCAAGAAGAATATTTGTGAAGCCTACACAAAAAAGGATGCAGTTTAATCGCTGGTATTATTTTAAGCCTCATGCATACCCGAAATTACATGTAGATGTCCCCCGGAAGATGCCGGAAGTTTAAATGTATGTGAGAAAGCTCCAACCCAACGTCACCTCCTAAAACCCCAACAACCCCAACCAATCATGTGCATCTATGATCTCCAACTCTTGCCACTGGGCAACACACATCATATATATGAAGCATGGACCCAAATCTGTCAAAGATGAAGAAATAGGAAAGGAGAAAGGAGAGAAAAAGAGATAAGTACATATGTAAAAGAAAGAAAAAACAAAAAAAGCATAGACTAAAACAACCAAGTATCCCATCACAGGCCCCACAGTATTTAGAACGAGGACTCTGTTACCCCTACCCCGATCATCAATGTCCGTCATCCTAACCGCAGTCGTGGAAGCTTTTTCCATATCACAACGCTTCGAATCTCGTCACCAATCCTTCATGATAAATCAATCAAGATACCTTCCTTGACTTCACATGCTGGTCTGGATACCGGGTATGAGTCAACGCCGGCTGTCTCAGTCAGTTTTTGGCCTGTTAAATGGTCGCGACGCTGGTTTAAGGTCTTATTGATAGCCTTTAGATGTGGGTAAACGCTACCCTCTGTTACAAGAGCTGCATGTAGGAGTTCGATATTGGATAGCCTCCCATTGACTAGGCCTTCGTGCCAAACTACGGCTTCAGGTGTACCAGCAGATACTGGTGTTCCTCTCAGAGCAACCTGATTATGCATAGACGGGGTAGGGACATTTATGGCGCATGGGTGAGCTCTCGGACTATGTTGAGGTGTGTTCTGATCATTAACCGCTGGAACTCGCACTCGTGAACTCATTTCCTTCAGTTGAGCTACTCCTGAAAATCGCAGGTTGTTAATTAGTTTCTCTTCATCATCAATGTTGGAAGCACTGTTATGGACTCACGCTCAGCAGGTGTAGGAATTGATAGATTCTCGCCCGGGTCTGGGATATATGAAACCTTGGAATTGCGGAGTTCAGAACCGAGTCTTCCCTTCTCAAACCAGTCCTTGAAGATCACCGAATCGGTAAAAGATTCGAAAACCAATACAAGTTCCTGCTTGGGGCGGTCGAACCTAAAACGTGCACTTTCGGCGAAGAAACTTATATTATATTCGTTGCAAACATTCCTTAGTCTGGAAGAGAATATTCTCGGGGTCAAATATCTTGGGAAATTACTAATCTTTATCCGGCAGCGGGCGGATTCTTTAGTAGCTAACTCGATGAGATGGTCATTAACAGGCCAATCGTCGCGGGCCCATTCAACCTTCACGAACCGGAACTTGGAATCGTATTGGTGTGCGTGAAGAGTTTTTGACCAATTGAGGAAGTCTTCTGCAGCAGTAGCAGAGGAGAAACAAACTTTATAGCCGAAATCTCTGGATCCTACAACGGGGTTGTACCTTTTGGCACCTTCGATGTACCCTCCACGCACCAAATTAAAGATGTCGAGGAGATCTAAGCGACCCTGATCGATTATAAACACCGTCCTGCGGCCTAAAATGGGTTAATACAAGATATTATGAACTTGAGGGATAGGGAGGCCTACTGCCGGTTCTGCAGCCGGCGGTTGACGGTCTTTCATCTGTTACTATATCCGCGCGTGTTCTTATTAGCCCCTTTTCCATTCGCCTATAGGTTTATTATAAAAGCTGAGGACGAACTATCGACTTTCTTACCGGAAGCTACGTTTTTATATTGAGAAGAGACTGTATCAGAAGCCTCCCCGGATTCAGAATCCCCTCTAGGCACTTCTTCTTTGGACTCAGGCCCAAGAGTCTCAGAAGGGCCGAAGACCTCGCTCATCAAAGCCTCAATCATCTTGCAACAAGCAGGTTGATTTTCTTGGCCATTTGCTGTTTCGTCCAAGAACTGGGTACAGTGCTGGACAAGCCTGAAGATCCTGTCCCTAAGGTCTTTTTGGCCATTAAACGTTATGGTGGGCATGATTAGTTGATGAGGGTTGGTTGCAGTTGAATCGATGAGATGTGGGGCTCTGTCTTGCGGGTAATGATATTTTGCGATGATGGAGGTGGACAGTTGGTGGGGTTAATAGTTTGGTATAAGATTTCGATTATGGTTCAGGGTTCCCCGGCTTTCGCAACCTGTCCCGCGTTTCTCAAAGGGCTTGGTCCGTACAAGGGAGCTAGAAGAACGGGAAACCTTCTTTGATAGGTAGGCTGGTAAGGGTTACGTTTGATCTAGGAGCTTACCCGACAGTAAGTTACAATCTATCGAGGTAAGGGATGGATATATTAGTGCGAGTTTAGTATCACGCTTATAACATATGTGAATATACAGGAATTACGATAAGATTGGACTATTCACATGGGCGACCCTGTCCTTTTAGCTCTCGTCTCTAGGAAGAGTGGGGAGGAAATCCTAGCGAAACCGCCCGATCGATTTAACTAGCCCTCCTCTCAAAGACTTTCTTTATCAATCCGCCTCATCATATTAATAATACCATAGCTTTGAAAAAAAGAGCTCCAGCTTCATGAGATTGTCCGAGTGCTCGATTGTGATCGAGTGATTCCTGATGTCGGAACCCTCGAGTGTTAATAAATGTTGAAGCTCAAGGTAAAATTTTAACACTTGGAGATGAGAACTAGGCGCTGTGGTCATTACTCGTTGACATGCTTCGATATGAAGCGTAATAGTACGTTTGCACTCGTCCCTACGCACAGGGGCAGGATGACAAGACAAAAGCGAACCGTTAAAAACAGGTGGGTAGCTGCATGAAACTATCCGTTTTAATGTGTATCGGTTATGCAAGGGAGAGGGAGGAATATGGACTATTGATATTCAGCCTATTTAGGAACCCTTGATTCATGAATATATGATAAGGCGTTGGGAAACTGATAGGAACGTAGATGGGAGTGTGGGCATTTAATAGGAAACCGCGCGGGGGATGGGCAGAAGAGTGGAAACCGATTGAGATACAGGTCCACCTTGCCGCAGAAAAAATCGAGGACTAAACAGGGCCCTATCTACGCCACAATCAGCGCAGTAGCCTCTACATAAAAGCTTTTGAGCCCTATACCCTCATTACTCTTTTTTTTTCGCCGCTCTCATAGCTACCACTCCAGACTCCAGATCTAAATGCAACGCTATCCCCCTTCCTCCATTCTCACCATTTTTTACCATTTCCCTCCCAGTTCAACCTTTTGATCTTTCAACTATACATTTTCTCAGCTCTTCTCCTACCTTCCATTTACCTCAGTGGATACATGAGTACTAGGTAGGTCATCATCTCTCTATCATCAGTTTTCTTTCCTTTATCGTTATTTCGGGTTATAAACGTGTCTCTCATGCTATTTGCTGTGGCAAGGAATGGATGCTCTCTTGATTAGTTTTGCTTCCTCTCAGCGGTACCATATCTCGCTCTTTTTTGTTTTGCGCCCGCACTTTTAGCTGATCCTTCTCTTAAGGACTAAAAGAAGGGAGGTAAGCAAGGAAAGGCTATCATGAGAGTAACTAGGCGGTCCCACTATCTCTACGGTTGCCTTTCTCTTGTTCGTCTCGCTTTTTCTTGTAATTCTTCGGAAGGGCGAACAAGTAGAGGCAAGTGGGTCGAGTTAATGACAGCCTGAATACCCTCATCTTCTTTATTCTTGCCTTTTACTCTTTTCTCTCTCTCTTTCCCATTGTCGGATATAATTTCGTGTCATATGAAGAGGCCCAAAACAAGAAAGGGCGAGCGTGTAAGGGAGAGTCCGCACATAAATACTCAGGGTGCCATCCTATCTTATTTTTCTTTCATTTCCCTTTGCCTGTCCTCCAGAGCAGACTTACTATTCTCGTAGCGAGGGGTGACCATGAGCTGAAGGTAAAAAAAAGAACACGATGTAGAGATGGTTCAAGCTGCTATTTTCGTGCCGGATACAATCCTGAGAAACCTAAGCAGAATAGATCTATGAGTTAATTCTTTTACCAAACTAAAATTATGACCCGTACTAACTTTCTTAGATGTAGTAGGGAAGAAAAATTATTTGCAGAGCGATAGACCCTGGGGAGAACACTTTGAGGAGTGATTCACGGCTGTATAGCGATCCCATAGATGTCGATTCCATGGATGATAGGCACAGATTTCTGCCACCCTTTCCGGAACACCCTGCGATTATTTACCTTCGTTCAAAGGTGCGTGGTCTACCATCTGGTAGCAGTCTAGTAGTAGGCTGGGCGACTATAACTTTATAGGCTTGAGGAAGAATAGAGATACCGTCTCAACCCTTTCTCATTATTCTTTCCTGTCTTCTGACTACTGGAGTATCTAACCTTCTTAGGCGTAATGCGTTCGGCCTTACTTTAGCAATTAAATTTCTCATTGGGAACCTATGTGGGATAACTATTGCGTAATCATAGGAGATTACTCGAAAAACTATTTTCTTAGCTGTTGGAAATATCGAGGTCTTGCAGCGGAATGTATTTCTATCATACCTATACTACATAGTACAGGGGGGAACTTGGTAACCCTTTTATAATAACAGTTCCCTTGGCAAGAGGCAGTAATGACATAATACAACAGTGGTCTAGATCTTTGCCACAAGTACTAATAATTATAATAGCCAGGATATATCTTCCTATACCACAAGTATGGCAGACAGAATATATTTTTCCCATGCTCGGACATAATTCCAACATTAGCAATGAATACTACCTACGTGGCTAGCCGAACACAGTGGGATATTGGGGGGATCGCTCGAGTAGTGAAGCGGACCCATCAAACAGGGTCACAAAGTGGCTTGGGGGGTCTTGATTGTAGTGGGGGTCTACCGATTGCCAGTAATACTCGATACTGAGCATATGAATGAGAAAGAAAACCAGGTTTATTTGGGTGGTAACCGTTGCAACGGATTTCCTCGTTCATATGCTCAGAATCGAGTATAGATACTTGCATATCCAGTATGTATTGGCGCAACCTTCAAAACACACGGAAAATTGAGGTTTTCAACAGGACATAAAAATTTCTATAGATATACCAAAGCTTGACTGATCAAGTATGGTATAATTTCAATGCAGGATATTGATATATAAAATTCCTGGCCTAATTGGAATGGTGGTAAAACTGTGGAGGAAAGCAGTAAAAAGACACCTTTAAACGCCTGAGTACTTCACCCTTATGAGCAAGGCCTATAATTGGCATGTAGACTCCTCCTAGCAGCTAGATGAAACATACATAACATGAGGAGAAATGGGAAAGCTCTTGGAAATCTGTACCCTTTGGTGTTTTGCTAGTTGCGCCAACACATATTGGATATGCGAGCGTACAGAGATCTAGATCTATCAGACACTTGGCCAGGCGGGGTGGGGCTCAACAGATAACAGGTTCTATTCCGTGGGTACCATATGTTTTTTGGTGGATGCTTTAAGTACACAAAATAAAACGCGTTTTGTTTTTTGAGGTTTGCCGAAAGGGCCATTAGTTGAGATCCGGCCGCCTGGTAGGCTCTAACCCAGCTGTCTGGTTAATCGGTAAATAGGATCTTGCGGGTAGATACATATGTGTAAATTCTCATTTAATTCCGTCTTGGGTATGCGGGTTGGAATTCATTAATGTCGTTTTATGCATGTATGTTTGGTTTATAGATTGGCTGGTGGATAGGCCTCTGCTTATCTTTGTCAAGACTGGGAAAATAACGTTACAAACGCATGATTCAGAAGCCGTTAATTCGAGCGGAGGAAATGGATACCTGTTTTTCAGTAGGAGAATAGCAAGTCAAAAGGGGCGCCACCTGTGACATCCGCTTCTTTATCTGCAGGTTGCCTTGTTCTTAGCTTGGCATTTTGATTTTTCATCCTTTTGTTAATAGTCTAAATAAAAGTAGGCAGGAATTACCGCCTAACATGCCAGGACAGAATTAAACTATAATTCCCGAGTTGTAAATCTTATTTAGCGACCTCTGTTTGTAGTACCAGCCAGGTCAATAAAAACAGGATTGTGCGCTGTTTAGTAATGTATACCTTGATATTCTGTAGATACTAAAGGCACATCGATCCTGTTCGTATGCTATCCTATCATCATATCATCTTTGGTCGAGTAGCTAATCCTATGTGATAGGCTAGGCTAAAAACTCGGAGAGATGTCCGTAGAACCTGCTATTTGGTATCCCAGCTCGGTAATAGCAACTGTCAAACTATTAGTGAGGGCGATAAAGCTCTTGCTTTCTCATTTTAATGTTTAGTTATTTGAAACCTAGAAAGGGATTACAACTCTGCGTATGTGGTTAGCTGATTATATTACCGAATTTGCCGGCATTAGTTTTTCTGGGTAACTGTTCTACTTTGTGGGGGTGCGGGAGACCGAATGGGCGAGTTGCATGCGCATGTTACCCAGTCTTTATAAGGACAATGATGACGAACGGGCGGATCAGGGAACTTTCTATATAAAATTAAAGGAATTTTATGATATGAGCTGGGTAGGAATAAACGATACCAGGCAGTGCAATCCACGCATGCGCTACACGTGCTGGATATTGGTTTTTCGAACAATGCGGGTGGGGAAGTCAGGGGAAAGGGAGCCAGGGGAAGAATCAAATACATATAGTAATCAATTAAACACATTCGGAATTTCGCAATCATAAAATGTCACTCGTGAATAAACAAAATCTGATCGCTAGGAGTTTTCGTTTTACCTCTAGAAAGAGCTTGATTCGTATTACGTGTAGTCTAGTCAAGATCACATACATGTACGTATCGCTAATAGGCTTATAATTTTACCGAGCTACTGCACCAATTCCCTCCACTTGTCACACATTCATTAAGAAATTACGCGCACTAGGTGGACGACATTCATATGGTTGTAGGTGTCTCTTACGATTTATCCCAACTACCTAGACTACATCTTCATCCCCCCGTTCTGCATCCAGAATTCCTTTTTTACGCTTCAAGCCTCACTTATCCAAAGAATATAACCATGATCAGGGCCGGATCATTCACCGATCACCCGGTACATCACACTTCACTGGATCCCACGAACGCACAGGCTTCCAGAAGCATAGGCTAGGGAATAAAGATATCAGGCTCCGGAAAATCACCCCGGCCAAACAAACTCGCTACTTGGTTCATTCACGGTCACCATTCATCACCACTTTTAAAGCAGCATCTCTCTTACTTGGAACATCCCTGCAGTAATCTTGAGTTTGTTACTCCTTGGCTTCACTCGGGAGGCCAAGGGGTACGCGAGGGGGGTATCTCGGTTGAATATCGCTTGCTCGTTGTCCGCAGTCTCGAGAAACCTTTCTATGATCGGTCATGGGCTTCAAAATAAAGTTTGGGTGTGCCCGAGTGTTCCGGGCGCTCCAGCGTGATAGAGGATAACATGTCATTTTTCTCGAACCAGGAGAAGCTCGAGGGCATCGAAGCGTAAAATAACAATGGGTAATTCTAAAATTGTTACCCTTTGACTCCTACCTTGGCCTAACCGTTTCAACTGATAATTACCATTGCTCGAAGAGATGTCAGCGTAATCTTTCTTTGTAAGACAAGCATAAACCCCAAACGTGATTAATTCGGAGCTGAAACATAAGATTTTAGTAAACTCTTGGCGTGAGGGTTAGTAGAGACAAGCACAGCCTTGCAACTCCTGCTTCGAGCACTGACAAACACCGATAAAGTATACAGATTCCTTGGTGAGATCTGTTGATCCGTCCTGGAAGTGAATACTAGTGGTACAGCCGTACATATCACAAAAGGCTTTAGGCTGTTGTACCTTAAGTACCTACCAATTAATGTTGGTGTTTTCAATGGACCTCATTGCTCTAGAGGGTTCTGTGTTAAACTCCTTGGCATGTATATGTACCTACATATGTACGCATGCTTCCAAAATATATCTGTCCGGATATGTGCTTAGGCGTGCAGTGAAAATTGGCGTTGCTACGGGCGATCACAGCTATCTCTATCACGACCTTTACTGGAAGACATCCCGTGGATATTGTGAAGGGTCCAAATTTGAAAATTTGGTGATAAATTACAGATTGTGCATAGAAACGACCTGTTTTGATATCTATAGACCTCCCTGGGGGGTGCCTACAAACTATATTTGAACGCCTACAAATCCTTGAAAATATCCACGGGATGTCTTCCACTATACGCCTAGGTGGTTGATGATGTTAAATACCTCACTGATCTTTTTTTATGAGATTAACTCCAGAAACGGCACTTCAAAGTTTATTATTTGACTATTAGCCAATGAGAACATGCTGCGAGCTGAAATTGTCTAGACTTCTGATTCTCTAAACCTCAACGGTTACCAACCGTATGATAGCTCACTCAAACAATAAGGAAATATACCTACAAGAACCAGGAGCATTGCGGCTTGAAGTAAGCGAGCTTTGGATCATATGGAACATTCACAAACTCGCGGAGGTGGCGTTTAGGACGGATATAAAACCACTGAGAGACAGTGATAGAGCTGATTGATTTTAGGCAGAGATAGTGACGGAAGGTTAGAATGAGTAGTTCGGACCATAATCCAAGGCCCCGTAGCGCTGAGTTGTACGTTCATCTAAGACAAGATCAATGAATTTTTCCTGGCCCTAAAAGCTGGTACGTATCTAGTCCGCCTGATGAGAAGATCTAGAATTATTTTCGATCTTTTAAACCCCTGAAGTCAATATTTCAGAGACAATCAGTAGTACGCTACAGCAGATACCGCCTTGCCCCTTGTGGAATAATTAGTAGTGGTTGGTGTGCTCGCTCGGGTTGATGTAACCTTACCGACCCTCGGTTGAGCCGGCTTAGGAGTCGCTTGCCGCGATGCCGGGTCTCACTCATGTCGCGTGGATATGGCGAAGCTTCCTTGAGGATGATGAGCAATCGTTGAGAAACAGCATCAATTAAATGTGACGCTTTTCAGCTCCACATTTTGAGCGGTACATATAAGATTCCTTGTGCACCTTGATTAGGAAAAGTCGCTCTGATTTTCCTCCTTAAACAGTAAGAATGGTACGACTGTGAAAGTCTTATCGCGAAAGATCATTCGAGCAGGGTCATCTCCCCTATTACCGATATTCTCCCCCTTTCCCCTCGCAGCTGGTCAATGCTCTGCACAAACCAATAATGTCGGTTCGGCTTTAATTCAAGTTCTTGAAAGGTATGGATATCTCATAAAATGACTATGCACAGAGGATTACCATATACATTACTCTAGATCAGGGAGCCAGTTATTAGATGGGACGGTCAGCATATGAGATTATTCAAGGATAAGGCCTGGATTAAAGCACAGTTTGAGGTTAGAGAAACTAGAAAATGACATCGTCACAGCCGAGGTATCGTATTCCTGTTTTTTCTTTCCTTTCTTTTTCTTTTTCTTTTTTTTTTCCCTCTCTCCCCGCATATGCAGAATTGAGAGGATGAGACATCTCGGTTCTAAAGTAAGTCAAGATTTAACACAGAGAAGAGATATTTGTCGAAAAGCTGTGCTCTGACACGTGTGGGGAAATGAAATACAAAGAGTACTACATGCATATGAGGAGCCTTTTCAAACTTCGGCCTCATAATGAATAAAAAAAAAATAGCCTTTTCAAACCTCCAGTATATCTAAAAGGAAAATGCTGAAAAAGCGATCTGATCACCATGGTTTCTTTTACTCTAGGTAGAGTAAAGTACGTGCACAAAAGGATTAATGCAGATGATTTTGGTTTTATCCGAATATGCAGATTTGGTGCAAGGGGGGAGTATTCTAGACTACTGAACAGTTGTGCAGGTTCGTTCTCAAGATATTCCCCTTCTGTTGACGTGCATGAAAAGTAGCACTTGGTAAACGTTTCCCTGGAAACTTTACCCATACTCCAAACCCAGCTGCGACTCTTGGCCTGTATTAGTTCCCACGGGATGGGTCAGGCAGGACAGGATGTGATGGTTGGCACACCCTCACATTTACCTAGCGTAGGGTAAAATCTCCCATGAGATCGAGGGCTGGGGGTGGTAGACAATAATATCCATAGAGTACCATACTCTACAGTACCTCCAACAAATTCCCCACCTAACCTATATATCCCAATCCGCCAGGCGTACTTAGTGGTAAATATATGAAGAGCAGCGCCCACGAATCTAACCCGCACCCATATCAGTTCCGCCTTTTTTACGCCTCCCTCCCCTCCCCTCCAAGCCCTGGTCTGAAATGGGCTATTATCACACCTACTCTTCCTTCACTTTCTCCATCGTTGTCGCTTTCTACTAAAACGAACCTAAACTCTATATATCGGTCTTAGGCGTCACTCTTTTACTACTTGCGGACCGGTCCAGCCTAGGGCGGGCTTGATTGATCGACACTACGCTAGTTTTATTTTATTTTATAATAATTTACCACTACTACTATTGAACGAAAAGGAAATATATAAAATTCTTTCACAGTTTACAAAGAGAAGGAAAGGGAATAAGGAAGAAATCAAAAGAGCGGTTTAATGGCAGCAGCGACAACTCCAACTCCAAACTATGTCAACCCGGAAACGCGAGTGCCTGAGCTGCTAGGCGTGCAGATTGGGCTGACGGTAGCGTCCTTTCTCATTGTATCTGCTCGGATGTATACCAGGACGAAGATTATGAGGTTTTGGGGGCCGGATGATTTGGCGATTTTGGTGGCAATGGTGAGTTTTTTGTGAGGTTTGATATATATGACTAAGATTAAGATGGAGTTAGAGACTAATGAATTTTTCATTGCTAGTTGTTTGCGATCATTGAGACTACGTTGGGGTGTATGGGTATGTAATGATATCTATCAGTCTCTGTTAAGCAAATTGAGTGAGCATGAAGAGCTGATGTATTGTTTTTCTGCAGCTACACGATACGGTACGGGTCTTCACCTGTGGGATGTTCCGCCAAATCTATCATTGGCACCTTCACTCAAGGTATGGGCCACCGCAAATCATCTCCCCATTCATCCCCTTCAAAATTACTCACGTTCTATTTTGTTTCGACTATCCTTCTGCATAAGTAAAAAAAAAAAAAAAAAAACTAATAAACATGCTCCTAGATGTCATTCGTTGTACAAATACTGTACATGCCCATCTTACTCTTAACCAGACTTTCAATCCTCCTCTTCTATCGTCGTCTCTCACCCAATGCCCAATATATGAGAACTGTCAAGATTGTCATTGGGGTCTCAATCGTATTCGGTACCGCTGTAACACTTGGCGACATCTTCCAGTGTACCCCCGTCGCGTTTGTTTACGACTCTACAATACCTGGGGGCAAGTGCTTCGATCAAATGATGTTCTTCAAGAGCACTGCTATCATCAACATCGTGAACGACTTCATTGTGTTTATATTGCCACTGCCGACACTGTGGAGGCTCAAGATGCCGATGGCGCAGAAGTTGGCATTGGGGTTCATTTTGGGGCTCGGTGCTTTGTGAGTACATTCTTTTAACCCCAGTCCAGAAATGTGGAAGTTTAAAATGAGTGTAGTGATGTTATGAGCTAATATGAAAATGAGGGTAGTGTCTGCGTTGCGAGTTGTATTCGTCTCAGTCTTTTATTCCGCCTTTCCCAGACCAACGATGTAACCTGTAAGCCGCTGCCCCTCCAATTAATCACTATATTATCCCGCATCTATTTTGCAATTACTAATCCCATATTTATAGGGTTTGGTGTCGATCTCTCAAACTGGTCCTGTATCGAGTACAATATCGGCATAATGTGCGCGTCGCTCCCAGCACTCAAGCCCTTGATGGGCCGGATGCTTCCCTCGGTTTTCGGGCGAACAAAGACGGGCAGCAGCGGTATCAGTGGCCTCAGCGGTTCCGCGAAGAAGTCAGGAAATATGTACGCGCTTGGCTCGCTAAACGGAGGAGCCACCGGTGGGGACCAGCACTACGGCAATGGGGTTGCCATAACGTGCCGAGAGTCCGACGAGGAGGACCTTCGCCATCATCACAAGGATGCGACGAAGGACAGCGAGAGCGAGGAGCACATCATCAATTACAGCCCGAACGGGATTACGAAGACTATGGATATTATGGTTGATGTTGAGGAGCACGGGGGGAGTATCTCGACGATACAGAGTGGGCGACGGGTGTAGAGCTACAGAAGTTGGCTTGCCGCCGAGCGCCGAGCGCCGATTACTCTACAACAGCGATATATTGCGCTGTTTTTTTCTCTCTTTCTCTCTTTAAAAAAGTACATATTATAACCTGGGATATCTGGTTTCCCGTCCCACCATCCTTGCGTGGGGCCGGATTGTGCCCCGGCAACAATTAACGATAGGAAAACCTCCCCTCTAGGTCTGAAGGAAGATATATTGGGTGATAATTCTTTTCTTGTAGATATGAATAATTTACTTTGTCAACTATTAACTTCTTCTTGGGAGGGTGAACCATGCTTGTTTGAGGTGGGCCGCTCATTTATCGGTATTTTTATAACGAAAGATATATGTGTAATTGGCCTGGTCTGGTTCCTAGGACTACTCTTGCGCCTGCGCTAAGTCTAGGAAGTCCCCTAGAAGGAAGATTGGCCTTAGCGGAACTCACCGACCAACATGCACCCTGTTTATTTTGCTGGCAGCTAGTGATAGTGACAGTCTCAGCCGATGATGGCTTGAATTTACAGCGTGATGGTGATATCATGGCGGGATGGGCGTTGTGGTTGACTGTCAATCGAAACTTCCGTGCTGGCATGAGAACTGGCGCGAGAAATCCTCTTGAGGATTCACCGATACGGGCTACCAGAATATGGTTGAGTGAGGACTTACAGGGGCTAGTTGAGAGCATCTACGGCATGATCTAGTGGGGGGCTACAGAGATGCCGTGCAATCTACACATAAACAGATGAACAAACAGGAAATCTTAGAGCAGGGCCTACCTAGAGGCTAGAGGCTAGAAGCTAGAGGCTAGAGGGGATGGTGGTGGTAGTGGAAGAGGAGAGTCAGTGGCTATTCTTTAGTTCCGAGTCTTACCACACACTCTCTCTAAAATAATGGCGCATACTCCTGCAGACCGCCACCTTGACAGTGTGGAATCTAGGAAATGGCTTTTTGCTTGCGGTATGTTTTCAAGCAGGAAGGCCCGTTTCCGAGGCACCTCTGTGCGTTCTCGCTTGTCCCTCACGGTTATGACGAGCATACCTGCCTACTTTCCTAGAGACGAATTTCTCATTGCGTACCTATAAGATCTCTCATAAGAAAATCTACATAGCTTTAAGGACACAGCTGGCATGTTCACGCCATGTCCTCTCGAGCAACGTAGAGTAGATCTAGAGCACAGAGCAACGTGGGCACTCTATATCTAGAGTGTAATGTGAACCCTCTACTCTACACGTAGATGCCTACTTGTACCGGTACAGTACCTGCCCGCCCTTGATTAGTTCAACAGGACTATCAATATTCACTGTATAGAGTAGAAAGTGAGCCCACCATCTCTTCAGAAGAGAGAGAGGGGGGAAATGCTGTACCTACCATGAACGACGACGGTTTGGACCCACTAGAAAAGCCACAAATAAGCCAGCATATTACTCCCAGACCAGTACCAGCATCTTGCTATTGCTGCTGTCGCCTCTATGCAGAGATATAAACGACCTGAGACATCACCCCCGCAGAGTCCGAGAGCGTTGCTAGGAATTCCGTATTAAGCTTAGTACTATGATCAGAATGGCTGGGGGACCCCAGCATTTGCTAGGCCTTTAATAATCATGGGTACTGTAGCTTAGCAGTTTATCGTATCAGCATTTTGACCAGAGAACTTTCAGGGTATGCAGATAGTCCTGTAAGTAGGGAAGGGGGGGGGGGGGGGATTGAGGGAAGACTTAGCATCGGTTTACTTCTACGTCCTACGTTGGAGGTTTGTTCTTACTTACTAAGCTGTCATTTGCCCCACCATTTCGGAGTCTCGGAACCTCCTACCGTTGTTGCTGTCTTAGTTGTCTTAGCTCTCTGTCTGTTCATATATACAGCTACCACACGCTACTTTAGACATGCAGTAACAAAGAGCGCCACAGCGGCAGCCCACCCCTAAATATGTACTCGAGTCCAGGGTTCAGAAAGGCGTAGATTCAAGACTTTTTCTGAGGGGTGTTGATCGGCTCCTATTATGATATGACTCTTCAGTATTGGAGGACTCACACCCTCTTCTCTCTTGGTCTTATATTATTTTACACTGCCCACCACAGATGGATCTGAAAATTTAAATGAAGCCCTGCTCGGGGAAGGAATACTCCGTCACGCTGAAACATAGTAAAGCGGATTCGAACCAGCCAAATGTTAAGGTGCGTATGTCTAGGAGCCTCTGCAAACAGGGTAAAGATGTGGGCTGCTGCACACTGGACAGGGGTTGATATTCCTTAGCAAATATATGCACCCACTCATTCTAGAGTATTCACTTTGGAATGAAGTACTTAACTTGACATATGCGCGCCGTTCCCTTGGGGTAGACCTCATATATTTATTTTGGATACTCACTGTTCTGGAATATTTATTGTATATAGTATGTGCGCATTCGGACAAGACCCCCCAGGACCAGGGGGGCCTAGGAACACCCCGTCACTCATCTGTCAAAAGCCTCCGGATTCCAAATAAACGGGTTCCGGGACATCCAAGTCTTCCGTACCAATATTGCAGGAACCTCTTTTCCAGGTAAGAACATTACGCATGCGAGAACGCCACAAATAATTGGGGGGGGGGGGGTCGTACCACAACTCGACGCCTATGGTGTCTAGCAGCGTTTATCACGATGCCATATAGGCAAAAATATGGGGCCATCGCCACCCCTGTTAAAAGAAATTAAAAGTACACTCCCGCATTAGTAGAACCATTATTACCAGGGTGAACCATACCATCTACTCGTTACCAGTGCGGTTGCAATTAGATTCAGGACAAGGGGCAGCCCACATTAGTAGGTCACTCTGAGGTGGATAGTGGATACTTCATGTATGTAGGTACTTGGTTGAGTACTACCTACATGTACCCTTAGACTACAGTACCACCACCACCTAACCCATTAGGTACCTGTCTGAAGCGAGTAGTACCATGAATAATATCTTGTACCGAAAACTCGATAGGAAGGCGCGGTTAGGGCTTTAATGGAATCCGGCAATGCAGCAGTAGATGTGGCGCTCGCGAGATCCTAAGATGGAACTCGTTATCCCTGCCCGTCCACTCCCTTCCTCCCCACGTGGAAAACATGCGTGGCCTTGTAGAATCAGTATATATTCTTTCAGACTCTCCACATTGATGAGAGTTCTCCATCCACTGCAAATCGATTCAATCATTCTTTGCAACGGTCATTAATACAGTCTCCCACACCATCTTTCTCTAATTATATATATATATATATATATATATATACACATATATATAAATATTTATATCTATATATAGCATTTCGTAATGGTTTTCATTAGTGTCAGCACACCGCTGCTGTTTGGCGCTATTGCTGCATTCTTCGATATCACCTCCGCTGCAGCTGTTCAAAAACCACGTTCAACATCTTCATGCAAAATCTCACCAGCAGATGCAGCATGGCCTTCAGCTGCTGATTGGGCCGCCCTGAATACCACTGTTTCGGGTCGATTGATCAAAGTTGTGCCATTGGCTTCTGTATGTTACGAATCGGAGCCCGATTACGACGCGGAGAAGTGCACATATGTTAGTGATAACTGGATGTCCGCGTCTCTACATGTTGAAGGTATTCCCAATTGGGCCAGCACTACTATTGGAAGCCATGTTTATTAATATTTGATCTTAGATCCATCCTCAATTATGGCACCACTCTTCTCAAATAATACTTGTCTGCCATCATCAGATCCTAGCGGCAGCTGCACGCTTGGCTACTACCCATCATACGCTATTAATGTAAGCAAATTTAATTAATCAAAGCTATTTCTTCTTTTGATATTTATCAACTCACCTATTTAGGTAACCGACTATACCCATGTTCAAGCCGGTATCAACTTTGCTCGTAATAACAACATCAGACTGGTAGTGAAGAATACCGGTCACGATTTCTTGGGCAAGAGCACCGCACATGGTGCCCTTTCTCTCTGGACCCACAACCTCAAGAACGTAACATTCTACGACTCCTACACAGAGATCCTTCTTGGATATAAGGGAACCGCAGCCAAGGTCGGCGCCGGTGTGGAAGTCCAGGAGGCATACGCCAAGGGGAATGCCGAGGGTGTCATGTTTGTCGGTGGTGAGCAAAAGACTGTCGGTTTCATTGGTGGATACATCCAAGGTGGTGGTCACTCCCCTCTTTCCTCCAAGTACGGTATGGCTGCAGACCAGGTCCTTGCTATGGAAGTTGTTACCGCCGATGGTGTTTACAGGAAGGTCGGGCCCCTCACAAACCCCGATCTATTCTGGGCTCTCCGTGGTGGTGGTGGTGGAACCTTCGCCGTTGTCATTAGCATGACAGTTAGAACATGGAAGGACATCCCGGTAACCACCTTACCGTTAACTTTCAGCTCCTCCAACTACGAAAACTTCTGGAAAGCTATGACTGCGTTCCATGAGGTTCTTCCAAACATGGCAGATAAAGGAATCTACACCTACTACATGACCACTAATTCCTCTCTCAGCTGTATTCCTATCTTTGCACCTGATATGACCGTCAGCGACCTCAATGGCCTTCTCTCAGACTTCTATGCCACCCTTGAGGATCTCGGTGTGACTTACAACGCGACTGCCACCCAATACAGTGGCTTTTACGACGCCTGGTACAACTCATTTGGACCCGAGCCTGCTGGTCTTCAGTCCGGAACTATCTCCCGTCTTGTCCCCAGAAAGGTCCTTGAGAAGAACACCGAGGGCGTTATGGAATACATCCAAGATTTGACAAACAGCGGACTCATGGCTGTCGGATTCAGCATTCAGCCTGAGTACAAGGCTGGTGCTTTGATGTCCCTCAACGCTGTTAACCCTGCATGGAGACAGAATGGACTCCACATTATCTCTGGATACGTCGTCCCTACCGGTGCTACACCGGCAGAGGTCGAGGCACTCCGTGACTACTGGGTTACAGAGCACCTTTCCAAAATCATAGATATTACCCCTGGCGCCGGTGCCTACCTTTCAGAGGCAGCCTACAACGAACCCAACTTCCAGCAATCCTTCTATGGATCCCACTATCCTGGACTCTATGTTGTCAAGAAACTCCGTGATCCCAACTCAGTCTTCTTTGCGCACACTGGTGTTGGAAGTGAGGATTGGGTAGAGAATGATGGTGTTTTGTGCGAGGCTTAAAGGGTTGAAGTTAATAGGTGTTTTGGACAATTAGACATGTATATTGTATCAGTATTGTATCCATAGTGTATTTATAGTGTGTCTATAGTTTTGATAATATTTAATATTTTTTGGTGTGGAGCCGACAAATCAGATATGCACATGGTGAATTAAAAATGAAAAAACAAAAAAACAAAAAAACAAACCGAATCGCGAGTGATATCCTATGATAATATTGTCCGAAACACTGAGATTATATGATCGGCGGACGTCCATTCCGAAACCCTAACTTGAGACATACATGTATTTAAGCTCCTACCAATGTAGTCTTCGTGCCAGTCTAGGAAGGAGCGAGCCTACTGCCAATAATATATATGACGTCACCTCTATCCGAAGTATTGCGACATTCAGTCTTGCAACAACTGTACTTCGGGGGTAGGGGTAAGTCTGTCAACAGCTGGTGGTGGTGGCAACATACAAACTGTTGACAGACTTACCCCTACCCCCCGAAGTACATTATCCTGGCTTGGCAGGATAATAACTACCCATTTTGAACTATTGACCACTATTCAACATGGTCCACGATATTCATCCCCAAACCTCGACCCTAATAACTCTGCCCGTAGGAGAGCTAGATTAATTTTGGCTCGATAGTGATAAGGGAGAACAGGTGAGATCTAATCTAATGACTGAGAGATAATGATCGAGGTCGGAAGTGCTCCGGTACAGGTCCGCATTTTCTCGGCAGTGCCCCCGAACACCCATGTTTGGGTTTGGTCTGACCTCGAGCTCCAATCATCATTTCTGCCTTGTGTATGCGGATCTTGATCCGAAGATGGTGTTTCTTTTTCAAAGCGCCAGGCGAGAGCAAATGATTTGTAGGAGCACTCCCTCTTACATTCTTCAAACCAGCGTGTGAGCTCTATGGACACTCAACTGTATGTGTGTCCAACGATGTGGATAGATTGGAAATATATATACCTCACCCCCAACGCCCCCCCCCCCCCTTCCCTTTGAGTAGCAGACTAGTTTTCTCTAGCCGTGAATTCGTTTTTATCAGGCGATTCTTGAAACAAGTGCTTAAGCTCCACAATGGCGGCGGGCTTCTTGAGCCATATGATTTGGTCCACGACCCCACTGCCGTCGAAAAGAACTTTGACCTACTACAACCAACTCTCGAACTCTTAAGCCTTGGTCTAGTTCCGCAGATCATACGATCATCGTTACCTAGCGGGGGAGGATTATGCTAACTTTCTCCCGGATTCGGGGCGGGGAGGAGGCTTGTACGACTGCCAAGGGGATGCATTGGCCCGCCAAGGTCCGCCAAGCGCGCCCAGCTCACTTTCACGTGAGGCAGGCTGAGTACTTAACTTGAAATATAAACCCCGTGCTGTCCTGCCAGGACCTGTTACACCGTCACTGCTTGAGTTTTACCTACTGTACCTCACACGACCATACATACGAATCCCAACATCGAGAATGAGTGACATTCCGCGGCATAGGAGATTGGATCCCTTGGTCACCAGCAGCGAGGTAGAAGCACCACCAACATACGAGGAGGCTGCAGCGGAGCCTAGTATTGCTAGGCAGCAGGCGGTACCTATTCCCAGACAGCAAGAGGTCAGTAGAACGAGTAGACGAAAATCACAACCACCGGGCTCCCCCTCCTCTCCTTCATCACCATCCTCTTCTTCAAGCCAAGTACCAGAATCGCATCGGCAGTACCACCAGCACTACACTTCTCTTTTTTCAACCCCGCCCCCGCCAGCTAGTAACCCCCACTACTCGTCCCTTCTTCCACCCATAACCTCTCCGAACGAGGCATCGCCGGGAATTCCCCCGAATTACGATTTAGTCACTTCCAGTATTCCGGACCGGTTTGGTCGTCGTCGGGCACCAGAGATTCTGCCGGAGGGTGAGAGGGAGATAGATAAAGAAAAGGCGAGGATCGAGGCTGAGAAGGGGCGGAGGAGATGGGGGCGAACCAAATGTCCGTCGAAGCCAGAGGGTGTTCCGTTGGAGGAAGTCTGTGACAAATTCGGCAACAGGAAGAGGGAAATCAAGCCGCCAAATACGAAAGATATGGTGCTAAACCCCACAAGTATTAGAAAAGCGCTTAGCAATGTAAAAATGTAAGTATACCTCTATTTCTCCACATGTACGAGCTTGTGCTAACCTCATAAAGCTCGTATTAAGTCTCGGGAAAATTCCTGATAGGTGCTCGTATATGGACATTGCATTGTGGGGTTATGGAGTAAACGGTTGTATTTTTATTTTCGAATATTTGTTTCTAGTTACGTTCGTTTTGTTTCTCTGTCAACATATTTTTCAATATCGGAAATAGCTTCAAGTGGTGGAGGGCGGGGAGGTCCATACATAGATAGCTACTTCAAATTTTAACGACGTTACGAATACCAGAACAACTATCATTCAACTGATTGTAACTTCTTTGACCCCATCTAAGCCCAGCCTAAGTTCCAATCACTGTAACCCATAAACACCGAGCTAGATCACAGGGCTATGTCTTGGGCTGTTGAAACATGCAGATTCCCCGACTTCTAGATTGGGGTGTCGCCCGGTTACTTCGCCATTGAATGTATGATGTAGGCTGCTCAGCCACCGCATACTATACTACTCTCTTGGGAAGACGTGGAATCTGCATGTTTCAACATCCCAAGACATACAAAGCAACCAGTCAGTAAAAAAAGCTCACGAGAGCTAACCACAAACCTGAAACTTCAAACATCCTCCACGATGTACCGCCGCTTGAGAGCGGGGTTCCCGACGCGTTCTGTGAGGTGTATTTGATGGAGTGTTGAAGTACTACTACAGACGGGAGAAGGCTGGATGGTACACAGCCGGGGTCTCGTGCCAACAGCTTATTCCAACCTCAGTACTTACACGCATGCCTTCTTCTTCTTCTCCTTCTTCCGTGCAATCCCTAATGGGAGCGAGACAAACCAAAGACTAACGTGTGCCTCTTCTCCATTAAGACAACACCCCCATCAGTCTGACAAGCGCAAGAGCCCGCCACAAGCAAAGGCCTGCCGAAAATATAGTACCAAAAGTTCTGTATATGTATACACGCAGCTTACGGTCAGCCCGCACGACCAATAATTCGGGATATCCCGTTGAGATAGGACCTATGGCGGGCAGGAATGCCGTGGAGAGCAAATTAGATACCAATTTTATTTCACCAACCAAAAACCAGGTAAGGATAAAACAAACAAGACACCACCTTTCTATCGTACCTGCCATGCCCCCCCCCCCCCTAGCGAACCGAGTGAGATTCCATGACCAACGCCAACACTTGTTATTATTATTATTCGTTGTGCACCCAAGCCAACTCCAGATAGGTCCATATAAAACACCCAACAGTCTGCATCTCCTACAATAAAACACCCACAACGCACCAAGAGGGCCCAATGCAAGCCCGACGGCGAGTACAAGCTTATTTCTCCACCCCCGATATCCGAAGAAGACTCCATTGGTCGGGACCGACACGTCCACCGTACGTTCCGCAAGCTATATAATGCGCCGTAACAAACTGCGGTGACAGAGCTCACATTTGAGGGGGTGGGGGCTGGCGTACCCCGTACCTACGAAGGGAGATATCATGTCTGGGCTGTCTACCAAGTCCGCGCAGATACGGCGCCAAGGTCTAGGGGCTTTTGTGAAGGCCCCAAATATCTTTTTTGTCTAGGTCGTGTCACCGTAGCTCTGATGAGCTTAAGCAAGGGTATACACGATCGAGGTGGAGGTAGCAGTGATCGTGAGTAACTGCCAAGTTATCTGAGGGAGGCACAGCACAGCTAGGGAGGGAACAAACCAGACAAAGAAAAAAAAATAGGAAAGAAAAAGAAACGGAGAAATGTAGTCAAGAGCTATGTAGAGAAAGCAGCTAGCTAGCGGTGCATTTCCGTTCGCCGAGTAAAGTCTTGTTGCCGAATACATCTTCCCCCCTACCTTCAGCCGGCTTCCCCTAGCTCCCAGCTTATGCGCTCTGAGACAAACAATCCCAAATTCTCGTTCGAAGGCCTCTGCCATATGCAAGACACACGAGTGTGTCAATCTGTAAGAGGATTTGTCTCGAGCCCTTTTCGAGGCTCGACTTGAGGTGTTGGTATATATTCAGTGGACCAATAAGCAAAACTTATTTTGCTAAAGCCGAATCAAGTTATCGAGACGATCACTCCCAGACCGTACAGGAACAATAAGTCGCAAGATGTAACTCCGCTCACCCTCTTAGAGGCCTTTGTGTAAAATATCCATGACAGGGCGGCGGTGAGGTGTGGCTAGCTAGACCTCTTAACCTTATCATCATCAAGCATGCGATATTATTCATTATCTATCCCAAGATACAGTACAAACCGGGCATATTGGCGAGCTACCTCAAATGAAACCAAGGCAGGTGCTCTTGCTACTGTACCTACATGTAGTTCGATGTGTCCATTTTTATCCCTTCTTTCTAATTCTGGCTGAGCGTCATCCAACTTATCACTATCTATATTGAGCAGCAATTGCGCAAAAACCGCTCCGCTTCCGGCCCAGCCCATGTGTACCAATTCTTGACTTACCTCAAATACACCTCTGCGTCTCATTCCGATATCCCCAGTACCCACAAAATAAACCTGACCCAAATATTAGTATTAGTAACCCCCGACAAGCGGTGCCATCCCAAAACAGTCGATTAGTTAATAAACCCGAGTTCCGAACTCCGAGTAGAGTAGAGTAGACGAAACGTTACGCAAGCCCATCTATGCAAAGGAGAAATTGCAAGTTTTGGGCACAGGGAAGCACTCGCTCAGAATGCGGGGAAAGCCTGCATATCCGCTCGAGCCCGAGGTACAGCCGGCCACACAGCCAGATACCCGTGCCGCCGGAAAAAGTTCATAGGAAAATCATCGCACCCCTCATCTCGTGTGCCGGAAAAATGGAATTAAATACATAATCATGTACTTTCTTTACTCTGCATGATGGATAGATAGATACCGTATCGTGAAATCAAAACAGTACTCGACCTGCACATCCCATTGTACCCTCCAAAGCCAGCATGCCTAAGATCACAACTATCGAATATTTCCGCGTGCCGCCACGCTGGCTCTACGTTAAGATAACAGCTGACAACGGCGGGTACGGCTGGGGCGAGGCATCGCTGGAGGGACACACTGAAGCCGTCGAGGGCGCGCTGGAGGAACTGAAGGAGAGGCTGGTGGGGTGCGAGGCAAAGTATATAATATTGACCTTCATTTTTCCTTTGAGAGCTTTGGGGATATTGAGTGGGTGCTGATTGAGAATAGCGAAATTGAGAAGATATGGCAGAGTGTGTGGAGACTAGGATTTTACCGCGGGGGACCGGTGTTTCAGTCGGCGTTGTCGGGGATTGATATTGCACTATGGGATTTGAAAGGTACGCCGAAGCACTCCCATATCTTTTAGGTAAAGGGGAGAAATTGACCGATTACGTAGCTCGAGGCCTCAATATCCCAATCTATGAACTCCTCGGCGGCAAGGTCCGCGAAAAGATTAAAGTCTATGCCTGGATTGGCGGCGACAAGCCCTCTGATGTCAAACTGCAGGCGTACACAACCCGCCCCAATCATTGACCCACCCTCGTATAGACCCATTATACTAACTCTGTGTTCAGCGAGGCCCGTATGGCCCAAGGCTTTCGCGCAATTAAAATGAATGCTACGGGCGATGTCGCCTGGCTTGACTCTCCCGCCGCCCTCGACACCTCTGTCGCTCGCCTTCAAACCATCAAATCCCTCGGCCTCGACGCTGGCATCGACTTCCATGGCCGCCTACACAAGCCCATGGCAAAGCAGCTAGCCAAGCTTCTGGAACCGCACCGCCCTCTCTTCATCGAGGAGCCGCTTCTCTCCGAGCATCCTGAGGGCATCAAAGAACTGGCTGGTCTAACGACAACGCCAATTGCGTTGGGTGAAAGGCTGTATAGCCGCTGGGACGTGAAGCCGTTCCTTGGGTGTGTTGATATCCTACAGCCCGACATCTGCCATGTCGGCGGGATCTCGGAGATTAGGAGGATTGCGGCAATGGCGGAGGCGTACGATGTGGCCTTGGCGCCGCACTGCCCGCTGGGGTCGATTGCGCTTGCGGCGTGTTTGCAGGTGGCAGCCGCAACGCAGAATCATGTGATTCAGGAGATGTCGTTAGGGATTCATTATAATACTGAAGCAGGGGAAGAGGATATCGGGACATATGTTAGGAATAAGGAGGCGTTTGAGGTCGTGGATGGTTTTGTGAAGGTGTGTGAGGGGTCAGGGTTGGGTATTGAGGTGGATGAAGAGGCGGTGAGGAGGCTGAGTGGAAGAGGAAAGCCGTGGCGGAGTGGGGGGTTTGTGGGTGAGGATGGAAGTATTAGAGAATGGTAGTTAGCAGTGTCGGGACTTCCATAGATCCTGAAAAAGTAGTGCATGCGTAAATACCTGGGCTGAGCAGAGAAACCCAAATATATACATACAATGAACGTTATCCCACAGCTAGATGTTCAGTCGAAAAGTGAATCTTTCCAAAAAGGTCGTCTGTAAATGCTTTCGAGTTCTTCAAAAAGCAAGATGGTTCATGGCACGCGTCTTGCTCGGACCCTCTAGTGTGCACCAGAGGCAGTCGTGGGGGCAAAAGCTCTTTGAAGGTCTTTCTCCAACCCTGTTATTTCTAAAACATATTGTGCAGGATGCAGGGTGCGATGGTTCCACCTCATACACTCTACGCAAAGTAAGAAGCTCAAAGTTTCCATCTGAATCCCAGTCAATTGCCACAAACAAGACTCACCACAAACACCGAATATGCATGTCCTACCCCATCTTTCTGGCCTCCTGCATACCGGAGATATGTCGGAAATGCATCTCGAGGGGCACCTACATACGCCCTCATCCCCGTATCCGATCCGCTAAGCACCAACTAGCCGGCACGGAAAACCAGTCTATGCGGTTTATATCCGCACTTCTTGCGTATCCCCGCACAAAGGAAAGAAACAAAAAATTATTGCCAATATGATACTTAAGCTGTATTCGTAGACATAGTATCTACTGCAAGACAGCCATCAAACCTTACCTGCATCACCATATCTCACTCGACCTCCCCACTACCACCAAAAAAAAAGTACCAGAGATGCCCTCCATCCCCATCCCGGGAGTTTGGGTTCCAGTGCCCACCTTCTTTACTTCTAGTGGGTCCCTAGATACTCCTACTCAAGCCTCTCACTCTCTCCATCTCGCTCGGCATGGCATCGCCGGTCTTGTCCTACTCGGATCTACCGGCGAGGCCGTACATCTCTCCCGTGCCGAGCGAACCGAGATGATCCGCGGTGTTCGTACCGCTCTCGATGGTGCTGGATTTTCTGAGTACCCATTGATGGCGGGAACGATGGCCGGAACGGTCAGGGAGACGGTGGAACTGCTCGTAGATGCAGAGGCAGCTGGCGCGCAGTACGGGCTGGTGCTAGCGCCGGGATACTTCGCGGGACAGGTAAACCAAGCAAATTTAGAGACGTGGTATGAGGGTGTGGCCGATGAGTCGCCAATTCCGATACTGATGTGAGTTTTAGTCCCACTACTGAGATAGGTTTGTAAACATGGCTAAATTTATTGTGTATAGATACCACTATCCGGGGGTCTCCAACAATATCCAGATCTCCATGGAGTCTTTCGAGCGTCTCTCACAGCACCCCAATATCGTTGGTGCAAAGTTCTCGCATGGGAATATCTCGCATCATGCGCAGGTTGCGCTCTCGCCGAAGATAGACCATGCGTCGTTCCGGCTGTACAGCGGGCAAGGGCAGCAGCTGCTGCCTGTGGTTATGATTGGTGGAGCGGGCGTCATTGACGGCCTTGCAGCGACGTTTCCAAAGACAGTTGTAAGGCTGTATAAGCTGGCGACTACAATCCCACTGACCTGGGAGGCGCTAGACGAGGCGAGGAAGCTCCAATGGTTGGTAAGTAAGGCGAGTGAGCTGGTGTGCGTCAAGTGGGCGGTGGTAGGTATCAAGGAGTGTGTGTCTAGGGTACTAGGGATGGGAAATTTGAATGGTGGAAGGGTACCAATTAGGGGATGTGTGAAGGATATTGGCGGGGATTGGGCCGCAGTTGAAGAGACCATCGCAGAGCTGGTGAAGGTAGAAAAGTCCTTGTGATTTCCTACTCTATCTTAGTGTGTAGCGCGCTAGCCATCCTTCAGAAAATAAAAATATGTGTAAATCTTTAGAATTGGGTTTCGTCCGGACATAAATTTGCGTAAAACAATTCTTAGACGCTGAAATACACTATACAGGTCAGTATAGTAGGTATTGTGTGCATGATCCTGACAACGTTGTGCACCCGTTAGATCACCAGCCCGCACTCGACATGCATGCCAGAACCAAATTAACCACCAAGTAACCAAATTCATACGGTCCAACTCGTACCATGAACCCGCTCTGATAGGAACATTGCTATTTTTAAGTCTAAATTTAGAATTGCTTGTCTAGGTTTTAAAATTCTTGGCCTTCCCACAATCACCTCGTTATCATGTTGAAATAAGGTTATTGCCCAAGACATTAGCAACGTCGACAATCTATAGCTCAAATGTCTTGGGGCTATCCTTGTTTATATGTAGTTAGGAAGGAACTGCAGCCCAGTCAATCAATACTCTCATTATTCGCCGCCTGTAACGTCTCAGACGCATGGCGTCCTAAACAGACATCGGCGTTTCTCTCCGATGAGAGCATATCTTGTTTTATATCCTGGCGAATAACAGTGGTGACAGTGAATAGCTCACGAAATCTTCATCTACATGTAGAGTTAGTCCGCAGCTCCTGAAAGTTTGGTTGCTAAAGTAATCATATCTGGCTTTGACAACAACCGAACCAACCCTAACGCCGAAGATTAGCCAGTATAGTCGCAGACATCATAGCTGGCCCTGATAACCGATTATTTGCGCAATTTCCTTGAGTACGAACCATCTTTCCTATCCGCTGTCAATTCACTAATATAACAAAAATGATTACTCATCCATCTATAACATATTTCCTATCAGCAACTAATCCTCAACTTCAAAAAAAAAAAAACGCAAATCTATCACTGATCTGCATGAATGGCAAGAACGGCATCTTGAATATCAACCTTTTCTAATCCCACCTCCCAGCTCAGAACCTGCCTTTCTTGTAGATAGCTAGACGCCACTGATATTGCTCAGGGTATATAGCTATACTTGGACCGGCAACACCTCAATCATTACGTGCATACATGTAGCCTACCTGTATCCGGCCCCGGCTACTTAACCCCTTTGCAATGTGCAACCATCGATAGCCGTGTCGGAAAAGGTATTCGGATACCCTTAGATCTGCCTGTTGTGCTGCACGTCTAAATCCATGTCGTTGGCACAACGGTACGGTACCCCACACAAAGCTAGCACACCCCAGGTTTTTTTGTCCGCTTAAGCTCAGGGGGTCAGCTAACACGCTACAGAAGCTTGGTATGTAGATAAAGTTCCCCTTGGAATCCACATATTTGTCCCCATTCCACCAGTCCAGTCCAGCAATATACAAGCGCCGAGAGATCGAGCCTGTTTTATATAGTATAGATCGATACAGAATATATCCAGCCAAGGGATAGCCAAGATGGAACCGCAGCATGCCACTAATGTTGCGAGGACAACGTCTGTTGAGAAGGAGACGGCCAGTATGGAGCAGCTTGAGAAGGCACCGCCAGTGGAGAGGGACTACTCCGGCGCTCCTATTATTAAAACGGACCCGGTGGAGATTGCATTGGTGAAGAAGCTGGATTTGACAATTTTGGTGAGTTTGTGGATCGGCTTGAGATGAAACTAAGCTAATGAGAAATGATTGCACAGCCGATTTTATGGTTGATGTATTTCTTGGTAAGTAGACTTTGCAGAGCATCCCAACAACAAATTCAATTGCTAATGGGATTTATTATTAGAACTTTTTGGTATTTCCGACGTTTAATGCTAATACTTGTGCTGTCAATATCTGGAAAACTAACAGTCCTGTTAGGACCGAAATGCAATTGTAAATGGCAAACTAGACGGTCTCGCTGAAGACTTGAAAATGAAGGGTAGCGAGTACCAGACATGTATCTCTATTCTCTTCGTCGGGTATACTATCTTCTCCAGTAACAGCTGTTGCATTTACTTATTTTCCGAGAAAATAGTTATCTCGCCGGCCAAGTTCCTTCCAACATGATCCTTACCCGCGTCCGCCCATCACTCTACATGGGAGGTAATACTTGAGTCATTCAATCCTTATGTATAAGATAGAAATTTCCATACTAATAAATTCATCAGGCTTTATGGCGGTTTGGGCGATCATCTCTGGACTGACAGGACTGGTCAAAAACTACCATGGAATGCTGATCTTGCGGTTCTTCCTTGGTGTTGCTGAGGCTCCCGTGAGTCTTCATATCAAAAAATAATCAGACTCTCCAGCTAACATGAAGGCAGTACTACCCTGGCGCATTGTTCATTCTCACCAGTTTCTACACCCGTAAGGAAGTTGCCGCAAGAATGGCAATCTTCTATACAGGGAACATCGGATCCAACGCCTTCGCCGGTTTGATTGCAGCTGGAATCTTCTCCGGCATGGACGGGAAACAGGGTCTTGAAGGATGGAGATGGTAAAGACCCGTCCATTTTTCTAAGATAACATCAGTATTGATTAAGATGCCAAGGCTATTCATCATCACCGGCGCCATCACCTTCGGAATTGCACTGGTATCGATGTATCTTCTCCCAGACACGCCTCTTACAACACGTTGGCTTAGTCCAGCCGAAAGGCAGCTTGCCCACGACCGGATCATCCGCGATACAACTGAAGAGTCGGGAAGCTCCACCACCTGGGAGGGCTTCAAACAGTCAATATTCGACTACCGCACATGGATTTTCTGCCTCATGTACAACTGCCATCTGACCGCAAACGGATTCAAGAACTTCTTCCCTAGTGTTGTCAAAACTCTAGGCTTCAGTACAACAGTTACTCTTGTCCTCACCTGCCCTCCATACCTCTTTGCCTGTTTCACTAATGTTTTGGTCTGCTGGAGTTCTGGCAAGTACAATGAGCGCACATGGCATATCACTATCTCAAAGGCTATTGCTATTATCGGCTTCATCCTCAGTATGAGCACAACCAATGTTGCGGCCAGATATGTGGCAATGATGATCTTCACGGCCGCTACATACGGCGTCAACAACATCAGTATATCGTGGTGTGCACAAGTTCTGGGACAGACCCCAGAGAAAAAAGCTGTTACGATCGCGATCGTGAATACACTAGGGAACGTCAGCTTTGTGTACAGTCCGTATCTTTGGCCAGATAGTAGCGCACCCAGATACATAATGGCGATGTCTTCCAGTGCAGCATTTTCTGCGGGGGTCATCATATGTGCGTGGATTTTGAGGTGGATCTTAATGAGGGAGAATAAGAGGATAAGGGAGAGTTCGGATGAGAATGTGATGTTATATTCCTATTAGGTGGGAGATTTGACAGAAAGAAATCGGTGGCCAAGGGCTTGTGGGAACTGTGATATTTTAGGGTTTGTATTGACGAATTTGATGAATTGGTGTGGGTATATGATTTTATGTATTTCAAATTACCAAAAGTTAGCTCCCAAATATAGCTTTTATTCTATGGATTGAAAGTAACACCAGTGCCGTTATTTCTCGAGAAATCCACTATCCCCGCCCTGCTAAATCTTAATTCCGGGTGAGAAGTGTATCTCTGTATGAATCCGTGAAGTTTGATTCGCCAATTCGCCCTGGTTCGGACTTACCACATACAAATACGGAGATAGTGGATTATTCGAGAATTAGCGGTATTTCGTCTTGAACTTGTTTCATCTGGGCTTTCACTAGGAACAGATCATCTTTGAACGCAAAACGAAGAAAGGAGACATAGCTGGTTCAGCGTATATGAGAGATACAATGAGCCGTAGCAGCGTTTAGATGGCGGTTAGCGACCCCATAATCTTCCTTTATTACTAGCTAGCATCCAAGAATGGTGAGAAGAGAGAAGCCGGTCATGATCACCGCACTCCTCTAAATTGAGACAGAGGAATCATTCGGGATAATTATTCGCCATTATCGATAATATGCCTTACACTGTGGCGGGGCGCGAGATGTGTCCTAGGAGTGATGTATAGCGATAGGTAAAAAGTGATGGAACGCGGTTGAAGGATTTGCGGTTGGATGTCTCAGCTACGTTCCACTCCCGCTGTAGGTACAATAGGTATGTATTTTGTCGCTTCATCATGCTGCGTCACTCGGATGTTCCTGCGGGCGAGGTCTTGGCGTATTACGGTGTATTTACAGTGGCTGTAATCACTACCATAGTGCAATGGTATTTATTTAGTAGAATTAAACCAGCATTATGAATTGAATACCGCCGTATTCCTAGCGTATTTCAGGGAATATCGTAGCGAATCCATACTTTCTTTTGGTACTGTCTTTGTTTTTTCTTCTTCCCTCTTGTTCTTTTCTTTTATTCATTACATGAATTGTATTTACTATTTTGTCCATGAGCGGTACTTTCCGTGATATGTAGGCACGCGTAGTAAGTAGCAAACTCTGCTCAGAATACTTACTTTCAGCACCAGGGCGGATGATCCTATGTGATTAGGAAAGTCCGCTCCGCGCCTAACTTTAAACCATCCCATAAGCACAGCCGGCCCCCATCCCGCCAGAGTGTTCCAATATTTCCAAGACCTAGGGATATGAGGTACTCTAAACCGGCTCTTGGGACTCGGGGGAACCTTCCTGTTGGGATCCAACCCACCTTTTTTTGTTTCTTTCTTTTTTTCAGGTGATTTATTCATGGGAATCTTTTGAATTGAGCGTTTAAGGAAGTCATCCTAGATGTCCACAATCCCAGCACAAACAGAATTGGGATCGATTCTCGGTACTTCTCGGGTTGGGTTCTGATGAGATTTGCTTTTCTTACACCCTGGGTTACAACCCCTAGTCTCGTCGGAAAATCTTGATACAGCCCACTATGTTTCCCTCAGCTCCCCTATCTGTGTGACAACACGCTACGTCCAGCAAAAGATTGGCCAGCGCATCGGAGTCCAGACGGGATCTTGGAGTAAGATTAATTGATTTTTTAACAAATTTATTGATTTCTAATGCTTCTCATCATATCCTGCTATATGCCCGGGGCCTGAGGCAAACTCAGTCCTGTAGTAGTCTCTAGAATATCTGGGTGCCGAACAGCCGGATGTTCATGCGTATACGCGCGTACTTATACATTTTCAATCCTGCGAGTCCTACGCACGAAAAATCTGAGAAAAGCAATGGAAGTTGTTTGGCAAGGTTCGTTGGACGGCTAGTTTATATATTCCAAGGTGGATGTAACAACCCTTAACCCTGTAGCTGGTACTTCTACCTGTCATTTGTCAGATTATCCTGCAGCCCACTTGGAACAAAGCATATACGTATGTCTACCGACCCAGGCCCATAAATAAGGGAAAACCCAAATCTCGTTAAATTCTACCCTGTCGCGCCTAGTTTGCCTGCAGAAGCAAGCAGATCCTGGTGAGTCGTAGCAATTGCATGAATATGGTCGCCGAATCGTGATAGCGGGGAATATGAAGCTTTTTATGGGCTATGTGCGGATCGTGTATCACTACATGTATCTACAGCTTCCGTGATCATTATTTGGAAAATATTTGTGGTGCTTGCCTACCCTGCACTTTACTTCATGACCTTAGCTTTTTTTCAATTATAGTCAACTGCTGTCGAGATAAGCCTTTTTACCTTCTGAGGGAACTAGGGGCCATGAGCGGGTGCTTAAAAAGACCTTTCTGCATATCCAGCACGGTCACTCCCCGATAGTTACTTCAATCCGATGGAACTTTGCCTGTTATGCGCTCCAAACGAACATGTGACTGTAGATGGATAGGCGTATTAGCCCTCTTATCCTCATTTCTTCCTTCCTTTTTTCTGTGCCTCCGATCTCCGCTGTAGGGAGGAGACTATGCAGGGACAACAAAGCTTACCAAACTTTTTTTTTGCACGCCGACAATACTCACACATACTTAGGTAAGTAATAACTAAGCATGAACATGATAATAGGAGGTAGAACGTATGCTTACTTGAAATGCATAGTCAATAGTGCTTCTGTTTCCTCAGAAAGAGAAGCACAAAACCACAAAATGCTCACATAGAAGTGAATACCGAGGAGAGTGATCGGTGTAAATGTTCCCGGTATTGAGACAACAGCCGAAAATCGAAATTCTTGTGACTCCACGTTCAAGTTGGCATGGCGTTGACTGGAGAGGCCTGCTACGCTGATCGATGCCTACTCCGTAAGGCACCCAATCTAAAGCCAACGAGAGCTTGACATCCCAGATGTCTCAGAATCCCGGCTACAATCTAGCGAGAAAAGACTTGAGGAGGGCCGATTGACGAATTGGGTTTCCGTGGACAAAAGCGCATGCATATGTGGGATGAAGATCATGGCTTTTATGCCTGAATGTGATAAGAAAGTTCACCGGGTGGCCTTTCTCTTTCTCGGGGTGCGATGTCTAGATCTGTGAACAATACCATATATTCAGCCTCTGAAAAACAAATAGATGCTACTTCGGGGAGAGGTTTGAATTGGGATAATACCAAATTCAGTCAAATCTTGAAGGAAAAGAGGGTAGAATACCATGGCCTAATCCCATTTATGATCAATCACTTTTTTGATCGGCCCGTAGGTTGTGGTTGTCCAGTCGGTTAATCTGCGCAGATGTCTGATGATGCGCACTCTTACTTAATTGGTGATACATCTGGCTTGGCATGTTGTCGAATGAGTGGTAAGTGGAACAGGTGCAATACCTAATAAAGGGCGGAATTCAGAACCAAAGTAGGGTTCCAATATATAGAAAAATACCGCTAGAGCACAAAGTTGCTCATAAGTTGTTCTTTTAGACTAGGGTAGCCTACTTAGTCCGTATAGAACCTAATTAATCCCGTAAAATAAAACTACAGTGGGGTGCTTGATTGAGACAAAGAGTCTCAGTTGCCCTGCATCTTCTCTGTCTAATTCTCTGGCAACGATATCCACTTTTCTGACTTGATAGGGTCTACCTACAGCTCCGCTCCCAAAAAGATAAGCCAGGAGATCGATACTGGATGTAGTAATTGGACCTCTTCATCAAGAAAAGAAACGCCATGTGGAACACGGGAAGCAAGGACTGCTGGCATTATCTGTACCCTATCCAAACAATCTTTCGGCCGATGTACCTACTATATACTGGTTGGGCTGGAAATAGCCGCGCTGTGAAGATGGCAGACAGTGCGTATGTATAGAGCTGCATTCATATATATACCAGAGTTCCTGCTCTTAAGAGCTGGAGGTTCCTGCGTGATTATGAGGGAGTTGAGGAACGTCAGGAACTACTTAGGATCTAGAGACTGAGGTATGTTTATCATTACATAACTCATTCATCCAGATGAAACTGATAATTATTGCTTTGCAGATATACTAGCGTGTTAGAACCCAAGTTATTTCTTGAGCGGTGGTACAGATTTTGATTAAGGTTTGATTTGGGGCTCTAGTATGATAATAGACCGCCTTTCCAGAAAAGAGATAAGGTTTAATTAAAGTTGTATCATATAGATCTTGCGAAACCCCGCGGCCCGAGGCTGCTATATCGATACCAGCAAAATATCAAGGTGCGGAAGCTCCAAGCGGTTACCGGTGGAAGGATTAATTGAGTGCATGAAATTGACCCGTTTATAATTTAGATGCTACTAGATGCCGTGCCCAAGAGGTTATTCGCCCTTATATGCCTTGCTTTCTCGGTGGCCCCGGTATTGTCTGTACCAGTTGCAAAAAATGGCTTCACAAATGATCCCTTTAGCGAAAGCTTCATACCGACTGATCTTCCCATTCCATTCGAGAGCCTCACAATAGCGAGCGACATCCTGGGCGAGAATTGCACAACAACAAGCGAGATCGCATATACCGATAGCGCCCCCATAACAAGCGTCTACGTTGATATTTCCAGCAAAGTGGATTATACTGAACTTGCAAGTACGGGTATCCTAGACTCGGCTTGGACTGAGGCGCCTTTACCAACTTCTACCTTGCCGTCGTACCCTTCAGTCCAAGAAAAATCCAAAAATATCTACGACGTTATGAGCAAGCACTATGTGCCACCCAAAGACATTAGCATCCCGGTTCCCTGGAGCACATATGTGGAAACTGCGGGCCACACTGAAAGTACGGAGGTTATAGGCTGGGTTATGGCTAGTGATAAAATCATTATAACAGACAGTTATACACATGTAGAAGGTACAACTATTACAGATAGCGAAACTTTCACCGATAGTATCACCGAAACCTGCACGGATAGTACAATTATGACGGAAAGTACTACGGATGTCCACAGCAGCTACGTGAAAGACACCGATACCATTTCGGTCACCGAAGGCGTAACTATCACTGCTACTGATAGGGTCCTCATTACCCATACAAAAATAGTCACCGAAACGGACAGTGTCACAGTCACAGTGACAAATAGCATTACGGAAGTCTTCAGAGTATATGTAACCTATAGCACAATGGTCACATATAGCACAATGGTCACTGATAGCACAACAGCCATCGACAGTATAACTATTACTGATAGTACAATGGTCACCGATAGTACTACGATCACAGATATCGATAGTATAACGATTACCGATAGCATCACGATTACCGATGGCACAACAGTGACGGATAGTACGATGATCACAGACAGTACGGTAATCACGGATAGCATCACTCTCACAGACAGTACTATGATTACGGATAGCATCATGATTACGGACAGTGTCACGGTTACAGATAGTATAACACTCACCGATAGCACAATGATCACAGACAGTACAGTTGTTACGGACAGTATAATGATTACTGGCACGACAATACTCCTCGAGAGTATGACAGTCACAGATAGCACGTTTCTCACATACAGCACAATGGTCACCGAGAGCACAATGGCCACTGGCAGTACGATCATTACCGATAGCACTATGATTACAGACAGCACGATGCTCGCCGACAGTACGGTCATCACAGAGAGCGCAACTGTCACAGACAGCACGACAGTTACAGACAGCACAATGGTCACTGAAAGCACATTGATCTCGGAGGGCACTACCATCACAGCTACAGACAGCGTAACAGCTACTGACAGTATAACACTTACGGACAGTACGATTGTTACAGAGAGCACTATGGTTACAGACAGTACCATGGTTACAGACAGCACCATGGTTACGGACAGTACGATGGTTACAGAGAGTACTATGGTCATAGACAGTACCATGGTTACAGACAGTACTATGGTTACAGACAGTACGATGGTTACAGACAGTACGATGGTTACAGACAGTACGATGGTTACAGACAGTACCATGGTTACAGATACCATCACACTTACAGATAGCGTCCCAATCATCACTGTAACAGTAAGAGCGACAATAACGAATACTGCAACTCCTTCTATCCCTAGGAACACGCTGCCTGACACTGCTCCAGAGTGTCCGTCTCCTACGCCTACACCTAGTGTCCCAGCGGAGGCTTTCAACGGTGGTTGGCAGCCAGAACCAAGTGGACGCGGCACTATCGGTCTGGTAGTAAGCTCCGTCGCAACTACTCTCCTCTGTTTATGGGTCTCGGTGCATCCCAACATTCTTGCCAACTCGGACCCCACTGCTCAGACAAAGTATAGCTTATCCTGGATGGTGCTTTCTTTAATCTTCCCAGAAATCATGATGCTGTGCTCCTTTGGTCAGTGGCGAAAAGCGAGAAGGATACATTCTGTCTGGCTTCAGAGATTTCCAGCTTCAAAAGAATGTCCAGATTCTCTTGGACTGGAGGGCGCATTTTTCGTGTTGATGGGGGGCTTTCTCGTAAAAGAGGGCGAGGGCTATAAATCTGTCTTGACGCCTTTAGGCTTCGAGCATTATGTTCGCAATGGGCAGATTACCCCCAAATCCTTTAATCGGAGATATATTACCGACAAAGGTAAAGCGAGTGCTGTAGCTAAGGCGATAGTCCTCTGTCAGGCTACATGGTTCCTCTTCCAGTGTATTGCTCGCGGAATTGACGGACTTCCGATCACTATTCTTGAGGTTCATATCCTGACACAGGTAATTTGCATGTTCGTGCTTTACTTCTTCTGGTGGCAGAAACCTCTCAGTGTCGGCGAGCCTTTGCCAATCGTAATATTCTCAACACCCAATGGTCAGGAGCCTCATGCTATTGGCGATAGTCGGCCAGGAAGTGCGGGCGAAGGAAACTCGAGACTATTGGGTATTGGCCCACCAATTGAGCCCACGCAATCCGCCGCCAGCACCCCTCAAGAGAGTGCTGAGTACTCAAGAGAATATGTTGTCACAGAACAGGCCCGCTCAGGGCTTCCAAACCTTGTCCTAAAGGTTGTATACGATGTTGGTGAATACATTGTCATCCGCAACAAAAGTCACGGCTGGCTTCACAAAGGCCGTAAAGTCAAAAGCAAAGGCAAATCCCCAGCAACAAGCGCCGCCACGGGTGCGCGCGAGGGTGAGGGTGAAGACCAGGGCACCGGTGACCACGGCGGCGACGGTTCCTACGCTGAAGGTGAGGAGGAAATCGACGATGACAACATGCACAAAAGCGCGCGGGATATGGTTATCATTGGTATCTTTCTCGCTTCAAACGGCGCAATGCACATCCCCGCCTGGGCCATCCACTTTCCCACCGAGATTGAAGCCTGGCTCTGGCGTTGCGCCTGCATCGCCATCTTTGTTAGCGCCATCATCTTTACCTGCATTGTAGCCACCACCAATTATGACAGGCGATTTCTTCGCGCAATGTGGGAAACAAGGTTCTACAATCAGAGCGTCTTCAAGAAGGTCTTTACGCGGATCCATGCCGGGCGTAGTGACATATTCAAGCAATGGGAGGAGAAGACGGTCTCGGAGAGGCGCGGACCCATCCAGCGGATCATCCGATGGCCGCTGTACTGGTTTGAGAGGATCATGTTTGAGGTTTTCTGGATTCTGATCTTCGTATATCTGCTTTGCACAGTATTTTTGCTGGTGGAGGCAATTGTCAGTATGAGAAACGTGCCGAGAAAGACATATGTAACACCTCGTGCAACTGATGGTGGTTACTGGCCGCACTTTGTGTAGACTGTACTTTCTTTCATACGAGGGTTGATGATAATCCCCTCACATCTTTTTTTTTCTTTTTTCTTTTTCTTCTGGGAGCGGGGGTAATATGGGCATGATACTTTATGTGAATTATATGGATACGAATATGCGAAATATGGAGTCTGGGGATACGGGGATCATGTTTGGGAGTATGGATATATAGATATGTTTATGTTGATAAGAGCTAGCTTTTTCATGTTATGCCATGCTAGATTTACATAAGATGACGAGTCGATGTCTTTCTCTTTTTAATTTACTTAATGCTAATGAGAATATTACCAATGGGATCACGTCTGTAACTGATTGAATCTAAATGTCTAGCCGATATCTTTTCACGTAACATGTATCATGAATTAAGAATTAATGAAACCCCAACTACCTACGTATGTATTCCTTAGTCTGGCAATGCTGACCCCCCCCCCCCCATAATAGAAGAACTAAATTTGTATGAGAGATCTATTATGCAATAAGAGAGATATGAAGATCTGTTAGTAAAGCCACACTAGATTTACTTTTTCTGGGGGGGTCAGCATTTTTACTGACGGACGATGGGATAAGGTTCTGAAATGTGGTTGAATTGATCATTGACACTAGCACTGTCGCATTTCAAATTGGGCTGGTTGGGTTCTAAATTAGACTACTACTCTTTTCCCTTACAGAACCGCATCTTGTATATAGCTATTGCCTCATGCCTGTACTATATAGCTATACCTACTCAGTCGTTCAGTAAAAGGTCGTGAAAACAAGGAAGCAACGGGTGATGTGATCAAACTACAATAATTAGTGAAAGAAAAGGGAGGAAATCTATTTCATGGTTCATCAATTTGGATAGGTTCGTGAGTTCGTGGTGATGGTTGCTTTCACGACCTTTTACTGAACGACTGAGTGTAGATTTCACTAGAGTGTACTATACAGCAGCTAACAAATCCTGATAATATATCATCTTACATGAACTATAAATTGTCCCCACCCACAACTCTTTAACATACATACATACGTACATACATAATCATACACGGGTTGGAGTACTAGCTCCATCCGATTCCTTCATAGCTTTTCCTTTCCCGAAGGGTTTTCCTTTCCCGAAGATGTACTCAAGACCTATGTGAGATTTAGCGGGAATTTGCCCAGTTAACAACAAGCTCTTGGTAGTTGTCATCGGTGGTGTAGATAGTGTACTAGTTCATGCTCAATTAGCCCCCGAATCCCAACTACAACCAACTGAAAAAGAGGGAATAAGTTACAGTATCATCGTGCGTCTGGCCAGTCGATAATGTTAACCCATATTGCCAGAACATGTCAGAAAGACCGCTGGACTTAATTGTTGCGTGCCACTGGTTTATGTATGTTGTCCTTGTGCTCCCGTCAACTGGCACACCGTACTCCTCAAGAACACACGCCTTTCCAGCCGCTGCACAGGCTGTACCATGGTCCGAGATCCATTGGTTACCCCACTCGTAAGTCTGTCCCCAAGATGTAGTGTACAAATGCGCGGTGCCATAGTCAAGGGTCGAGATCTTCAAGTTGGCCTCAAAGTCAATACCCTCACCGCCCTGGTATGGGTACGAAGAACTGCCGGTACGGGCGAAGAAACCCTCGTCACCTAGAGAGACATAGTGGGAGGAATCAAGAGACTTAATGTAGGCGGACATGGTGGTAGCCCAGGTTGTGATAACAGAAGTGGCGCACCCCGAGCAGCGGGGCTCATTGGCAAGTTGCCAGGAGAAGATTGCTGAAGAAGATTTGTACCTGTTCACGATAGTCGCGACGTAGTTCTTGTAGGCGGCTTGGATGGCGCTGTTGGTATAGAAGGCGGAGTGGCCGGAACCGCTGGCGAGCTTGTTGACGTAGACGTCCATACCGCCGTAGTCACCCCAATTGTTAACTAAATGGGCTGTTAGAATCGTTTTACCAGAAATGGGAAGAGATGATGTTTACCCAATGGTAGAACCAATTTGATGCCGTACTTCTCTGCCGCTGCCACAACAGCGTCGAGGCGGGCTAATCCATTGCTCCCAGTGTTAATGGTAGGTGAGCTGCCGCTCCAGCACTGGAAGTAGATCCCAGAGCACGAGGTTGAATCCTGGAAGGCCCATGTGCGAACATGGGTCAAACCAGAGGCCTTGATGGCTGCGAATGTTGTGTCAACATCAGTGTTACTGGTAAGGAAGGGGATCCAGTATGCATTGGTTCCTGAAAAGGCACTGGTGGTGGTTAGCATCCTTAGTATCAGTTATTAGGCGTGTTGAAAGGAGTATTACGTGAAGGTAGCACGCTTCTCGACGTCAGCGGATGCAGCTGGTGAAGCAGCTGGTGCGGCGAGGGCACTGGTGAGAAGGAGAGAACCAAGTACAGCGAGGAATTTCATGCTGGAGTGTGTAGAATGAATGTGATGATATTTCAATCTTCAGAGGAGATGATAATTCATTTATAGTCTTTTTTCCCCTTTAGCCTCTAATATAATTCATGATCTATAAGACCTTCAATTACAGAGCGAATTATGCTGTGGGGAACAAGATTGAGCTAATCCCTCCATGTTTTGATAGACAGGCCAGGATTTTTGTTGATCCTATATTCGATCTGCAATCATTTAGTGAATGATCCACCAAGCTAGGCTCCGGATTCCTAGAAGATTTTCCGGAACCACGAGTCGTTATTCCGGAAAATCCATGGAGAAAAATACGACCTCAAGGCAGAAACCTGGGCATCCGCTTCTTCGGGTCTTAGGTCTCTCCAGGGTGTGTACGTGGGTGTATGTAGAGGTAGCACAGATAATGTTCTTGCTTCTCTTTAACCTAAAATGGATCATACCATCCAACTGGCCTTCTTCACTCCCTTCTCGAACCTTCAATATTCTCCCCGATATAGAGTAGCGGAGAAATAAGACCCACGTTACTATTGATTTTAGCAGGCACCCCTAGGCTCTCTTCAAATATCTGAACCATGGAATAATTGATTGAAAGGAACAGAAGTAAGACGATCCCTGGAAGGTCATTGGTCTTGGCCTATGCGTCAATGTATTTGTTAATTGTTTTCACAGCGTGAAGTGAACAACTGGTGAGCTCCGTCGCGCCGGCGGGAAGATTTCCGTAACACAGGGTTCCGAGCTGCATGCCGAGGACGACAACACTCAATCTGGTACATTCAGCCTTTTTACTGTGTCAGGTTAACATCCATAGCCTAATATTTGTGTAATGGGAATTATTACGGAGGTAAAGATTCCAAAGGGAATAGCGAGCGCTGGTATGCTAACCGCTTAGGTGAACTCGTAATATTAATATACCTATTCCAGCTATACCAACATACATTTTTGCGGGGTTTCTCGTAGATCAGGATTCTTATGCCTATTGTGGTCATGATAGGGGTTTTTTAAATACATACGGTAGAGGTATGTATGTTTATGCCTCCCATGTTACTATCTATATCTATATCCTGACGTATGACCTCGATTAAACCATAAATAGGGTAAAATAAAATCAATTATGTCTCTGTGTTGTCTCTAATAGTGCCATCATATATTATATAGATGTATGTGGTCGTATAGAGAAGTGTAAATGTATTTTCGGCCGGTCCAATAGGTGAAACATTCGATTGTGCACACCACGGCCCGCACCTAAAAAGAAGTGTGGGGTTAGGCTACCTCAGCATATTGGCCCCTTACATATACTTGCAGGGTCCAGTGAACCCTACAGCTGCAAGTGCCGACCTCTCTGTATGGTTTAGGCAGGCAGTGTGGAACTTGGGGCCGAGGTGTTTTTGATATAGTATTTAACGGTAGGAAACAGCATCGGGGCCAATTATATGTAATGGATCAATATGGAAGCAGCTTTGTATTCGAGATCAGGAGCCCTCCGCCTTTTGAGTATCTATTATATCATAACGCTGTGTTCTCCGTATTCTCAAATGGATGATATCATCATGGCTTCGGGTGAATTTACTCATATAGGTCTAACTATATTAAACCATAATCCCACCGAATACGCTGAAAAGCCACTCATCACGATATCTTCATTATCCCTTATCATAAAAAATTAAAGACTACATTAATCAACAGGGCCTCCATCTCACAAAGCTTTACCTCGATGCCAGATGCTTAATATATCATATTTTATCTCCGGCCAAACACTTCCCGTTGAGTAGAAAACAGACCGTATAATAAAATAAGTTGCGGCACACTAGCTTGATTCGATTCATCACAGCGAGTGTCAGAAAGTAAGACAAGCGCTACAATAGGTGTATGTTGCTCTTGCTCGATATATAGCCAGGGCTCAGAATCCCATGGTGTCAAGTTCACTGCCCTTTCGTGTCTCTACATGTAAAGTATGTACATACTTCTTTTAACACCTGTTCTACACCCCTAGCCAGTTAACTGTTATAATCATGCATAGGGGAAAGGGTCAGTTTCGGCCTTCAATCAGCAGGAAAAACCAATGGCAAAATCTCTGCCAGAGATAATGCGACATTCGACTCTGATACAGCCTTGTTTCTTTCTTTCTTTCTTTTATTCATTACGTGCATTGATACAGCCTTGAATCCCTTGGTTATATCGAAGGCCCGCTGTTCAGGTTGCTGAATTCCATGTCATTCTGGTTGTTGAAAGTTTCGAGATTCTGTTGGCGAATTTCTGCGCGCAACGCCTTGTAGTCAACTAACGGGCTTAAACATGCAAGCGTTCCCGAGGGGTCAGTGAGGGAAACTCAAACAATTGACTAAATACACAACCGACCAGCAGCAAGTACGAGCGTCGATCAACAGAGATCGAATTGCGCTGATGATAGAGGAACATGGAACGTTTCTTGGTTATGGAAGGGAAAGAGGGGGAATATAAAAAATAAAGGCAGATATGTCGACGATTTTAATAATTCTACTTTTGTCTGCTAGATTTCTACCCAGCAACCCAAGATCTATATATCACAGCGAGTTTGTTCCGGCCTTGAATCCCTGCGCACAAGTAAAACATGCGCTGCAGGGAAGCCGTGAAGATATTGTTTATCTAGTACCCTGGCCTGTCTCAACTTCTTTTTAGAGGTTGAAGGCGCCTTGGCGCCAGGGCTAGGGAAAACAGAATCTGGCCTCATCAGTACCTTTTTCATACCTACATAGCTCTGCTACCTTTAATATGTCCCTTGCCGCCCGAATCTATGAGCACTGATGGGTTGTGAGTCTAAACTAGTGACCGCTGCTACTTGCCGCCGACCCTCATCAAACCATGATTCTTTTTTCTACTGGGGAACCAAAAAAAAAAAAAACTCTCTGACAGAAAGATTAGCCTACAAATGGCGCAATGAGAATCTTCAAGGACGTGTTACTTCAACTGTGGGCCCTGTTAATTTCTTATGGTCAGCTGAGCATATCGCACCTTCCTACCTTAACCCCCTCAAATCCCCACCTTCCCTGCATCTAACTGGCCAAGACCTTCGCCCCCCCCCCCCCTTACCTTGATATTGACCCCTTTACTCGCAACTGAATCCCCCGATTAATCTCAAAGTCATGAGTCGTCACTCACCTTATTTGTTAGTGGTTGATAGGATTGTTACCGTTAACACACCTTTACACCAAAACGCCGGCACGAAATTAAGGGTCTGGGAATAGAATATAATTCTACTTCCAAACCATTTTTCAGACTGACAGATAAAGTAAGAAAGAGTAGGAAAAATAGAGAGAGAAACATGGCAACTCGAACAAACGACAAGCATCGTGAACCACTCATCATCCCCGAATGACTTGGTTTACGAGGCTTCCCAGCAAATACATCGTATCGAGGAACAAAAAGAAAGAAAAAACTAATTCCACAGAAATAGAGAGATGGAGATCTCGATAGGGAACTTCACGTATATCTAGAAGCCAATGAAAATCACAAACAGTTCGATCCCCATCCCAAAACTTAATAACAAGAAAAACATACCCTACCCTACCCTATCAATTCATTCACGAAAATACACCCTCAAACTATCCCATTACCATGGCGTTAGCCTTCCTGACCTGCGTCTTTTTCTCCCTGGATCTTGGCAAAGGCCCCATCGGTGCTTTCAAGAAAAGCAAAGCCTCTCGACTCGCTAAATGCTTCGCTTCCAACTTAGTTGTCGCTACAGCTGTGGCTATATCTCTTCCGTCCATGTTCACGGTCACAGTCCACTGGATGTTTGTCCCTTGGTATCCGTTATCTTTGAAGATAAAGCTCGGCTGCGACAACTTGCTCTTCGCAGCGTATTCCATTAACCTCGAGGTGTACATGCTGATATTCTGGCGCCTCAACTTTGCCTCTATGGAGGAGCTGATCTTCGGCGGCTCATTAGGAATAGACATAGGCATAGGCATTGACGTAGAATTAAGAAGGCCCGGGGTAGAGATAGTGAACGAGGGCTTCTTGAGTACAAGGGCGGTGGACCACTGCGCGGCAGGGACAGGAACATGCTCCTTGTACAGAACACGGTATTTCTCCGCATATGGCGCAACAACCTGTGAGTACCAGATGTAGAGGTCGTGGTAGCGTTGAGTCCCAAGCTCGCGATGGATCCCGCCAATATAGGTGGCGAAGAGATTACCAAGGATCCCATCCGAATCCGAGGTGTAGTTTAAAGCTGGGAGTCGACTATGGAGGCTGAGGACTCGTGATAGATGTGCATAAAACGATCCTGCAGTGAGGGCCGCAGTCAGATCCTATCCACGGTTAGTATAGTGCCTATTGACTCAACTATGATAGCCATAAGGCGATAGTTTATGGTTTCAGGTGGAAAGGACACTCTTACCTCGAGACCAGCGGCGTTCAGATCGGGAAACAAGCTCATTAATAGCATCCCCGTCAACCCTTTCAGCACGCTGGCTCCTAACCATCTCAGCACCTCAACTTCCTTCCTCTCTGCTCTTGCGCTATCGTCGACACCCAGCCACTGCACCTGTGACATTGAGTACACAACCTGTTCCAGAGCCTTGTCCTGGAAGTTGTATAGCAACGGAGGCTCTTGGTACGGTGGGAGGACAGGTATTCCGTAGACGGAGTACCACGGCGGATTCGTTTTCAATTCCTTTGGAGGCATCTTGTCTTGAAGGTTTCGAAGCCGGTGGGAAGATTGGGGGCGGGGAGTTGATTAAAGGTCGAGAAAGGTGGGATACGAGACTCGGACCTCAACTTATCTTTTCGCGCTTGGACCAGGCAAGGAACCGTGTTTGGAAGAGTTTTTAGCTTCCCCACACCAACAAGGTTGATTGCCTAAAAGCAGATACAGGGATTAGAGTGGTAGCGAGGGGGTCAAGGGCTCGAATGTTTGCGTGAGCTGCTTAAAACGTTCAGGTTTATCACGAAAAAAGGAGAGGAGTTGGTCGTGGTCTGGTAAGCATGTATTTATCTTGTCGCGGTAAGATTGGACGGAATTTTTTGCTTCGCTTAAACCCTCATCCTCAGGGATTTCTGCGGTTACCAGGGTCCCAGGAAAACCTACAGTGGGATGCCTAGGAAATTATGCTCTCGGAGATGATGAAAAGAGTTGAACACACTCCACGATTTAATTGAAAGCATCAACAAGTTACATGTAATAGTCCCCCACAATATATATGGCTCGCCGTCGATATATCTCCTCGGCCCAGGGCCGTTTACATCACTTCGCCCGCTGTCGGGATGGTCCAGATGTTTAAGCGAGCAAGGGTGGATGGAACAAAGGGAACAACCACTGGCCCCTCCTCTTGAGCGATGCATTGCGAGAAGGCATAGGGGGTGGGTGTGTAAACCTCAGAGGAACTTTTTTTGTATGGGAATTAGAGAAAATTCCACCGTTAGACTAGGCGCTAGTACAATTATAGGAGTAGATCTCCAAAATTCTGTAGGCTGATTGGCTGCAAACGCCAAAGTTTACACACCAACCCTCCATAGCTTCTCGAGCCATACTTCCCGATTGGCGCTCTGGAATGCGAAACAAGATTTTCTGGTCCTCGGCGGTCGATCATGTATCTGCGTATAATATATCACTCCGGCGTATATTCCAGACCAACAATACTCATGCTGCGATCAGCTGACTGGACAACGGCTTTCTCCACACAGACAGATGTCCGGAGATGTATCTATGTTAATTGACCAAACAGGCTGGAATAAGGAAATAGGTAAGCAAACAGATGAGGGATGTATATAGAAAAGCTAATTGCAGGCATCGACTGCCAAGCCTCCACAATTACACGACTCGAGTGATATTGCGTGAAACCCGCAGAGATTTTTTTCTTTTAAGCTCTATGATTATTCTATCGTCCTACTTATGTATTTTATTTGTGTAGGCAACACCTTGTGCATTAGCGTACATATGCCCACCACACTGGCGAACTACCATGTCCGACGTCAGGAATAAAGTCTTTATCCCAAACCAGCCATAACTACATGTATAGCTATGTAAGTATCGCGCTAACGGATGATATCGTCAAATTAGCAGCCTGGACTGTGCACACACTGACTGTTGGGTATATCCGTTGCTCTTAATGGTTGATAATAGCCATAGGGCCAATCAAAAAATAAGTGTTAGCTACTTGCTTGGGCTAGTATTAACTCAAGGAGGCAAGCAGCGAATTCGACCGTAGACGCCTTCCCCCTCCACCGGAACACCCTCCTCACTGGAACAGATGTTGATTCGTTAATATTTAGTGAAGAGAACCAGTTCAAGAGGTAAAGAGGTCAGTTGCAATGATAGTGTTTACCTTCTTAGGTTTAGTCGTTCCACTGAGGGGGGGGTGTCCCGGTGGAGAGGAAACTCGTCTATCATCCGTGAGTGCGATACTCTAAGATCAAAGAGTCTCGATTCTCGGCACAGCCAACCACCCACCTTACCAGGACAACATCCTTGTTTTTCCATTACCTAGGGTGCATGCTTTATTTTCCGGCAAGTGAGCATTCAATCCGAGGACCGGCCCATAGCCGTACCACTTCTCTGGCTGCGGATTGCCTAAATGTGCATGCTCCCCCCACCCATTTCGACCTAATCCTCGGCTCTTTAGCACCTGAATAGCTATCGAAGAGATCAATATAGCCCTACCTATACGAGAACGGGACACAGTCCTAAGATAGATGGACATTTATGGCTTATGCTATACTCGCATACATATTGGCAACCGTCCATCGGCAGAACCGCCGCCCACTGCAATGCTACGCCTCAGCACCCCGTGCCAACCATAAGGTTAACTTCCCACCCACCCCAGGCCACACCACAAAAGATTATTCCCACCTAGCTCCACAATAGAAAAATACGCTTCGTCATCCTAAATATACCCACTACATCATAACCGCTCTCTCCAAACCGTTACACCAGCACTAATACTCCCGATATCATGCTGCAGCGCCGCCGGCTCCAACCGGGACGCACGTCATGGTGCTATTCATGCTGGCTATTCGGCCACACCATTCTCTCCCTTCCTTCAGCTTATGAAGCAGCCACAGGCCCCATAAACCCTCTATACGCCCACGCTCCTAAGGTCGACAAAGTAACTTGCCCGCGCGAGGGCCCCAGAGCCCCCTCCACTACGGACGACCGACCACAACTTTGAATCCGAAGGACCATATACATTCCGCCGCCTGCCCAATCCCCACCTTAATAGTTTCCAAGAAAGAGACTGTGACATAACAAAGCACCTGTGAACCACTACATATACCCTCCTCCACCAATCTCACCAGTCCGATCTACTTTCCTACACGTACACCCCACAAACTCACATCCCAAATACCACCTGCCCTACACCAACCCAGCACCCCCCAAAACCTACTGCTCTGATCGTCTCCAAAGTCCCCGGTGTTGAACATTTAGATGTAGCCCTATATATACCGCTGTAGGCCATCCCCTCCACCCAACCACCACCAATGCAAACAAACTATCACTGTAATTGTTGAAATCGGATTGGAGAGAGGACCTAACAGTGTGAGGCTTGATTGATAGACTGTCTACAGAACAAGGGAGCTCTTATATTCATATAAGACAGTCACAAATTATTCATGTGTGTACTGGACAACTAGTCCGAGGTACTGAGGTTGACAATGCTAAGATTACAGCAGTAACCCCGATCTTGGCACGAGTGATCCCTTATGATTCCCACCTCACCTCTAAAATAAAATTGCAACCTTCTATCTATTTACAAGAGCACAAGAAAGATATCAACCCTGTAGTTCTACCAGTTCTACATTCTCGCCCCCTTTCTGAGTTATCGGCGTGCTGCCCACTGTGCCGATACTGTTCTCCTGATTAGTGGGTACCACAAAACCTATAAACCTGTCAACACCTTGAATAGTCAAAGGTGGAGTAATATAATACCTTCAAACTTCCTAGCAGCAATCTTATGACGAAACATATATTCGATCTCTGCAATGCTGCGTCCCCGCATCTCGGGTACACAGAAGTATACAAACGCCAGTGTGGCCGCCGCAAAGAACGCGAATACGAAGCAGACCTTTAGCCCTAGGTTTGCAGCATCAGGGCCCTATATACATTTCATTTTCTTAGTACATTGGGAGAAGGGGGGGAGGGAGGGGGTATACGATAAGATACGGCACACTCAAGAAGACCAAAGCGCAGCTCGTATAATTGACTACCACCGCAATCCCCTGTGTAGCCACTCTAGTCTCCAACGAAGAAACCTCCGCAGCCACAGCCCATCCACTACATGCTATCAGCACAAACCGCCAATCAAGCACTCAGGATGAAGGGGGACATACGCAGACCCCACCGAGAACTGGAATGCCAACGAAAATACAAACACACATCCTACGGCAATTCGTGGCATGATTCCCTTATCGTAATTCGGGCTTGCTCCAATACCGCCCGTGATTAGGAGTGAGATGAGCATGACGACTGCGCCGGTGATTAGGAGCGGACGGCGGCCGAGACGCTCCAGGAGTGGCCAGGAGATGAAGATGGCAATGAGTTGTAGGAGGGTTAGGATTACGGTTAGGATGAAGGAGGAGGTGGAGGCGATGCCAGCGAGGGTAAAGAAGTAGGTTGTCTACAGTGGTATTAGGTACTACTAATAGAGTGATGGAGAGGAAGGGGAAAGTACGTAGCCGAAGATGAAGATCATTCCGACGAGCTGCTGGCCTGCGAGAATGCCGCAGGAAATTAATGTCCTCCGCTATTTACCACCCACCATCAGTAACTACACGTCAACCACCCACCAAAAGAAAGCATAATCCAAGCACTCACACGATTCACCCCCCGGAAACAATCCAAATAATCCGCCCTGGGCCCCTTCCTGGCGCTAGCCCTTGCCGCGATGTCCTCCCGAACCTCTCTAATCTTTTCCTCGACATTCTCCTCTCCATATAGCTTTTTTGCGGCCTTCAGTGCCCTCTCAATCAGTCCCTTCTCCAGGAGCCAGCATGGGGGCTCAGGGACAAACCAGGTGATGCCCATGACCGCCATAGGGATGGCGTAGTTGATCATGATGATTGCGTGGAACGAGAGTCTGTTTGGGATGTTGAAGGTCCAGTACATGGCACAGGAACAGACGAAGCTATGTATAACTTCCCAGTCAGTGTTTCCTTCTTTGCTAGGTAGCTATATATGCAAGGGGGACAAACAGCCAGATGTAGAGCGTCAAGTTGACCAGCGTGAGGAGCACGCCGCGGATTTCGGGGGGTGCAACTTCAGAGATATAAGTCGGCACACCAACACCATAAAATGTCCCGCCCATATCTGCACCACTCTCCCCGTCAGTATTTCCTCCCTTGAATCAATTCCACAAACCAGAGAAATACATACACTGCACAAACTTCCCCACGGCAAACCCCTTCCACTCCGTGGACATCTGTAACTTCATAAGCCCAGCCATGAGAATAAGACTGCCAACCAAAAACATGCATCTTCTTCCCAACCTTCCCCCTTCCGTCAACTCCACTTCTCAACTAAACCAGATAAGTGGGGGGAGCACATACCAACTACCCACAAACCCCGAGATGGCCGCACCCAGCAGTGCTCCAGGGATCAAGACGGCGTTCCAGACCGCCTGGTACATGGCAGGAACTATATACGTGCCGTCTGGCTGCTGCTGGCCAAACTGTTGCTGGAACTGTGGGATGGGGAGGAGGGTTGTGGCATCGAAGCCGGTGCAGAGGGTTCCAGTGGAGACCAGGACGCCTATTTGTATAGGATACTGCTGGTTAATATTCTTTTTCTGGAGGAAATGTATATACATGGGTAGTTGTATTATCTTATAGACTTGGAGGGGGGGTACTACAATAGAAGATTACACGCCGGTGCTTCCATATGAGCTTGCATACTGAGTCCGGTCTCTCAGTGGGGGGGTCCGCCATTTCTGGAGATTGTGCGGTTGTGGTGTTGCGGTGAGATGTCGTGGGTAGTGTGCGGGAATGGAGTGGGTTTTATATCGCCGTGGGCGGGTGGTGGGTGGGGTGCTACATGTAGTTTCTGGGAAATCTGTACATACATACACGAAGCAGTAAACACTCCTCACATCAGTAGCCACAAACCATCCCGAGGAATTAGCGAGTTAGGGCAGAGCAATATTTATCTGACATGTATTTACATAGCACACAGCTGTATGACTGTACCATCTCGTGCATTCAATTAACTGGGAAGGCAGAGTATAGCTTAGCATATATAGCATGCACGAGTCGAGTATATATGGCAGGCCTTGTCGATGTATTCTGTAAATTCAATCCGGGCTCGACCGTAGGTTAATCCCCCGGATATGGTTTTATGGGTATTTCACTGCTACCGGTAACTATCGATTCTTTTGGGCCGGCCCGAGAACTGGGTGTGGTATCGTGGGGTTTCTGAGTAGGTTCTGGGAGGATATGGGTGTTATGGCTTTGGTACGGTAGGGGCATATACAGTTTAGGATATAACCAGCGCCAGAAATGAACCTAATTGCAGCTCTAGGATCCCATTTCGAGGCGGTGGGTCACACGCAAGTCGGCCAATCACAAGAATCACTCGATGGACGCTACAAGATAATGATCACTGATATATACCTTTAAACCTCTAGATTCTATTCAAATCTCTGGATACACATCCAGCCTCCTCTTCAAGGGCACCTCCCTCCTCACCTTCTCCACCAAATCCATATCCACCTCCGCCACACATATCTCCGGCACCACCTCCCCCGCGCTCTTCGGCTCCTCCCCCACCCCGACCCTCCCGCACTCCGCCAGCACCCTCCCCCACGGATCCACAATCATCGCCTGACCATAGCTCGCCCTCCCGGGCCCATGTCTCCCCACCTGCGCCGCCGCCAGCACATACGCCTGGTTCTCGATCGCCCTCGCCCGCACCAACACCTCCCAATGGCACTGCCCCGTAGCGACCGTGAACGCACTCGGATACGCCAGGACCTGCGCGCCCAGTCTCCGCAGCTTCAACGCGGGCTCCGCGAACCTCACGTCGAAGCAGACCAGCAGCCCGAGCCTCCCCAGGTCCGTCTCGAACGGCGGCGTGAGGAAGGACCCCGCCTCGGTGCTCAGGCTCTCGGTGATGGTTGGCCCACCCGCGATCGAAACGTCAAAGGTGTGCATCTTCTGGTAGCGGTGGGCGATGGCGCCGCTGGAAGTGATCCAGATGGACATGTTTCGGATGCGGGTGGGGTCGTTGGGACATGGCTCATGGATACCGACGTTGACGGGTAGACGGAGCTTTGCTGCTTCGGATTGGAGGCCGAGGACGAAGGGGGAGGTGGAGGCGGGCTGGCAGAGGGTGAGGGATTCGGAGGTGGTGCTGGCGATGTAGTCGGAAGCTTCTGGGAGGAAGAGGGCGGAGGCACCGCGAGCGTGGGCCTGGCGGAGGAGATGTATGCAGGTGGTAAGGTTTGCTGTGAGGGAGGAAGTGGCACAGAATTGGCCGACGGCGGCGAGGGGCATAGCGGCGATGAGAGGGGGGAATAAGTGGAATAAGGGGGGGGGGGGGGATAAATATATATAAGTATGCAATAACTCGTAGCTTGAGGCTCGAGATCTACTCTAGAGCTGACGTTGGGGGATCCCTGTTAGTATCAGTTACTGCAATTGGACGGGGGTTTTTTTTATTTTTATTTTTTATTTTTTATTTTTTATTTTTTATTTTTTATTTTTTATTTTTTATTTTTTATTTTTTATTTTTTACTAACGAGCTGATTATTAGCTTCTGATATGACTAATATTTAGGATATTACCGCGAGTAAGCCCATGGGCTTAAAGCAAAAGTAAAAGAAGGGGAAACAGCACTCTTTGATTTTTTGGCCCCCAAGTCACGAGAAGATGCATAAATCACTCCCACTACATTTACTTTTAAGCTCATGGGACTTACTCGCCGGAAATGGTAGTACTGTTGGCCGTGTATTGCATAGGTATATATTAAAAATAACAGCCAACTGATAGTTAACTGCCAGTACCATTCCCGACCATCACGATACCTACCTACTACGACCAATACTCACAACATACCTCCCCTCCGGGGGTACACAAGTACTTGTAAGCAACCTATACTCCCCAGCACCTCTTCTCGCTATGTAGATACACGTACCGCTCGTACCGTAGTAAGTCCATAAACAGTAGTCGTGGCTACAACAGTAGTCATCTACCTCTACAACCATAGGTAGTACTCAGTACCACCCCACCAACCAACCAACCACAGTCCCTATAACCCACACCCACCAGACAGAAAAAACCAGCAAACCAGCGCTCTCACGCCCAAAGCAAACCTCCCCTACCATCACCTACCAACCACAGTAGCGGCCAGTATAGTTCCTGAACTGGCAATGTTAATACTTACTTCCACCGCAACAAACCAAGCACAAGCACCCACCCAAACCCCCAAGAACCTATATCCCAGATACGATACATAATCCTCCATATCCTTCATCCCACATTTGACCGTATCGACAACCAACACCAACCCCCACCCACGCCCGTCCAGCCTCTACTCAGCCGAGTGACCACCCATGATACAGACACAAGTACTACATAAAAGTCCCACACACAGCCCCAACGCGATCATTCTTCCTATACACCAGAGCTCCCCAAGACCTAAGATCCGTATACGTAGCGGCTTCACGACGTAATACCTCAAACCCTCTTTCCCGGCGAAACCTCAATATTCGAGACAAAGGACTACGTATGTGTGCCTCGACGCCGCCGCCAAGGAGAAGTTTTTGGGTGATCAGGATACCCCGTAATTACGTTACATGGCACTTTCTCACAGGAAAAAAAGGCGCCTCGAGACTAATCGGCCTCGATACCAGTTGTATAAGGTTGAGCGGCTTAGTGGGCTGCACTGAGCTCTAGTATTGGGGCTATATACACAGGTTCAATTAATGTCCTAAGATAGCTCAAATACTGACTATCTACCTCTCCATCTATCCCCACCCCCCCTAATATATAATGCCATAACACTCTAGAAATTATAATTTTATTGCAGCAGCATCCTCCCAACCACAAACCCCCAACAAACTAATATTTCAAAGCCCATTTCTGCCAAGAATCAGAGTTACCTTGTTTGTGATCCCTAGTCTCAGAATATCGATATCTTGCGTATCGGAATATACGGAGCAACACGCTCTTCTGAATAATCCACATTTTTTTTCAAGTAGGTTGTCTTCTACCTTTTGGATCTCACATGGTCACCTATAAGTTATATCCCATAGATATCCCAATGCTTCTGGTAGTTTATCAGTATCCCTAGGTATCCAACACCAGATAATCAGCTCTATTGCAGCCCATCAGGCACAGACCATCCACACTATCAACATTTCTTCATCGCCGCGGTTACCAGCTCCATATCCTATGTCTGCAGTACCATCTAGCCATCCAACAGTACAGCACGACTAAGCCATGAGCAAAGCAAGACGACTAAGCGGAAACACCTTCTATAAAAGCCCCCTCAAGGCTCCCAATGCCCTCCATCCTCCTTCCTCCTTGCATCCATCGATAGCTTCTCTCGATATCCCATCTCGAGCATCCATCGATACCCATCATTTTCCAGTATAACTTGCCATTATCCTCTTACCTCCATCCCGCTACAATGTCCCACTCTCTCCCAGCCCGTAGCGGCCTCTCCCTCGAGGCCTACAACACCCTCCGCAAGGAATTCGCCCAAATCATCAAGTCCCTTGCCCCCACTTCACCCGGGAATCTCGGGCCTGACGCTGCCGGCAACGCTGCTGCCTACAATGACTGGATCGCTGGTCTTCTCGACGCGGATCTCGGCGTGCGCTTTTGGGGCCCTGGTAAATCCGAGTGGGATCTCGATATCGATCGTGATGAGTAAGTTGATTTTTTTTTGTGACCGACGTTGTGAAAAAGCAGGTTGGCTAATCATGATATGTGGTGTTCAGGATCATCGACTTCCTGAAGGCCCTGTGTGCCAGTCTCAAAACACACCATGGGCGCAGGACCCGCCGTGGTTATCAGAGAAGACTCGATTCCCAGGGTGCCGCCGCCGCCGCCGCCGCCGCCAAAGGATCAGATGTGAACAACGATGCCGCCAAGGGGGCTACCAAACAGGCCGCCAAGGAGACTACCAAACAGGCCGCCAAGGAGACTACCAAACAGGCCGCCAAGGAGGCTACCAAACAGGCCGCCAAGGAGGCTACTAAGAAGGCCGCCGAGGGGGCTCACCGCCTCACCGCAGAGACACTCAAGCTGTTGGCAGAACAGCAGGCAATTGAGGACAAAGCCCAGCTAGAATCATGGGGCTGCAAGAGGCTCTTTACCCGCGAGATGGAGGAGGATGCCAGATCGTGGTATACTGACCGCGAAGAGGTTGGGGTGTCCTTTACAGATCCCGAAGGAGATGATGCCAATACGTGCGTTGATGACGCTTGCAACTAGTCAACTCGGTGGTGTGCTTCGTAAGTCAAAAACGGAAACCAAAAAAAAAAAAATGTATCATTAGTGGGGGTTTTTTTCTTCTTTCTTTCTTTTTCACTTTCTTTCCCTTAGTGGTTACCGCGAGCATGGTATGTAGGGATCTTAGGGCAACTATTCTGTCTATACGTTTGTATAAGTAGGAGCTTGTTGCTGTGAGGAGAGGTCTTACTTAGCTTGGGTAATTCTTTTCGTTCCGTCCGGTGTATGGGTATGAATTGGTTGAGTTGAGTCTGTCGGTATAGAAGTACATGTACTGTATGTGTGTTGTCTCATACTCCACTTTGTATGTACCCACTTACATGTAGTTACTCTCAAGTGAGCTAGCCTAACATGCTACCCTCAACCTCAACCTCAAATCCAAACAACAATTATTCCATCCATCAATCTCCTCGCATAGAGCGCTTCAATCTGACCAACCAAGGCTAGTCTTCGTTCTAATCTTCATTCATCCGTAACAGATGCCAATGCCGCGAGACCTGGTTTAATAGTACTCCGTTTCCCTGTTCAGCGAGATCCCTATTGACCGAGACTTGGGGCCACCAAATCTGCAGCCAAGGAATATTTGTATGTGAGGTCTCGCTCAGTAGGGATCTCGCTGAGCATGGAAACGGAGTATCTAGGTCTAGCTGCCTTTAGTGATTGCCCGTATTTAATGTTGAATACAGTAGGCCGGTATTCATGGGATATCACTCGGTGGTTTTGGTTAGTCTCCGAGGCCCGCCTGCAAGGAACCAAATATACAATGTTTCTACAGTCTCGTATCCAGCCTTTGATGGATAGATCATCACCACACGCCATAGGATACGACATCACATGATCGCTACTTCGCCATTCATACTGGAGCTGATAAAGAAATGTTAAATTCTCTCACTATTTCGATAACGCTACAATTCCTTTCCACCGACAATAAAAAGTACGTTTTGATTACTCTACTCCTCCAACTCTCCAGCAAACGCGACTGCACCCAGTCCTGCCGATCCCAAAACCATGTAAATCCAGGCGGCACTGGCATTGATCCAATCACCCTCCTTTCTCTTCTGCTCCGGGCTGACCGAGAAATCGATTCCCCTAACACCAACCCAAGTACCAATACTGACCATCATCATGATAACATCCCATCCAACTGATGACACTGCTGGGTGGTCACAGAGCGTTGAGAGCGTGCCGACGACAACATCCTTAACTGTGATTCCGTGAACAGTAACCTGTGAGATGGCGTGCGCGTGGCATGCAAGAGAGACCAGCGAGCAAAGGCGGTACTGCGGCTTCCAGAAGCCCTTCCATCGGTTCGCAGGAATGTGGATTTCCAGCTCACCATTAGATGCTAGACGCTCAAAGACGACTGGGATCGCGAGGAGAAGGATATGTGGGGCAAGTAGGAAGGGAAGAAATGCTCCAGTGCCAAAGGTCCTAGGAGTCATATAGGCACAGAGATATGAGATGACCAATGGGACTGTGACAGTGAAGTACAGCCAGCTCGGAAGTCTCTTGGCCCTGGTCTCCGAGGGGTCAAGCTTAGGCGTCTCGACAGGGGCAGAAGGGTTTGTGTCATTGAGGAGAATGGCAAGGAAAAAGAGGTTGGACGCGAATGAGACTGAGACCACTTGACCGAGAAGCATATACGCCCAAAGGTTCTTGATACCACGACGAGAACCTGCAAATGAGTAAGCTTCCATTTCTATAAAGACGACGAGGATTAAGACCTTCGGCAGCCAAAAACACGCTCCACGCAGCAGTAACAAGGAAAATCTGCTGGCTCCACCACCACCTTTGAGGGCTCTCTACCACTGCACCCCATGCATCTTGGAACAATTTCACGTCCTTCAACCACTCGCCCAATCGGAGCTCGCCATCATCGAGCATGTATATCTGCGACGCTTGCCATTCTCCATAAGACTTCATAAAGAATGAAACCATATAGTACCACGTCGAACCCAATGACGCAGCGGCGAGAGATGCGAAAACATATGATCCTGAGGTCTTTGAGAAGTTTCCAAGATTCAGGCGCGAAAAGATGAGGGAAAGAAGCCCCAAACAGAGACCAAAATATGAGCCAAAAATGGCAATGGAACGGGTGTTTGAATCTGTCATGATGTCTGCCATGTTTGTGACCCTCCGGTTTTCAGGTAGTGAGTAAAAGGCAAAGCTGTGTCCGTCCTTCAGCCTGGAGGGATGGCGGTCGTTGTTATGGTGCGTGGATGCCAAGTGGAGACTGTGACTGCAGCCTCGTCCGTAAAGGTGTTGGCGCCGCACCTATCGTGAACCCTTGAAGATCTTAATGATAATGTGATCACGCGTCAACGCGACTCGAATGTTTGAATCTTTTAGGGACGATTATGAAAACCCTTAATGATTCTTCAAAGCCAACCTGCTTATTCCATCGATAATTACTGAGACGTTAGCACTGTCACGCACGAAAATAATATTTCAGTCCATCAAAAGTGGGATTTTAACAATTTACGCCAAGACCTTGCTTCCCGCAATATTGCAGGGGTCGAACACCGCGGACAACTCATACATACTGCGCCAACAAAATCTTTACCGGGAAAGTTTTTTTACTAAACAAAGACAAACGCCCAAACGATGCAGCTTGCATGCCTGCGCAGCAGCAGAAGCAAGCAGTAGGTACTCTACTCTAGATGTCCTGCAGAAACCTGTTTGTCCTCAATCATCGTTCTAAATCGAATTCAAATTGTTCGAGTTAGAGTACTTGCATCCGAAACCATCATGTTCAGAAAGCGGGCCGGCAGTCCATATCGCAACCTCCGCTATGAGAGTCCACTTGGCGGTTTTCAAGTAGTTGGCTCTCGGTTCATCTACATATTGCATGCAGTATCTGATTCGGTAAACCTTTCAGAGCAAGCCGGCTTGGAAGTTTCCGGCCCAGTCCACTACCGGTCACTCGGATTTGTCGCCAAGATGTAAATAGTAACCCTGTCCGTTAGGCCCAGCTGGGTTGACAAACGAGTGACCAGCTATGAGAATGGTCTACTGAAAAGCTTCGCCAAACGTGCAAACTACTCGTAAATTCATGACGTTTCCGAAAACGACTGCTATTGCATACTATACAAACAAGCGTCAAATCCACCTCTTTGTATGTCATGCAATATTGGTCGTGTTCGGAAACGCTACGAGATTACGAGTATATTTTTGGGGGGAGCTCATTATCATTTTATACATTCTTTCCCCCCTCTTTCACTCTGTTATTACTATCAGATATTTCCTTAGGGTATATATTGAGGAAACAGGCCTTTGTTCCTGCTCTCTCTTTCTATCTCGACGTTGACTTGTGGATTTTAATTCACGCGCGCGGTGGGGAAAATCTCCTTCTTTTCTTTTTCCGAGACATTCAATATCACTGCAGAAAAAAAAGTATGGACCACACGTTTCGAGAGAAGATCTCAATTTTCGCTAGCCAGTAAAGCCGCCTGTTATAAACACAAGAAAATCTACAAACATGACCGAGAGGCCCAGCCAATCTTCCACTGCACTTTTACAAAAAGAATAATAAAAGAAGGAAAGAAAAGAAAAAACTCATTCGCAAACAAATGTCCCCACTAAAAGAACTACATATATAGATCTAGAAGAGGATATGTTAGTCATGTCATAGCTAGGTAATTAGGGGAGACTAGTTCCTTACCATTGAGATAGGATATATGTCGTTGATTCTTTAAACAGTGCCAGAGGGAGCAGCACCAGTTGGCATGGCGCCCGAAGGAGCAGCACCAGTTGGCATGGCACCCGAAGGAGCAGCGCCAGTGGGAATAGCACCTGACGGGATGGCGCCAGATGGGAACCCCTCACCAGCTCCTGGGAAACCACCTGAGGGGGCAGCGCCAGATGGCATAGCACCAGATGGAATTCCACTGTGGTGGCCGTGACCGTGGTTACCGCCGAAACTACCGGTAGGAGCGGCAGCTCCAGAGGGGAAGACACCGCTGGGGAAAGCGCTCGGGAAGTCCGTCGGGAAGGCAGTTGGGAATGCCGTCTCAGTTCCAGAGACAGCGGCGATTCCAGCAACAGCCCCACCAGTGGGGATAGCGCCGCCTGAGGGGAAGATTCCGGTGGGCACGGCACCAGAGGGTGCGGCGCCTGAAGGACGGTGTTCACCTTGGCCACCTCTCATACCGCCTCCCATACCACCCGAAGGAGCGGCACCAGATGGAGCAGCACCAGAGGGCATGGCGCCTGAAGGACGAGGTCCGCCGCCCATACCACCACCCATTCCACCTGAAGGAACAGCGCCTGATGGAGCAGCACCTGATGGGAATCCACCAGTGGGGGCAACGCCAGAAGGCATGCCAGAAAAGGTAGCAGTGGGGACTTCCTCCTGAGGAAGGGGAGCAGCGCCAGCAAGAGCGGCGAGAATGGCGGTGGCAACGGCAAGGTTAAGGAACTGCATTTTGAATGTGGTGTTTTTGATCGGAAGGTCTTTGAATGAATTGAATGAATTGAATGAGTTGAGTGAATGGACGTGAACTAGCACAGTCTCTATGAGAAGGTTAGTATTTGCAAATACTCCAATAAATGGGCAATTGAATACTTACTGGAATGAATGTATTAAAGAAGAGAAGAGAGTTGAAGATGCAGTGGAAGAATGAGTTGTGAGAGCTGGCTGATGAACCAAAGTTGGGGGAAGAAAGGGCGGTTTATATGCTTTTCGACTTACAGAGTTCTCTCCTGCTATCCAGTACATGATCCAGTATCTTGAGGAGTCCCTTTGGAGCATCGATAATTTCCGCAATCGGTCATGGGTAATGCCCGGGAAGTTCCTACCGCCTTGAACTACAATCCCTGTCAGGACGCGTATATGTTGACAAGCTTTCGCTATATATTAGCGACTCTTGGGGCCCGGGAGCACCAAATCTGTAATTGACCAGGGACATGAACTGGAATCTGGGACCACTTCTGCGTGACTGTTGGTATTAGGGGTAATTGATAAGTCAGTGGCGGGGAAAATACATAGAGTAGGTAGAGTAGGTACTCTCTGTCATTAGATTCCCATGAACTATTACCATGGATATTCTCTGTTGCATTCCACAGATTGATACTGGACCCCATGTCCAGATCAGATCCTCTCCCTCCACATTTAAAAAGCCGTTACGCGTCGCCCTCGCTAAGTCTAGTGCAGTTTCATACGGAACCCCCCTGGCAATTATATATCAGAGAGAGAATCGCACGTTTCAAAACCACAGGAGCTCTGCTATCTATGAAACGCGAGCGCGCGCGGTACTGAATGGACTTCTAGCTAACGATAGACATGATCCACCTCGCTGTATCATGGCCTTTGTTTCCCCCTTCCCTTATGACCATGATGGTGGTGTTGAAGCACAGAACCTTGTAGTCGGCAGATATGCGAGGTTGACTAGGGCCAGGATGTGGCCTGCTCATGAGACATCACTCGTTACACCACAACCAACCGCCATCAACAACGTCTTCTCGAAGCACCCCCCCCCCCCCCAATGAACGCAGACAAATGCCAATTAGTGCTAAAGTGATCTGCATTGCAAGCTTTCTCCCTCCGCTAAAAGGTAGGTCTGCCCGAGGCTTGAGTTTCGGCTACTATTTCCCCGGATGTCTTTGGCCACCGGTATTTACCTAGCTAGTCGGTGCAATTACTACTTCAGGCTTATTAGCTGCGGCACTCTCCATCTACATTCTTTACTACTTTACTTTAGATGTTGGATCGAGTGCAGCTATCATACTTTGCTCACGGTTATATATTATATTATAGTAATGCAGAGTATAGGGGGTATATTATCTACAAAGTAGACTCGTAAGGCAAACAAGGAGAGAGCCCACGAACCATGGCCACCTAGGGTAAGGTCATCTATCTATCTGGCTGTGTGTTCCGAAATAATCAACGAAACTAAACAATCAATCCACAACCAACTATACATACCCTGCACTCAGAGTATAGATAGCTACAGACATTGAGACGAACCAGAACTACTATTGTAGAAAATACCCGCGCGGTCACCCCCACTCTTTGAAAGCCCGATCATCACTGGCCAAGGAAATAATCAAGAAATGGCTGCAGACCCTAACGCGAGGCCCTATACACCGGCGTGGTCATAGCTACGCTAGTAATAACATATCCTGATCGCTCCTACGGGAAGAAATTTGCATCGAATATCACTCGGATATCCACTCTTCTCCGTCGGATTAAAACTGGCCTCGTATAGCATGATCTCCTAGGCCTCGGCTGCCACTGTGTAAAGTGAGTAAAGGCTTCAAAGTCACATACAAAAGCTTCATATGTAACTACCGGCGGTTTCGGGACTGCATATAGGTATTGATGCGGGGAGGGGTGTTTCGGGGGTGGATTCTAGATCCATGTTTACCCGGAAGACCTTTCCTTGTCCAAGAGTTCAAGATACATCAAATTTTTTACACATGAAGGAGTTTATGTTCGCTTTCAGGCATGAGAGGCTTTTGGTACGATTACATGTAATATTCATAAGCTACCGTTACATTCAAGTTCTATGCCTTCATTTGGTTTCCATGTGTTAAATGCATATCCCTGCGCGTACCTTCTGTTTAGGAAGATGGAATGTCTTTGCATTTCAAGATCCCTATTGACAATACATCGCAGTCAGTAAATTGTTTCTCACGGCCTGTAAGAATCGTCATCAAGCATGGGGTAAGGTCCATAGCTATCGGCATAGATCCAGAACGGCGTGCGCCCCGAGAGCCATCCATATCGGCCCATTGACAAGCTTCCCAGCTAGCCCATCGGCGTTTGATTTGTTTCAAGGGCAAACAAGAAGGAAGGAAACTCACCGCGAGTGGTCAACCCAGTAATATACAGGTCTCCTGTTTCGCTCGCCACTTTCGCCATCGACTCGTCCTCTTCAATGTCTACCTCCTCGTCATCTAAGGGCTGGATTTTCTTCTCCCTCAGGATCGCCGTCGAGCTGGCATTGATGAATCTGCCTTGGATATCTACAAACATTTCATCTACGACCGGTGTACTCGTGTATCCACCGTTCTCTCCGAAGAAAGCGCTCCCTAGCTGCTTCGTGCTGATCCTCCCCACGATGGACCCAGGTGTTGCAGAAGTGGGATCAGCGACATGCCCATAGAGATTTCGAGGGTCAGTGTATCCCGCAATTATGATATCTTCGCTAGAGGGAGTCAGCGTTGGGTTATCGCCCATAAAGTTTAGCGGAATGCGCTGCAACTCATGCAGAACACCAGGCTGCGATACGTCTTGATCTGCGACAACTATCTCACCACTGAGATGTGGCGAGATGTAGACTCTTCCTCCTATTTTGTTGTCGCCTGTGATACCATTACCACCGCCTAGACCAGTCATCACGAGCTTCCACCCCGTCTCAGTAGAGTAGTAATGTGCGCTACCCCACGGCCTTCGGGTATAATCTCCATACAACCGCATTAGACCAGTGCCATACTTGTTTTCGTCGGTGATATAGAAGGCATTGATATCATCTAAGTGCTTTATAGCATAGACATCATTTGGATGCTTCAGGCCACCCTCAGATGTTGGGATGCGCGCGACATGCTCCAGAACATTCGTCTCTGGGTCATGCTTGAATTTATCCACCACCGTTCCCTCAAATCGATGGTTTACCACATACAAACTTAACATTCCGCCATTCAGCCCATAGTTGATATCCATTCCATGGAATCCTCTATTTCCGCCTCCCTCACCCCCTGGCATGCCCCGAATCTCAAGCTCAACGACTTCATCCGTATCCAGGTCCCACCGCCAGATCTTGTCACCGGGCCTGCCCTTACCATTGGCTGCATCAGCCTCCCGCGACTGCGAGAGGATGCGCGGGCGGTTTTCGTAAGATGTCAGGCAGGTCGCGAATATTACAGTTGAGCCAGGGAGCTCGACGAGATGCATAGATTCGCAGGCATTGAATTTGTCGGGGTGTTGGAGACTGCACAGAGGGTCCAATGCAGAGGTGTACGCAGGAGAAAGGTAATGGGCGTTGTTGCGACGCCCACCTATCAGTGTGTAGGTGCGTGAGAGGTTAGGGACAGCCACCTGTAGGAAGCCTGGGAATTTCCACAATTGCAGAGTTAGCCAATTTTGTAGACCATATAAAAACCAGCAATCAGATGAATAAACAAAAATTAGACTGACCTATTGTCACCGCAATTGCGGGAAGAACGAATTTTGCGGCCATCCTTTCCTTGAAGGAAGTTTGGGGTTGATGGAGAGGTATGGAGGGTGAGATGTTGGAGCTGTTTGGAGGGAGCTACCACATGTATGACACTTGGCCTCGGCAAATACTTTTGATGGCACAATGTTTGGCCATTACCAGGTTTAGAGTAGTTAGTTGGCCTGGTTACAGAGATATTAATAGTAACAGAGCTCTAATGGAATGATATCGGAGGTCAATAGTAAATCGTACTCTGTAAGCCTAAGAGTACCCCGCTTTCTGTTAAATAAGTTGAGGTGGGGATGTTTCTGGTATACAATTTATGCAATTAGGGCCAATTCACTCTACGTAATTAGTTTGAATGTATTCTCAGCCCTTAATCAGTTCGAATAGTGTATGTACTCTACATGTAGTAAGTGTTTGGGTGGTTCGTGAGATATGTGGTGGCCAAAGTCCATATCCGGATGTAAGACACGAAAACCCTTCTAAAACATACCTATCTGCAAGTCAGAAAAGAGTTGTACCTGCTTTCAAGTTACGTCTTCAATTCCTAGAGTAAAAACGTAATTATACATATTATGGGTTACTGAGTAATAAAAACGCGTGCACAAGATCTTAGATATATCCCAAATTCACATTAACAGAATATCAGTGCAGCGCGATAACACGTAAGTTACATACAGTCGCTTCGTTATGTCGTTAGCGTGCTTAACTCGTACGCGATAGCAAATAAACCCAAATATACGAGACAGCAACTAGGTTTTGATGGAGAAAGACAGTACTATCCCGCAAACCCGTACGAGACAGCAAGAGATCCGAGATATCAAATTATGAGATAGTGAGGTGCGACTGTATATGTAGCTATTCAGAAGCGCCATTCCAATTGCTCATTGACCTTTTTGTAAAACTCGACTTTGTTGGACTTTGTTTGAATTCAATCTCATATTCCCAGCCCCAAACTCCTAGTAGCTCCCAGAACCCAGCTACTAGCCCTTAACAACTACCTCTCAGTTCCGAAAAACAATAGAAAGACCCCGCCGCCCAGCACCAAGGAGATCTAATTATACAATTGAACCACACTTATTCCGAAACCTCCCAAAAACAGAAGATAAAAAGATGAAAAAATATAGCGAAAAGCCCCAACCCCAAGAAACAAGTATATATATAGTAAGCTGGAGGGAAGCCGGAAGTACATGCATATATATACCGCGATTGACCGATTGCCGGTTCGACTAGGTCCGCGGAGGTGGTTGTATAGTAAGAAGCCCTCCCAAGCTTGATCATGTTCTGCCTGAACCAAAGAAAGAAATGGAAACCACATCTGTTTGCTCCTTCGCCTTTGCCGTAATTCTCTACAGCTTAGTTTCAATGTCTCCGCCTTTGAAAAAATGAAAAAATGAAAAAAGAAAAAGAAAAAAAGACAAAGGAAAGGATTAAAACATAAAGAAAAAAAAGGAAAAAAGAATGAATGGTGTTAACATAAGGAAGAGAAATCAAGAGAAAGACAAAACTATCTCGGCCAAATTGTGCCCAGGTTTTTGAATCAACACCATTTCCTCCCCCTCTTCCTTGTAGCCTTTCATTCCAAATGTGCGGAGTGGTGATATTTATTTGTTGTTTTAATGGCAATTACAATGGCCTTGGGATATTGGGGTCAAACGCATCTTGTGGGATACTTCCAGCTGCCTATCAATTCAAAGTCCTGTTAGCTGTCATATGAGGTAGTGAAAAGAAAAAAAAATGGGAGCACATACATTAGCCTGCACAAAAGCTGTCCATCCTTCTTCCAAATTCCAGCCAGTCTCCGTGAGACAAAGCTCGGCCCACTCCATTTTCAATCCAGATCTTTTGGCAAACTCAAAACATTTCGCCATGTTCTCTTGCTGTTCCGTCTGCGCAGCCACCGGCTGCAGCATGTTTGGGTCTTGAACCATACCTACAGGCGCCGCCATTGGCATTCCGACCGGCGCCACCATTGATGGTTGTACAGGCACTGGTACTTCGGGCTCTTCTTTCCAGGATTCAAAACCGCCATATGATCTAACAACAAGAATATCGTTCCCAACCTTTACTGCTCCGTTTGCATCCGGCCTTAGAATAAATGTTCTGTCGAAACTTCTTTTGATGAATTTATCACCATTCGACTCTTCGAACTCGCCATGGACGCAGCACATGATACCCCCAACCATAATCCCACCAGCACCTAATACTTCTATCGGCCATACGTCAAAACTCCACAACTCCTCGATCCCAAGATTATGGCGAAAGGTCGGAATCTCTCCCCAAACACGTCCGATTGCATCTGGGCCGGTAAAGACACGTGAACTCATAAAACCGGTAGAGTGGTTTCGCTTGAGATTACGGGAGATTGGAATCCAGGGGTCCCACCATTGCCGTGCGCCCTGCTGGGATTCTACGCGGGGGGCGGAGGTATTGACAGACATTGAAAAGGTTGATGCTGAGTCATAAAACTGTGTTATGACTGCGTTTTTATCGTTGTCATAGGTTGCAAAGAATCTGCGATTCGTTTATTTTAGGTTAGTCTCAAACTACGTGAGTGCACGTCTAGGATATACATACGTTGAAAGAAATCCCATTGCAACACCATGGTCATCTTGGATAAACTTCCCCTTTGTTTTCAACGGCATTACTGGCCTTCCTGCTTCATCAACCGCCCCAGACATTCCACTGACTCCAGGGTCGGCACCCCGGCGAGAATCATCCCCAATTTTGACCATAGGCCGATCTAGGGGAACATTATCCAACATGACAAGTGCAGGGAACCTTTTCATGGCCTCTTGTTTATAATCCGGATGCCTGGTCAACGGGTTCCCCATCAAAACTAACTGCTCCAGATTCTTGAATCTATTCCTCCAGCTATCCAACGCTTGCCAACTCTCGATCAAATTCCCCTGTAGACTCAGGTTCTTAAGATCCGGGAACGTGACACTCAAGGTAGTGACAGCCCGGAGGTCTTTCAATGAGTTGTAGGCGAGTGATACACTATGTACAGTATCTCTTTTCTGTTGCGCAGTCTGGAAGCGCTTGTCTGCGACCTGCATAAGTGCAGGAAACATTTTGCTGGTTGTTGAACTAAGCTCAAAAAACCCATTTTGTTTTAAAAGCGGGTCTTCGCCAAGTTTGCTCAGGTCCAAGATCTTTGCTTCGATATTATATCGATTCGCAAGAACCTGCTCGAGGGTTTTGATGGTATCAACTGTCTCCTTACTTTTAGATTCAATTGACGAAGTGATGTTATTGAGGTTAGGTGCAGTGAGTCGTAAATGTGAAGACGCGAATTGCACATTATCCCATTCGAGTATGGCCTCAACCTTGCTGAGGGGGACATATAGAATGAGAGTAACCCCTTGTCTTGATGTCTACAAGATGCGAAAAAAGTATCGCCTTAGCATTGGTTCTTAAACTTATAATTTGCGTAATATGAAAACGAAGGGGCATTTTTAAAAAAGCTTGGGAATAATCATTTTAGCACTTCTCTGCCTTGGGATTTTTCGCACGGTTTTCTCTTTTTGTACGTTTTTGGACGTTTTGGTTTGAGCTTTTTTTCGAGTGGGGTTATTTGTATTCGAAATGTATACCCACGATGTGCCACGCAATGCGAGGTACTTTGGTAATATCGATAAAACTCTCCAGTAGTCCACAGGCCATGCACCCAATTTTTCGAAAACTCTTCTCATGCTGCCCAAAGAAGCAAGCGTGGTAGTAGTACAAAAAAATACCACCTCATTGATGGTGGAAGAAGAAACAATATATCCACAAATTGATGTAGCAGAGAATGAGGACAAAAGGTGAATGAAAAGAAGACATTTTTGGATTGTCAGTCTTACCTTTTTGAAAGTCATTTTAGTTTTTCGTTCAAGGAAGCTTATGCACTCATCAGCGCTTCCCTTACTTTCCTTCCACCCTTCAACTCTAACCTCGACCGTAGGACCCTCATTCACATGAGGTCCTCCAGGTCTCCTACCAGGCGGTTGGTATGAGGTCCTTGCTCTTGTTCCGACTGGGTCCCTCCTTGGATTACCCCTCATTGCCCCACTACCACCGCTTCCTCTCGGTCGGTCTGCCGCTGGTCCTCTTGGTACAGCAGATCCTGGACCCCCCCCTCGACTAAAGACTCCCCTTCCACGACCGCCTGTGCGCCCTCCCCGCGCACCCCCTGCCGGAGAGTCCATGTCTAAATCTCCATCACGATCAACCCTGACGCGACCGGCAGAACGCTTGGTAATACCGCCCCGTGAGGGTCCCCCTCCGCGAGGCCTGTAAGCAGTGGAGTTCATGTCCACAGTGGACAACGTGCTGACTGAGTAGCGTGGATTGTGGTAGCGTATTTATATGAATCTCGGTTTAGGATAAGCCTGAATAATGTATGTAGATTGTTGCACTACAGAGTTACAAACAAAAGATGATTTCCTAAAATCAGCAAAACTCAAAGAATGTAGTACCAAGATTTGCCGAGACAAACATGGCATTAATAAATGGAAAAATTAACGCCTGGAAATGCCAGGGGTTCGGGTGCGCTGGCGATGAGTTGCCATGGAACATCTCCCCCGCGAAAAAAAACCCCACTGAGCCTGATCATACAAGCTAGAGAATCCTCCAAGCATGACGATCCTCCTTTGGTATTTCTAAAGCATTTGGGTGGTTTTGGTACATACCTTAGCGAGATGCGAAATTTGTGTACGCGTTGCGTTGAAGGACAAGTTGTTCCAGTTGTGAGATCGATCAGTAGGAAGCTCAAAGGCCTTGATGACTTAAAGAGGAGAGCAATCACTCAGAACTGATTATGGCAGAGGGGAAGGGAGCTGTAGTTTTAAATGACGATTTCTGGGCCAACAGAGTTCCTGTGTGTGCAGATGTAGATCAGAATGAAGGTAGTAAAGAGTATGAGAGAAGAGTCAGACGCAAAGAAAGGAAGTGGCGATGATGTGAGCAGATCCTTGGCGTGCGTCCTACTCTATGTTTGATTGGTGACTAGTTACATAAAAGTACCCCATTTAGTAATCATTCACACACAGCCACAGATTCCTCCTTTGAGGGTTTTTATTAGCCATTTACCATACCCATGCAGAAATCGTGCAGGCATCAATGATTCTCATTCAGGCACAGACAGACACGCAGCTGTTCCTTACTTTAGAAATCCGTTCGTTACAACAACGGTGGCCTCTTCTCTGTCTTCATATGCAGATTGGCCCTGACGTTCATTCAATACATACCGTAGAACCCACATATCGCTCTCCCCCCCCCATCCCAGGCTATTACCTATCGCCTAACACACAAACCCCTTCCCTTCTACAGTATAATTTGTTCACGACATTCGTTCTTTACTCTTCCACGTCCCAGTTGCGTCTTCTTAAACCCAAGCTCCAAAGCAACGTATTACAGTACAGTGGAAACGAAAAAAAAAAAAAAAACTGCATTGATTCTTGAAAACACACCATAATATAAATCATGGGACGAGGATCGCGGCTGACCCGCCTGGACGCATTCACCAAGACAGTTGAGGATGCCCGTGTCCGTACAACCTCTGGGGGTATTGTCACTATCGTCAGTATGTTTGTTGTGTTCGTGCTTGTTGTGGGAGAATTCAATGATTACCGGAGAATCATTGTGAGGCCCGAGCTGGTCGTGGATAAGACGAGAGGGGAGGTTTGTTTCATCCCCACAGTTTGTTTCTGTATACGTATCAGCCTGGCTGCGGGCGCAATGCTATCTACTATAAAACTATGGGAGCGAGGCGGTTGCGAGAAGGCTCAAAGTTCGCAAGGCTGATCTCTTTTTCTTTGAATAGCAACTTCCAATTAACCTCAACATCACTTTCCCCCATATACCATGCGAGCTCCTCACCCTCGACGTAATGGACGTCTCAGGCGAACAGCAATCCTCAATCACACATGGTATTTCACTTACCCGCCTTACGCCATACCCCGAGTCCCGCCCTGTATCCACTAGTTCTCTAAACCTTCACGACGACTCCGCCTCTCATCTCGACCCTTCATACTGCGGTAACTGTTTTGGCGCCCCCGCCCCAGAGGGCAAGAGCGGCTGTTGCAATACCTGCGAGGATGTCCGTGAAGCCTATGCCAACATTGGCTGGGCCTTCGGTAAGGGCGAGGGTGTTGAGCAGTGCGAGCGTGAACACTATGCTGAGCGCCTTGACAGCATGCGTGAAGAAGGATGCAACATCGCCGGGCACTTGAGCGTAAACAAGGTCATTGGAAACTTCCACATTGCCCCTGGAAAGTCTTTCTCGACTGCTCAGATGCATGTGCACGACCTCAACCAGTACTTCGCTTCCTCCAAAGCGCACACGTTCAGCCACCATATCCATTCTTTGTCCTTCGGCCCTGAGCTCCCAAGTACCGTTAAACACCAGCACAACCCGCTCGATGGAACTGATCAGGGCACTGCAGAGCGCTCATTCAATTTTATGTATTTCATTAAGGTCGTTTCCACATCGTACCTCCCTCTTGGCGTTACTGAGACCACCGAGGGATCTGGAACTGGCGCAGTTGAGACCCACCAATATTCTGTCACTAGCCATAAGCGTAGTCTTGCTGGTGGACAGGACGCTGAGCATGCTAGCACCGTCCATGCAAAGGGTGGAATCCCCGGAGTCTTCTTCTCATACGTAGGCAGCCCATTCAGTCACCCTCTAGACCTGATAGGTACAGAGCTGATGTAATAAACAGGATATCTCGCCAATGAAGGTCATCAACCGCGAAGCCCGCGCTAAGAGCTTTGCAGGCTTCTTGACGGGTGTCTGCGCAGTTATCGGTGGAACCCTGACTGTCGCTGCCGCCATTGACCGTGGCGTCTATGAGGGCGCATTGAGGGTTAAAAAATTGCACCAGGGGTAAACTTATATTGGCGTATGGGTTCTCAAGTTAAGAGACGTTACTGATTGTATTTGTACAAATCTCGGCTGCGATTTCCTTTATTTCTTTATTTCCTTTTCTCATATCTCGCTCCCTTGTTACTGGCGGGCCGAAAGAAAAAATGAGGTGAATCAGAGAACGGAAATATGAGAAGAAGTTGTTATACGCATTTCAAGATACCATTCGTTTTGCAACATTTTTGATGAGGTTTGAAGCGTTTATGTGCGCTAGTCGCGTTCTCGAGTATTTATCAATGACTACAGGCTTTGCTTTCTGGTGCGGGCTAAGGCTGCGGCGGAGATGGGATGAGATTGGCTGTGTGAAATGTGATGAGATGAGGATGGATGGGCGCCGAGTGACGATTTATGCACAGGTGTAATTGGTTAGCCTCTCAACCAGACAATTGCCAAACACGCCCACCCTCGATGCCAAGTGCATGCTACAGAGCCCAGACAAAGTCGACAACTCAAAGATTCTCATTCCTAACATTGGTGAGCTAGGATATATTTACATATGAACCATCCTATGGAAACCCATTTCCGCCTCTTCGAAACCTGTTGATGGTGGCTAACAAATCAAAGGAATTTACATGAATGAATCTGAAAAATAGCAACACACCTACCGCCTGTGACCTAGTCAACTACACGCATTCGTGCTATGTTTCCTCAAGAAAAAAAAGAGAGAAAAAGAAAAAAGAAAAGAAAAGTGGGGACCATAAGGAAGGACCATAAAGGGAGATGAGACCTCAATAAAAAGAAAAAAAAAGTACAAGTGAAAAAGACTAAGATATCGGGGAAAAAAAAAAAAAAAAGAACCCGAAAGCTTTTGTTTTAGTTCCCAGCCCTGTTCCAAGCCGACCTTACAGATCCGATTTTAAGTTTTTACAATGGCTTTCCTCCAATAAACTCACTCCACCTCCTGACCTCGCCGGGGATTTCTCCGGTCAAGGGTAGCTTCTCCTTCAAGCAGCGAGCGAACAAAAGAGCGGTCTGTTATTAAAATGGTTAGCGCTGTTGGCAACTTAATCTAGGGATGTATTTATACCTTAGGCTCCATGAATAATGGCACGTTGAAGTCAACAGCATTCCTCCTCATGACGTAGTCCTCGTCCAACAGAGTCTTAGCCCTATCATTGGCAAGGTTGAATACGCAGGAAATACTGTACTTCTGGAACACCTCCCTCAACTTTCTCTTGTCAGTCTTGGGGAACTCGATGATATCAACCTCGACACCTTCAACACTCTTCTCGAGGTGTGCTTTAATCTCCTTGGAGACAGCGTACAGCTTGTATCCCATAGGAGCAAGGAAGGAAACAATCTTGGCCAACTCAGCCTTTTCAGGGTTACCACCGAAAAGAAGACCGCTGCCAGGCTGAGGAACAGTGAAGTTCATGGAAGATTGCATTGAAGCCCAGTAGGATTCAATAAGATCCTTTCCAAAGCAAGCAAGCTCACCAGTGGAGGCCATCTCAACACCCAGGAAGGGGTCGGCACCAGCGAGACGGGTCCATGAGAATTGAGGAACCTTGGTAGCGGTGTAATCACGCTTGATAGCCATGAGATCAGTAGGCTCAGGAACGTCCTTTCCGATAAGGGCCTTGGTAGCAACATCGATGAAGTTGGTACCAAGTACCTTGGAAACAAAGGGGAATGAACGGGAAGCACGGAGGTTGCACTCAATGACCTTGAGTGCGACCTTGTCGCCCTCTTGGGCCTTGATAATCTGCATGTTGAAGGGTCCGTTGATGTTCCATGCCTTGGCAACCTTCTCGGCAATCTCCTTGACACGGTCCATAACATCCTGTTCAAGGGTAACTGGGGGAAGGACGAGAGTGGCATCACCAGAGTGAACACCTGCAGCCTCAACGTGCTCAGAGACAGCGTGAATAATCAGTTTTCCACCAGATGCAACAGCATCAACATCAATCTCCATGGCACCCTCAATGAACTTAGTGATAACAACTGGGTGGTCTGGGCTGACGTTGGAAGCATTGAGAAGCTTCTGCTCAAGCTCCTCCTCGGTACGGATGACACTCATGGCCGCGCCAGAAAGAACGTAACTGGGTCTAACAAGGACGGGGTATCCAACAGTGTCAGCGAACTGTCGGGCAGCGTCAACGTTAGTCAATTCCTTCCATGCCGGTTGGTCAACACCAATGCTGTCAAGAATCTGAGAGAACTTGTGACGATCCTCTGCCTTGTCGATGTCCTCTGGGTTAGTTCCGAGAACCTTTGCATTGTTATTCTGGAGCTTGAGAGCAATGTTTTGAGGAAGCTGGCCACCGACAGAAACGACGACACCAGCAGCTTGCTCGAGCTCATAGATATCCATGACCCTCTCGTAACTCAACTCCTCAAAGTAGAGCTTGTCAGCAGTGTCAAAATCGGTAGAGTAGGTCTCCGGGTTGTAGTTAATCATGATGGTCTTCTTGCCCATCTCACGGAGGGCAACAGTGCAAGAGACGGCGCACCAATCGAACTCTACGGAAGAGCCAATTCTATAAACACCAGATCCCAAGATAACAATACCGTGCTCGTCGAACTTAACATCGTGCGACGAAGCATTGTAGGTGGTGTAAAGGTAGTTAGTGTCAGCTGGGAACTCAGCAGCGAGGGTATCGATCTTCTTCACGAAAGGAGTAATTCCGAATCTCTTCCTGCGAGCCCTGACCTCCTCCTCAGTAGAACCAACGCACTTAGCAATCTGCTTGTCTGAGAATCCCATCTTCTTGGCAGAGCTCATAAGATCCCTGGTGATGCCGAACAAGGATCCAACCTCCTCGAGTTCCCTGTACTTGTCAACAATGTTCTGGAGCTTGTACAAGAACCATTTGTCGATCTTGGTCATCTCATGGAGCTTCTCAACGGAGTAACCTTCGTGAAGCATGGCTTGGCCAACCGCAACCCATCTGCGGTCGGTAGGGTTGCGGAGAGTGTCATCAAGGTCCTCAAACTCTCCTCCCTGGAAACCAAGGTACTGAGGGTCAACCTGACGAATAGCCTTCTGGATAGATTCCTCAAAAGTACGTCCAATAGCCATGACTTCACCGACAGATTTCATGGAAGAGCCAATATCCCGCTTCACATGGGCAAACTTGCTCAGATCCCATCGAGGAATCTTAGTAACGATGTAATCTAGGGAAGGCTCAAAGTTGGCGGTGGTAGTTTTAGTGACAGCATTTGGCAACTCCGGAAGAGTGTGACCAAGAGCAATCTTGGCAGCGGTATATGCGAGGGGATAACCAGTAGCTTTGGAAGCCAAGGCAGAGGATCGGGAGAGACGAGCGTTGACTTCAATAACCCTGTAATCCAGGCCATCTGGTTGGAGAGCGTACTGGACGTTGCACTCTCCAACGACGCCCAAATGCCTGACAATCTTTATGGCAGCAGAACGCAACATGTGGTACTCCTCGTCACTCAATGTCTGGGAAGGTGCGACGACAATTGAGTCACCAGTGTGGATACCAAGAGGATCAAAGTTCTCCATGTTGCAAACTGTGATACAGTTGTTGGATGCATCACGGACGACTTCATATTCAACCTCTTTCCAACCCTTGAGGGACTTCTCAACTAGAATTTGAGGAGAAAGAGAAAGAGAGCGGGCGGAAAGATCATGAAGTTCTTCCCTGTTGTTGGCAAACCCGGAACCAAGACCTCCAAGAGCGTACGCAGAACGGACAATAATTGGGTATCCGATCTGCTCGGCAGCCTCCAAAGCGGCGTCAACACTTTCTACCGCAATGGACTCGGCGATAGGGATATTGATTTCTATAGATTGGTGTTAGAAGCAAATTTCACTTTGGGCCTTGTCGAGATATATTGCAGCTTAGAGGGTTTACAGTACCATTTAAAGCCTTGGAAAACAGGTCTCGGTCCTCACTAGTTTCCAGAGTCTTGATTGGAGTCCCCAAAACCTTGACGCCCATGCGCTCGAAGACACCCATCTTCTCCATCTTGACACCAACATTAAGAGCAGTTTGACCACCGAAAGTGAGAAGGATACCGTCAGGCCTTTCACGCTCAATGACGTGAGAAATATATTCGGGGGTGACGGGAAGGTAGTAGACTTCATCGGCAAGAATATGCGATGTCTGAATGGTTGCAATATTAGGGTTTATAAGGATTGACTTCTTTCCTGCTTCTTTCAAAGCCTTGAGTGCTTGAGAACCTATATAATTGAAAAATAAAATCGTATTAGCATTTGACCTTGTGACTCATCTACAAAATTCGAATTGGGCTCCTATGAACAAATTCTAGTGTATAAGAATGATACATACCAGAGTAATCAAATTCTCCGGCCTGTCCAATACTTAAACCACCGCTTCCAATGACAAGAACCTTAGAAACATCTACCAGGTTGTTACTCCCAGCAATTGCTCCTGAAGCAAGGTACGCTTGGGCCGAGGGGGCCTGTTGCGATTCCCTCAACTTTATCGATGAAGAGAAGGTACGGGCTTGCTGAATGGACTTCCATCCCTGGCTACTTTTCAGGGCACTCTGGGAAGTAGACACAGGTGTGGAAAGGAGCCTGGATACTGAGGAAATTGAACGAGAGGGTTTCGCACACGACATCACGCCCTGACGCAAAGAGCGCAGGGCAATGCGGTGGGCCAGAGCCATTGCAGCAGAAGTAAAGAGTGTTCAGAGGGGGGTGCAATTAATGAATAAAGCGGATATCACCTGCTAATGGTGGAAGCAATTGCTGAGACGACAGTGGTATGTGAAATTTGCGGGGTGTAGGAGGAAAAGCAGGAGGAGAACGAGAGCTGGTGACTCTATTTGAGGAGACCCTGCAACATTTTTTTTTTTTTCTCTTTTCCTTCCGTGCCAATCTGGGCCCCACCAACACTCATCGTCGCAACAGCCAAAGCAACAAAGCAGGGGTACGAAAGGACAAGCGAAATAGCGGAGGGAAAACGACTAATCTAATCTAAACTAGAAGTAGCGAAAAGCGGATCTTCAGCCGCTGAATGAAAACACCCATGGTTTAAAGAACGCCTTTATGAAGATAAGGAACAACGAGTGTCAAAATTTGCTATTTCACTAGAATATCCTCCAGAAATAAAGCAAGTGCGCCTCCTAAATCTTAAGCTTTTGCATAGCCATCTCGCACTATAATAGTGAAGTCTTGTCAATTCTCCAACTCTCGAAAATCTCTAGCTACTGAAAAAGCCTGCTACAATCGGCAGTACTCGATTAGAAGGGCCAGGAATTTTACTTGGCCATTCATCCGTGTGTTGAGGTCACACTGCATAGAGGAAGTTTCTTCTTCATCGACCAGATGAAGGAGATGCGGTTCTCTGGGTGTGGTTCACACACAATTGATTGTTTGTGGGATGCTGCTGTTGACCTTATCAGATGCCCGCTTTCCTTATCAGTGATCGACAGGATCTCAACCCGACCTCAAATATAAGTAGGTACTCTATGTACACCCAACAATCTACATTGTTTGTTCAGATTGGAAACTTCCGGTCTTTCGGAACGAGCCCTCCCTCCGAAATCTCCTTCACGAAAAGGCCAACAGGTTATAGTTGCATAATCACGGGATATCACTCGGTTAATATTAATTTCAATATTTCCAACATGACCAGAATGCCTTTGGGCCGATTTCAATAGTAACAGGAAGTCAATTCCATTATAATGGGCCCGAGGGGCGCTTTGAATATCACCAGTTCTTTAAGCCAGGTGCAATTCTATCGTGGGTTTTCTTTAGTCTCATGGCTTGAACTGGAATATTAAACTATCTGGGGCTTTTCTAGGCCGCTGAGCGTTTGTGACGAGTAGAATATATGACGCCTTAGGTCAATGGCGAGATATATAGCTGGTTACATACATATGTACATACATGTATATACCCAGGGTCAAAGACGGCTTGCTTGATCCTTTACCCGCGCGACGAATCCACCAAAGACGATAACTTGACTAAAAACTCACTCTTACGGAATCTTTCTTTGGGCGTGTTTATATTTGTTCTATGGTCATCAGTATTAGTTTTGCGCATACATTATATGGTAGCGTATTTAGTTAAAGACTATTTAAACTCCCTCTTCCCCCAAAAGGGCAGAACGGTCTCGCTAGCTGGTCATACACAACGACCGATGGAAATTTTTTGTCTACATATATTCTTGCCGATTTTGCATGGGCTCACGGACTGTAGCAAGGTGCCACTCATGGGTCAAGTTGGGGAGGTGACCGTACCTAGGCCTCGTTCATTACATGTAGATACCTTATAATCCACCAGAGACTTGCAACCCATAACTTATATACACGTTTGTGCTCAACCTCGATTATTGATTCACGTTGTGCTAAGGTTTAAAGGCCATGCATTCAAGCAAAGCTATATTGTACCACGGGGGTGGGGGTAGGTCTGGCGACACCTGGTGCTAATGTTGAGGCTTAGGTGTCGACTTACTCTTGCCCCATCGTACAAAGCTTGAAGGACAACTTACAAACCTTTCCTAGTCCTTAAAGCTATAACGCGGCTATAGACTGTAGTTGCAAGCTTCATGACATTTTGGCCCTTAAATCAAAACCGAGTGATAAAATATGATGGCAAAGTAATTCAGCTCCGGCTACAACATCCCAAATCCGTCTAGCGTCCCTCATATATTCTAAAAGAAGCAACGGTTTACACAACGAAGCTCTCCTCCCCTAAAATCTCCTACGAGCCATCACTCATTCATTGCCAAAAAAAAAAAAAAAAATCTATTCTATCACTAAGACTATCACTATCTACGTTCGTTTACGATATACACTATTCCAGAATGCTTCCAGCCCGAGCACCTCTTGCTCGTACCACCTCCTCATCCTCTGCGACCTCACACCAATCCGGAACCATCAAGGAGCACTGGAATGATCTCCCCTCACATATGGTGACACCACCTTCACGCTCACTCACCTCTACGCCTCTACCTATCTCCCCAGCTGATGGGGACGACGATGAAGAATTCTTAGAATTACTAGGGGCATTATTTGTGACTACGCCGACAACGCTGCCGGAGCGTGAGAGAAAACTGCTACATGAAAAGGTCATCAAGAGTTTATCTACGATTTCGGCGGCTCAAAAGAGAGAGGTTGCGGAAATAATAAAGAGGCTGGTAACTGAAAAGTCTCTGGGGAAGAAGGAGGCAAAGGAAGCAGTGGTCGCGTTTATTATGAGGGAAAGAGGTGTGGCGGGGTGGGCTGGAGGGGTGAGGAGGGGTGTTGAGAGTGTGATACTAGAAGCATAAGGCTTGACTCTTTATCATGTATTTTCTTGCCATTTTTACACGTAGAGCGCACTTAAACATAGACTTCCTATTTCCGCCTTATTTTCTTCGCCGTATAGTTACAGTTCCCTTTTTATCATTAGAGATCACGGGGGCTCTCAAGCGAAACATCTGGGATGGTACCCCGCTTGCTTGAAATTCACCAAAAAGACCAATATCTTGTGCATATAGCGACCTGGCCGCACCCGTCACAGATATTACTACATGATTATTTATCCCCCTCTTTTTTTGATATCAGGGATTAACCCGATGTGGGGTTCAGATCTGGTGGGTATTCGCGATCGCAGGGTTGTTACTAGCGCTATCTAGATGCTGGAGAGATGTATGATACAGTCGCTCACGGGGTGATGGCGGTTCCTTTTGTATGTAGTGGTGGACAGGGGTCTCAAGTCAACAGTAGAGTTCACTAAGTACGAGGTTATGGCCAAAAGAATCCGGTAGAGCTCATGTTGCAACTGTAACACATACCGACGATGAGTTCCACTCCCACTAGCAATAGGCCTAATAACTCAATATTAAATAAAGGATTTATTTAATTGTTCTCAAGCTTTATATATCTTCAATAAGAGGTAAATATCTCATCATGTACATGTTGTTGGGATATCAAGGTCGACATTGGAGGAGTTTTCCCGTTGCTAGCTGGTGAGTTGCCGGATTCTTTTGGCCACAGCCTCGTACAATTATAGTGTAGGACACCATCAAGTAGGATCCGCCTTCAAGCGATGAACGATTGTATCGTTTAACGTCGTACATATAACTCTTTTTCCGGCGTGCCGCAGCTGCGCGACCAACCGAAACGTTTTATATTCCGAAGTTATGATATCATTGAGAGCTAATGCCAGCCAGAAAGCGGTTCGGAGCAAAGATGTTCCTATAGAGGTTTTAATGTGTGTGCTTCCCCTCTTCCTCGGATTAGTTGAGTCCCTTTAAGTACAGTACCGTATTGAGTAATTATGCTCGTACCTTGATTATCACTAGTTTTTGGTTTTCATCATGGGGCGCTAGATGCAGGTTTCGGAGATCATTTAACAAGCGCTATCCTTAGTCAAATGTGCTGATACGGATGCGTCTCCTGTTGCAGAGATAGTCTGGAGATGGGGCCGAGTAGATGAGGGCTGGCTAATGCTGAATATGACAAGAGTGCCGTGGATTGTCATGAGACGAAGGGTAGACTCGCGTTAAACGTTTCTATACGCATGGACATGATTAACACCTACAGCCGGAGCGTTCGTATTGTATCATGAGATTTGGTCCTAATACATCCCATGGATACTGAGAGGTTAGGAATCTCGCACTGCTATACTCGCGCGTTGATTAAGTACATAGTCAGATATCGTTGCAACCAAACGCTTACTAAAATTCAGACTTTTCAATTAAAGACTGAGTAGTAATGCTGGTTTAAAGAGCCACCCGACCGTAGAATCTCGTGATAAGGCACTTGAGGACTGTATTAATTACTATCTCGACTCGAATTTGCGAGGAATGATGGGAATACTGCGGTAGAGAGGTTTGGGGTGGATGTATTTCGGTGGCAGCGGTCGCAGCACTGGCAATGGTAGTAGTAGTGTAGTCTGGCGACGGGGTCAGATTTGAAAAGGACAAAGTGACTCGGTGAAGAAAGGTTGGCTGAATATGATTTAGTTAGGGAGTCGAGAGGGAAGGAAGAATGAAATCAATACCCAAAAGCAGGGACGGTGTTTGTGGTGAGAAGGGTAGGAGAAATTCGCGTGATTGAGAAGGGGTATGTCAACACATCTTACCCCGTGTGTATGGCAACTCCCTTAACACTAGTATCAATTCCACGAGAAAGGAGCACAGCAAATGAATAAACCAGACTTGACAATGAACCGCTACTCACTGGGACGAGCGCGTGCGATCCTTCTGAAAGAAACAGCCTCCGAGTGACATCCCATGATCCAAACCTCAATATTCCTTATTCCCAGATTTCATGGCCATCGCGCGTCACCAACCCCTCATTCTTTCAAATACCCTTCTTCTAGACCTCGCCCCGACCCCGTTCCGACCCTCAGCTTAGTATTTGCGGTCCATCTCCTTCTCAACCATCTCGTCGTAACCATAAAGGTGAAAATGTCCCCCCACGCGCGCCCATCTCGCCCCATCATGATGAAAAAGAAGAAAAAAAGACGCCTCTTTGAATAAAAATCAAGTGGCGCCGAGATGTACGGATATATATTGGGGGTTGTATTGTTCATAGTAATAAACTGGGCCAAAGGCGACTGAAACCATGAGAATCACGCAATTTTGGATAATATTGCGGATTGGTTATTCGAATTTACCGGCAAAGGGCAAGGATCATGCATATATATGCGACACAAAGAAAAATTCACTGATAGGCGATCAGGTTAATGAATACCTAAAACGGAGAATTTGACGGCTGCCCAAGTTGTGGTGGGATATACCGCATGAACTGGCGAGAGCGAGAACCATACCTAGAGGTCGAAATAAGAAGTGGCGAAGAACCCAGCGAGATTTTACTCCAAAAAGAGCAAAGAAAGCTGGCTGTCACTGCTCTTCTCAGTAATATATTTTGCCACACTTTGTGCAGTTATTGCTCTCACCGGTATATGTAGATATATAGCTCGAGACTCAATAGGGGGTGGGTGTGTATCCTGTGCCATAGAGAATTCTCATTGGATGAAACACACAAAAGTTTCTCATTAGCACCGTTTCCAGAGCAGACTTGATAGAGATTTACCTACTTACTTTGCCACAGGATACACAATCACCCTCTATAACATCTCGAACAATATCAGCGTTTTTTGAGATTAGCGCATATGCAATGCAAGCTCAAAGTGCCGGGCATAACTGCATAGTACTTTATCTTCTCCAGCCACATAACGTTTGCATATCGAAGTGAGTATCCAAAATAATCTTAACCAAACCGCTTCTTCAATCTTCCAAGCCTAGGCCTCTCCCGATTTCAAATTCCCAAGATCCAAGCCCACGGAAAACCTCATCCTGGTCTCTTGGTCTCGCCAATCTTGCCTATAGGCTTTCTAACTGTATATGCAGAAAAAACTTTATACTAAGGACAGTGTCTCCAGCTCTGTGTCCTAATAACCTCGATCCACCCCTCTACTATTACCTCCTTCTATATCTAGTATCTTCCTATGTACATGTAACGTAAACTAGAACATCCCGAAATTATTTCAGCCGCGAGAATCGGTATAGTCGCCGACTATACACGTAACTAAGCTGGAAGTCATGAGTGCGTGCAAGGTTGTTTAACTAGCGCCTTCGAAATTAATGCACCCAATATAGTGTGTTCGTCTTTGATGGGTTAATATTCACTAAAAGTAACAGCTATGCTCGTATCCTAACGCCTTGGTTCCACCAAGGCCTGCACTTTCAAGTTTTGATAGACACACAGCAGATAAGCAGTGTTCAAACATGTGGGGGTGATGATGGTTCACATTACTTTTGCAAGTTTGATATTGGGAGCTGATCACCATGAGGGCTCAGCTGAAATGAAATCTTTGCGTTTGTCAGAGGACTCAGGCCTGGAGGACTTTAGCACTGACGATCACCAAGCTAGCACTGTATACGTGGACGAAAGCAGGGTTTGATTTAGAGTTTCTGTGTTCTTGTGTCTCCACCTTGTGTCTCCGCGTGTGCCCTCAGGTACGATAGCAGTTTCTTCAGAAATCTCAACGATCACACCAACAGCTGCACACGACATGTGCACAATCACATATCAACATACAGATCGCTGATTCTGCGAAGGCTTCCCTTCTCAATTGAACTGGTAACTATCCCCTCCAGCGAGACGGGATCTCTTAGAATATCAGAGACCCTTGTGCCTTACAGAGTCGAGCGTTGTGGTGCAAGACTGTGGAATATTGATGATGCAATATTTAAACAAATACTAGGATGATCACGCCATTTTGTTATGAACTATGATAGGCCTATCTACCATTTCAAACTCCTTTCAACTGGCTGATAATGAGATGAGGCTTTGGTAGCTACATGTAGTACTACATAGTATGAGGGGTTGTTCCCGCTCCCAATAGATACGCCCCTTGGCTGTAACGTCCAGATATACAGACTAGTTACTTCTAATGGGTGGTAGATTCCATTCGCTTACTCTGCAGAGCTAATTGTGGCGTTGTCACACTCGCTATGGCCGAAATCTGGTGATGGGATTAGCTATACCCTACCTACTTCCGCGTGAACAAAGCTTCCCCGCTGTTGTAGAGGAGAGACATACGGAGGCCAACCAAGAATATCGAAAAAAATAAACGTGCCAATTCTACTCGACAACGACAATCTGCCGCTAGAGGAGCACAGCTTGAGCTGCAGCAGCAATCAACAAGAGCAGCAACATCGACAACCGTGTAGAGATCAGAGGACCTTCAAGTTACCACCAACCAAGTCACCAAACCTTGAAAAAGCTTACCTCGTCTCCAGAATACCGAAGTTGAGGCTCACCAATCGGGTGGTGTGAAACCAAAAGAAAAAAAGCAAACGATTCGTTAAAAATGTTTCTCGGTTGTCTCCAGGACTAGAAACTTTGCATCCCACCCTCCGTCTTTACTTTTTCCAAGCGGAATCGATCCGTTGTGCCCGTTTTGGTGAAGTTCAGTTGGCAATTAACTAGAGTCATGCCGCGTTAAGCCCCTCGCTACTCCCGTACTTAGGAATACGCTGTGGGAGAAGTAATGTGTAGTGACTAGCATTGCTGCGTTGCGACATGGAGCTCCGCAATGTCGCCTTCAAGCTGAGCTGTGATTGGATGATTCGACGACAGGGCCCGAGTTGAACCCTTCTAATGTTCCAACCTCCCCCCCACGAACCCACAATGACGGTCCTTGCCCTCCAAAAGCCCGGTTCCGAAAGAAAAACGAAAAAAAAAAAAAAAAAAAAAAATTTTGATAACCATGTCAGTCCGGAATGGAAACTTAGTTAGTAAGAATGTAGGTACGTATGTAGATAGCCGTAGTAAGGGCTAAATAAGAAGGGGCGCACAAGACGGTCCGTTTCCAAGATCCAACCATCAGCAAGCACATCATAAAAGCAGTAATAGTGTCACTAGTCCTAGTCCTGCAGGAAAAAGAACGGAACAAAGAGTATTAATCCCAAGAATCCTGGTGGCAACACTACGTGACGGGAGAACTCCGCCTATCGCGAATTACGAATTATACCTGCTACACTCTAGCCACTACCAACCTCCACACCCCAATATTAGAGTGGTGATTACAAAATTACACATCCATCCTTAGTTAATCCAAATCCTTTTTTCCCTTCCCCACCTCTACACTTAAATATTTAACAAACCCCCTTCTATTTCCCTTCTTTATATCTCCTCTATTTATATATTCTGTCCATAGTCGTTACTGTTCATATTCAACAAGGGTTGGATATCTGCAACGTCTCGAACAATGGCAGATTCTTCCACGTCGTCAAAAATCGGTCATGGCCTCGCAAAGGTCCTAGGAATTGATCTTACCCCCGCTGTCCTTGCAAAAAACCCGCCCTTGGATATTCCGGGGGAGAAAACTCGGGGTGGATCTATCCATTCAACGTTGTCGGATACCTATATTGAGGAGGAACCTACGGTGGTAGAGTGGATTGGAGAATTCAAGCCAACTGGATCAGGAGCTGCCGAATATGCCATAAGTCTTTTCCCGTTTGTTACCTGGATTCACCGATACAATCTGAAATGGCTTTATGGTGATCTTGTCGCTGGTATTACTGTTGGATGTGTCGTCATTCCTCAAGGAAGTAAGTATCTCTTTTTCCGAAAATAGTTTTGCGCTAGTCCGCATATACAAAAGCTCATGCTAATTAATATTGATTATCAAATAGTGGCATATGCAAAGCTTGCAAATCTCCCTGTTGAATTCGGTCTTTATTCGTCATTTGTTGGTGTTATGATCTATTGGTTCTTTGCAACCTCTAAGGATATTACTATTGGCCCTGTCGCTGTTATGTCAACCCTTGTCGGTAACATTGTCGTAAACACCCCCGAACTCCCCGCGCAAGCTATCGCCTCTGGGCTGGCTCTTGTGTCTGGAGCTATTGTTACAGCATTAGGATTACTACGCCTCGGCTTTGTGGTTGAATATATCCCACTCACTGCAATTGCCGCGTTCATGACTGGGTCTGCTATCAGTATTGCCGCAGGCCAGGTCTCCAGCTTGATGGGCATGTCGGGTTTCAATACTCGTGGCCCTACATATCTTGTTATCATCAACAGTCTCAAGCATCTTCCAAGCGCAAAGATCGATTGCGCTATGGGATTGTCGGCCTTATTTTTGCTATATCTTTTGAGATGGATCACCACTGGATTTTTGACTAAGAGATACCCGCATCATCAGAAGGCTTGGTTCTTCCTGGCTACTCTGAGAACTGCTTTTGTTATTTTGCTTTATACTATGATTTCGTGGTTGGTAAACCGAAACAGAAGAAGTCACCCTCGCTTCAAGATTCTCCAGAAGGTGCCCAGCGGATTCCAGCACATGGGTGTCCCGGTCATTAACGCAGAAATATTTGCATCGTTCCGTTCAGAACTCCCGGCTACGGTTATAGTTATGTTGATTGAGCATATTGCCATTTCAAAGTCATTTGGCAGGATCAATAACTACACAATCAACCCCTCACAGGAAATGATTGCAATGGGTATCACAAACATCTTCGGCCCCTTCTTCGGTGGATATCCTGCTACCGGTTCGTTCTCTCGTACAGCTATCAAATCCAAAGCTGGAGTCCGAACCCCCTTCGCAGGAGTTATCACTGGATGCGTCGTCCTTCTCGCCATCTACCTCCTCACCAGTGTCTTTTACTACATTCCCAACTCATCTCTCTCGGCTGTTATCATCCACGCAGTTGGTGATCTCATTACCCCTCCGAACACAGTCTATAAGTTTTGGCTTGTTTCTCCTTTGGAAGTTGTTATATTTTTCGCCGGTGTCATTGTCACAATCTTCTCCACCATTGAAAACGGAATCTACGTCACTGTTGCAGTATCTGCCGCAGTCCTGTTGTTCCGCATTGCAAAGGCGAAGGGTCACTTCCTGGGTCGTGTCAAGATTCACTCTGTCGTTGGGGACCACCTCCTCGGCGGTGGTATCGACGAAAGCCCCCGCTCGAGCGCCGACTTGCCTCACACAAACTCCTTCCCCATGGATATCAAGCGTGTACCAGCCAAGAAATCGCTCAGAGGTCTGGACCTCACCAGCTCTCGCAATGTTTTCCTTCCATTCGACCACAAGGACGGTTCAAACCCCGGTATTGAGGTTGTTAGCCCATACCCAGGCGTCTTTATCTATCGCTTCTCGGAAGGTATGTTTTCTCGTCCTTATTTGTGTTCTCCGCGCGCTAATATATAACCTAGGGTTTGTTTACGCAAATGCTTCACACTACACTGAGTACCTCGTCGCCCACATTTTCCAGACCACCCGCCCCAGCAACCCCGCACTCATGCCTGAAGTTGGCGACCGCCCATGGAACGATCCCGGCCCAAAGAAGGGCACCGCTACTGCCGCCGATACTCGCCCTACCCTCAAGGCTATTATCCTCGACTTTTCATCCGTTAATAATGTCGACATCACCTCCGTGCAGAACCTCATTGACGTGCGTAACCAACTCGACCGTCATGCATCCCCAGAGAAGGTAGAATGGCACTTTGCGGCTGTCAACAACAGATGGACAAAGCGTGCGCTCGCCGCTGCTGGATTCGGATTCCCAACAGAGGAGTTCAAGGCTGACAAGAAGGGATGGACACCGGTTTTCAGTGTCGCCGAGTCAGTGGAGGAATCCCAATTGGAGGGGATTGATGATGACAAGAAGGACTTTGACGAGGAGGCTGGGAAGCCATTGACATCCGAGTCTACAAGGAGTAGTGATGAGGTGGGACCGGTATCGCCGGGAGTTTTGGCAACGAGTGGGCCGAGGAGAAAGGTGTTGGGAAGCGTGAAGAGGCCGTTTTTCCACCCGGATATTGATGGGGCGTTGCAGAGTGCAATCAGGAGTATTGAGGGTTAAACGGGGATGGGGTTTTTTTTTGAAAATAGTGTTTTAGTTTATTGATTTTTTTTCTCTTTTTTTTTTTTTAGTTATATATATATTTAGGGATTTTCTTTTGCTTTTCCTTTTGTTTATTATTCGAAGATATGATTTCGGTGGCTCGGGGCGGGCGGGGTGGAGCGGGGAGGCAGGAGCAGGTTTCGGGTGGAGAGGTTCTTCTGTCCTGACGGATTTTTCTTTCCTATATCTATCTCCCTTATCTAGCGATCGATCTCATAACTGATGATTGACGCCTAATCCGCCACTCTACATTATTTTGACACCGGACTTGAATATTATGTTAATATTAGCGCGGCGGCCGGAAGCAGGAAAAGGAGAATTTATTAGAAGAATAAATATTTAGATATATTTAAAAGCGAAAAAAAAGAAGGTCATTCGGGAAGAGATGCTGTCTTGATACCCGCAAGATCATGTCTGTTGATGTCCAGTGCAATCAGTTGGTGCAAAAAGGAAAGCAGCGGAAGTGGTGATGAATTGAAATGAAGAGCGCATACTCCATGTAGTAGTAGGTAGTGATTGAGCACGTAGGTACTGCTATAGGCGCCTACATTATGTATATGTAGGAGAGGAGAGGAGATCAGCTGGGCTGGGCAATGGACGAACCATGAATCATCTATCTGAGTACAGTTGGGAACGGGTATCCATTGGGCCGCAGTCCAACTGTGAAGGTCACACCGGAGAGCAATGATTGGACAGAGGGCAACCCATATCTGAGTACTCTTGGATGTGATGGGAAAGTCGGTCATGGAAAGCGACAGAAGTTACATATGTATGGGCATAGAGCAATGATTAAGGCGACCGAAATCTACAATCATTACTACTCTACGTAATATATATCAAGAGGTGAGGTGTGAGGTGTAGAGTGTCGAGTGATACTGCATGAGGGTGGGGACGAGCAGAAACACGCGCGTCTGTGCCTCGCATCACCGGGTTCTGCTTGTTAGAGACCCTTGAAACCTAGATCAACTCACTCACCTGTCTATCATTACCTCACTAACCTCACTAACCTCACCGACCTCTCCTCCTTCCCATAATTACTTCAAAACTGTCGTCTCTGTCGACATCTCATGTTGACAGAAGCCTTGGATTCACCTATTCCTCATCGTTAATCATCAGAATCACTCCATAGTACTGCTCACCTCCCTCCCTCCCCGCCCCCGCATACCCAGAATGCCCCTCCTTTACCTCCCCAACGAGCTCCTCCTCCTCGTCGCCTCGACTCTTCCAAACTCCGCTATCGCCGCACTCCTTCTGACAAACCGCCGCCTAAACTCCCTATTGACCCCTCTCCTCCACTCTCACTTCATCCCGCCTGAAAATGGCCTCCTCTTCTACGCTATGCGACACAACAATACCCCCCTCGCTACTCTCCTCCTTACCAACGGTTATGCGTCACCCACTGCTGCCGACCCAGATAACGGTCGTACACCCCTTCACTGGGCCGCCATGCACGGCCATGACCTTATTGCTCACCTAGTGCTCGCTAACGGCGCTTGCGTCTCAGCGACTGATTTCGACCGCAAGACGGTGCTGCAGCTGGCTGCGGTCGGTGGTCACGTGTCCATGGTTGCACTCCTACTGGAGGCAGGTGCAGACGCTGAGGGTGTCAGTGGTGCAGGTGGGCAAACAGCTGTACACTCTGCTGCAAGGAATGGACATGTCGGGGTGTTGCGGTTCCTTCTCGAACGAGGGTGTAGCGTTAGCGTGAAAGACAAGGACGGGAAAACTGCGATGCATTGGGCGGCGATGTGTGGCTGTGAGGATGCGGTCTTGGTGCTGCTGGAGAGGGGCGCAGAGGTCGGCGGAAAGGACAATCATGGAAGAACACCATTGCACTGGAGTGCTATTGGTGGGAGGGAAGCAGTGGTGAGGTTGCTGGTAGAAAAGGGCGCAGGCGTCCATGAGAGAGATGATTGTGGGCGTACGCCATTATTTCTAGCAGCCGCTCATGGGCATGAAACAACGGTGACCATCTTGTTGGAAAAGGGCGCGGTAATTGATGTGAGGGATCACCAGAAAAAGACTCCGCTTCATGCATGTGCGGCCTCTGGCAGGCTAGCAGTTGTAAAACTCTTACTGGAAAAGGGTGCAGACCCCTCATGTTGTGATTCTGTAAAAAGAACACCGCTGCACTGGGCTGGATATTCGAACAATCCAGTGCCAATGATCCAATTGCTTCTTAAAGAGGGTGCACAGGTCTCAGTCAAAGATAATAAGGGACATACACCGTTGCATATCTCTGCCCGACATATGAATGCTCTTACTGCTGCTATTCTAATCGAAGGCGGCGCAGATGTCAATGCATATGACAATGACGCTCAAACTCCACTCCATGAAGCCGCTTCTCAGCTCTATGGGCAGGATACAGTTGCTCTCCTCCTTGCCAATGGAGCTGATGTTGGGGCTACCACAAAAGACGGAAAGACAGCCCTTCATCTAGCGGTCATTCATGGCCACGATACATCTGCAAAGCTTATCCTATCTAATGCGAAGGCTAATGTTGACCACCCCGATAACTCAGGCAGAACACCACTCCATTATTCTGTTATATATGTATAACCTCCAAACCCGTTATTAGTTGCTTATAGTACTGACTTTTCAAAAGGGTAAACAACCGCTTCACCTAGTAAATTATACGCCTCCCACTAAAATCACGCTTTTCAATCTCCTCCTTTCCCATAATGCACACATCAATTGCACAGACCGCACAGGCGTAACACCGCTACATCTCGCCGCCAAAAGCGGAAATCCTGGTCTTATCTCTGCCCTCCTCTCTGACGGTGCTGATATCAACGCCCGCACTTGGCCTAACCACATAACTCCTGGTCGTACTCCCCTCCACGAAGCTGATGAGCCGATACAGACCCTCAAGCTACTCGTTAGCCACGGCGCGGACGTAAATGCGCTCGATGCAAGGCAGCAGAACCCACTACATATACTCATCGGGCAGGGATGGAGCTCCCCAAGTGAGGTAGCAGAGATACTGCTGGATGCTGGCTGTGATATCAACGCAAAAGATGATTCGGGAAAGACCGTTATGCGGATTGCAACTGCGGCAGGAGTGCCGGACGATACTATCAAATTATTAGTATCGAGGGGTGCGGAGAGGTGCGTAGAGACCGTGACAGACAGCTTTCACCTCGAGATGCACTGTCCGGAGCGCGAAATTGAAGTTGTAGGTCACTTGGATAGTGACGATGATGACGATGATTTAGATGACGACCTTGACGGCGATGACGACGATGACGATGACAGCGATAGTGAGGAGGGTATGATTGTGGATGAAGTAGGCGAGGAGAAGGAGATGCTGAAGAGAGTTCAAGAGGTCGGAGACTGGTATGATATTGTTGGCGAATCCGGAGTAACGGTGTAACCGGGGATTTTCTTTTTGCTTCAATTCCGTTTGTACTTTTCTTTCATTCTTGGGTAGTGGGCGGGCGTATATATCCTGTGTTGAATAATCTTAGCCACGTACATTTAGGTAAGTTCATGCAGGTCAATGAAAGGAGCTAATCTCGGTGCATATACGTCTCCCCCCTCCTAATATACCTAATCTCTTGGATTGAAGGATCATGAAGGATCACTCGATTTAACTTCCCGCACAGACTGCCGTCCCACCACGCAGCGCAAATTTTTATTATTATTCATTATGTGCCCCACGCAGTGCAGGATGTACGTCTGTCACCACAGATATCTGCTTATACCTTATCCCATGAGGGCCTTCTTTCTTTCATGAAAGTATCGCCCTGTATGGCACCTCACAAATGCTAAGAAGGCCGGTTGATCGCGGCCTCGGGGTATTCTGTGAATTGTCGTCAGACCTGATATAGAGACCAACAAGCAGGATCGGCTGTTTACCAAAACAAAGCAGAGTAATCCTTGAGAGAGGAATTCAATGTTGCACACTATTCTGTAGTGAAGCTCGACTTGATGGAAAAGAGGCTACACACGAATGAGTATGGAATCCTTGCATTCATGGTCAAGTGTTATCGTACATGTAGTCAGCTTATCCCGGTTGTTGAAGGCAGCCAAATTCGGCTGTTATCATCGGGGGTAAACCCGCACATACCTGATAGAGTTTTGATCAATGTGTGAGCCTCATAGTGCTATAATGAGGGAGGGTAAGTTGATTGTTGAAACGTGAGAGTCGGTGTCGCTACGCGCCCAAAAAGCAAGTTGGGAGAATGTAGTTTGGTGCAAAGACAGCCAGCACAAGAACTTGAGCTGCTTAAGAGATACCTTCAACCTATCATCGAGCTGGGGTTAAGGGCAAGCTACATGTATTTCTTGTGACACACTGGCTGTATCATGTAAGTAAATGTACATAAACAAATTTGTAGACCACATCATGCAACTTGAAATCGAAAGGACTTCCGTCATCCTGAATTTGAGTCCCCTATATGATGTTCGGTACGGTCGAGAAATAAGGTTTATCGTGTATGATAGAACGCTTGAGAGACGATGTAAAATGAAATCATGGGAAATATAAAACTTACTAAATCTTTGAGACGAGAATTTCATGTTGATCGGACGATCATCCACTTTCCGGGTTGGTGGGTAATTCTTTTTCTGAGACTACGTGGGACCGAAGAATCCACGTATTTGGAGGGGTGTACAGAGTGCAAAAGGGAGTTTGGCAAAACTGTACCACGAATCCAGTTTCAGGTCCTATTTAATTCTCATTCGCTTTTTCTACTATAAAAACATGCTATCCCCGAATTAAGCGAGCTAGTAAACCAAAGACCGTCACATTCAATAGCCATATCCACCTACCTTCTGCAACCCCAAATCAATACTCAACCTCAATAGAACCTATCTCACAAGTATAAAGGCTTTTTCAACAACAATCTTTTAGGAAGTTGGTTCAAGGTTCAGTACTTTACTTACGACTCTAGCTGTATGGATGATACCCCAAGTTATCAAACCTAGTACTAGCTTTCTAACGAACTATTTAAATAGATCAACACAATTTTATCGTATAGCTACATCTAGCTTGTATTCCTCTAGTTTGTATTTATCTCCATTCTTCAATACCTACGAGAGATTGCTAATTCTAGAACCAGTCATTGCACGATGCCGGAAAACATCGCCGATGCCATGTCTTCAACCTATCTTCCTCCCTTGCTCGAAAAGCTTCTTAGAAGGGAGGCCCCGCTTCATATTATCCAGAACCTTAAACATCTAAGTCTATCGACAATCCTCCCATACCTTACCAATGCTATTCATGCCGAACATCCTACTCTCACGCCTTTTCTCTACGCCTGTAAGTATGGTCATACGGATCTTGTCGAATTATTACTGCTACAAGGCCATCTCGCTTGCATGCCCAACATCAAAGAGCAGAACAAGACCGGCCTTCACTACGCATCTGAAAACGGTCACTACCGCACAGTCATCTTGCTCCTCGATCACGGAATCTTTGTTGATGCCCTGACCACTCATGGGTGGAGCCCACTCCATTATGCCACCCGGGCAGGGTATGCTCCTATCGTAAAGGTGCTCATAGAGCAAGGTGGAGCAGACCTGGAGAAAAAGACCAGGCTCATGGGGTTGACGCCTCTCCATATTGCAATCGCCGAAGGCAGACTCGATATCGTTCAATTGCTTATTCAGCTAGGAGCCAATGTGAATGCACGCAATACCAACGGAGCAACAGCACTTCATTATATTGCGTTGTCCCAGGAAGCAAGAACGAGGGCTTTTTCGGGAATTCCTGGGCTTACGAGCAGGGTCCAAGTTTCTTTGGGACAGAGACTGGTGGTCTTTAAGTATCTGCTACTAGCGGGCGCAGATATCGAAATGGTAGACAACTATCAGAAGACCTGTAGGCAGTACATATACTTCGTTGAGATCGATGCTTTTCATGAGAAACTCAAGTCATTGAAGATCGATCGTGAGTTCACCGAGGTTGCGATGAGGGAAAATAGAAGCAGATCGGAGGAGGTAAAGGAGCAACAGGAGAAGATTAGAGCAAAGCAATGGCAGATCCAAAGCAATTTTTTTAGGAGATTGTCACAGGTACTCTCCGCCGAAGCCCGGGAAGACGATGAGGACGAACGCTATGTGCATGACGATAATATATTCTATCCAGATATCGATGCTTTTGGCGGGAGGGGGTGTGGGATACCTATTTTCCTGAACGATCCACCCTCCAGCGGAGATGAATTTGATGGGTGTGCCGATGAAGAGGAAGAGACACAATCGGACGACAACAAAGGGAACAGGAAGCCGCATAAAAACGAAGAGAGTGAAGGATCCGGTGAAGAAAGTGAACAGTCTGATGAAGAGAGTGAACAATCTGATGATTATGAAGTAGGCGGGCAGTCCCATGACTATGAAGAAGAGGATGGACAATCCATCGATAACGAAGAGGAGGGACACATCTCTGGCTATGAAGAGGGCGAGAAGCCCTGTAAGAACGAAAAAGAGGAAGAATTCTTTCAGCAACTATACCAGGAGTCGAAAACCCAGGAGCGCCATACAGAAGTCGCAAAGAGCGCTCCCAGCTTCCTCAAGCGTAGTTGCTTCTTCCCCTTGTCCCTTGTCTGGGTCTCGACCTTGTTTTTGATCACAGCCATCTACCTCAAGAGTGTATGGCCCCAAAATGGGGACCCCTCCTACCATTGATCATTGCCTAGCGTGATATAAATAGCTGGCTCGGCTGTGCTTCGTTTCTGGCCCGTCGGTCAACATATCCTATCATTGCGTCTATCAGGGGACGTTAGTCATGCATTTTCTGATAGAATCTGATCTTTCTGCTGTAACTGATATCAGTTTTCTGTTTAATAAATTGCTTACGACGTAATGAAATAAACAAAAAAAAAAAAAAAATTGCTTACGTATGTATCCGAATTTAATCGAGTGATATATCGTGATCCCATGTTAGACTGCTCGACAAGATCTATACATTACCCGGCCTACTCAAGCGGCCAGAATCTTTCAGGTCACATGACGTCGGGCCTAGGCTCTATGAGGACATTGAGGCCCCACGTGACCTAAAAAGATTCCGGCCGCTCGAGTAGTTGTATTTTTGTGGGCGAGCGAGAATCTATGATTGGTGATCGATCTTTTTTCATTACGGATTGGTAATCAATGTGGCTGCTTAAGGTCAAGAGAGACCAAGTAATCCAAACATGCATTCGTACCGAACTAAATGGACTATTCCTAATCTAGAGCCTCTTGAGTCCACCTGATCCTAACAAGGCAGTCAGTCTCATGCTCTCCGACCAGTTTATCATAGGGATATATACTAGCGGCCCATTTGACCCCATAACAAGAAAGGTAGAATCACTTGATCGCATCTCTAAGTTCCACGGAAACTGAGGAAGGGCCCGGCTACTTGTATCACCACAGCTTACTGTGCATTGATTCCTCTAAATGAGTGCACCTTTAAGGCCCTCCAAACCATATGGATCATGCACAATTCACCTACTCTACTCTACTCCTTGCCTTTTGTTCGTGGCTGACCACCTCCCGACATCTGCTCCCACGTTTCCCACCTCCATCGTTCAGCCGCACTAGGACCACGTATCACCGCCTTAAACCCAAGGATTACCGTCATCGCAGCGTCAAGAACGAGAACTGAAGTAGCATAGTTTATACAGGCCCAGATAGGATTGAACTGGGCTAGAGTTGGGCTGGAGTTAACGGGGTATGGGACTAGAGTTGGGAAGCATGCAACGATTGAGTATTCCAGGACTGAGCGCATCAGTTGAGTATCAAATCGTGGATGAGTTGGTTTAGAACTTTCAAAAGAAAAAGATAAGTGCAGTCATGTCCTCAATCGATTCAATTAGACTAAATTCAGCGCAGGTGCAACTTTATTCAACCAGTTAGGACCAATGAATGCTAGACACAAGGCTACGTAATTAGGCGAATAGAGTGTTCATTTCAGTTGGGCGGTCCATCTCATCTCAGCCTAACTAAGCTGCTCAGTCATATCCGGACTAGATGTAAGGAGGGGTTGCAATTGACAGGCCACCTGTGTGCAATAACGAGGCGATTGTGTCTTAGATACACAGATCGTCTCAGATCTTGGAAGGTATCACATCATAGAAAGAGGCAGTTTGAAGGCGTACATCAACGCGAATATTATGTCTAGGGATAAAGTGGCCCACTAAATCGATTGGATCGCGGATACAACCCAGGTCGCAAGGCTGGATTAAGTTCTACTACCCACTTGAGACCCAATATCGACAATGATAAACTAAGTCCAATAGATATATCTCGGGTCAGTGGGGCGAGTATAGGTCTGAATTGAATTTGTGCTACCTCGACCCCGCCCCACGCAGCCCAATGGGCCTGGATGCAGTATTAATTGATGGTCGGACACTAGAATCGGACCAACTTACAGATAAACATGTTGTCTTTATAATAAGGCCGATGACGGCTATAGGAATCCCCATCTATTCGGTTCAGAGTCCTATTAGTCGATGATTTGAACCGTACAACAGAGATACGGAGTTATCCGTTTAGAGAGAACAAATTTCAATTGACTCGTCCCGGATGACATCTGTTAAGAGGAGCTAGGGCAATCACAGAAATTGCCGACTGAAAAAGAAATTCGGGCACATATGATTCAATTGGACTCGAGATAGTTGACTGAGCCCGATCAACATGTCGATCCAACCTAACTGGACCTGATCGACTGAGTCGGGTTATATAGTTCACTCGAATCAGTCAAGATGACCAAACCAATCCGATTTATTTACTAATATCCCTTTTGGGAGTTAATATTAGATACGATCTCGGCATATCTGCATACATACATTTAAGCGGACTCAGTCCGATAACCAGGTTAGTAAAGCACATTCAGTCTCACGGGAAGCCAAGTCTACAGGACTCAGTCGAGTTACAGGTTACTCAGTCAGACGGGTCAAGCCGGTCCAATAGGGTACAGTTAAAAACATACAGAACTCAGTCGAGGCCAAGTCGTCTCAGTCCGGTCACCTGGACTGAGTTCAACAGGGTGGGTTGATCCGGCAGATGATAGGTCAAGTGAAAGGTTAGGGATCAAGAGTGCACCAACAGCATTTATACATATGCACTATTAAATCTGTTTATAAGCTAGTCACGGCAAATAGCTTATCTTACCCATTGAGAAGTGTGATTTTTGGATATGCTGGTCCTTTTATACTTCTCGCTCGGGGGCGATCAAACTACATCTATAGACCACTCGCTAAAGAAATTGGGCTATTTCGAGCGATTGGGCAGAAGAATTACATATTAGCCAATAGGCGGACTTGGTTTGTCGGTGTAATACTTACATGTAGTTATTAGGATTACACAGAGCTAATAGATCCTCAAACTAGACCTAGATTGAACAGTTCTTGGAAATGATTAACGATCAATTAATGTTTATCGCTCTGAACCTTTACCACACGCAGCGCTCAACCTTCTTGATCCACCCCTTAAGACTTCAGTTAACGGCCGTGAAAAAAAGTGAATTAAATCCATCATAAAAGCTCTAACCTAAAAACTCATTTACATAACATCACTCCGTCCACCCAACCAATCAATCAATCCATTCAATCCAGCATCTCATCTCCTAAGGATGTAACCAACCTGCACAAAAAAAAAATAACAAAAAGGGAAAAGACATGGGATTATTATATATACGCAACGCATCATTTTTTTTTTTCGGTGGACAGAAAAAAGGAAAAAAAAAAGGATAATCCTACCCTCCATTAACCCCAACCAACCCTAGCTGGTGGGTTAGCAAGAGCCGTGCCACGTGCTTTCGTAAAGTAATACCGAGATATAAGAATAAGAGATGAGGGTAAGAGCTATAGAGATATAGAGAAGGATGAACAGGAAGTCCAGAGGGGAATGAAGCGACTGTAATCACTTTTGCTAGATGGTTTCTTGACATCCAAGTGGATAAAAGCTACACGGTGAAGGATGAGGGTAAGGAACAAGAACACGAACAACGATATCGGCGAAAGAAGGGATGAATAAAAGCCTGAAGAAAAGAAGAAATTTGTAGCATCATGTGTAACAGAAAGAAGACTACCACACGAAAGCATATGAAGCAAAGTTGAAGAGGAAAAGAAAAAGAACCAAATGCTGTAGCAGCGCACATCACAAGACGCATGAAGATACAAACAATGCACGCTTAAAGCTTAAAACCCAGTGCCCCTTCTCCCGCGCAACTAAAAAAGAAAACCAGACAGATGCAGAATATGGTGGACAAAATGCCCCTTTTTCTCACTCTGACCAGTGCTAAAAACTCGCACCCACATATTGATACTGAAACAATAAGTATTAAGAATGAAAGAAAACCAATTCTCCAGCTCTTATTGATTTCCGTTTTTTTAATGTTCTTCCACTCAATTTAGTTTGTTTCCTCAACTGCCTCTTTTTCAGGTGCTTCATTGGCCATCTCTTCCTTATCGGCCTCAGCCTTGTCGTCGGCATCCTGCATTTGGACATCCTCTTTCTTATTTACGGCAGTCTCCTCATTTGTATCCTCAGCTTTGTCCTCGGACTTGTTTTCCTCCTTGTCCTCGTCCGCTTCACCAGCCTTGACGCCGTTCTTCTTCTCGGCAGTCTTTTTAATGTCCTTTTCCTTACCAACAGCGAGGGTCTTCTCAGCAGCAGGTGTGGCGCCCTCAGCACTGGCAAGAACAACGTTCATCTTGGCAAGAAGATCCGTGGAGCGCTTCCTGAAATTGTGCACATCGTCCAAAGGAATTGTAGGCAACTTGATAATTCCCTTGAGCACCTTGTTGATTTTCGTAGACTATGTGGGCCGATTTAGAAAAAAATTTCACAGAGTAACCAATTAGATCCATAATTGAACATACCTTGATGATATCAGCATCGATTCCATTGACCTGAAGATTCTCTAAAACTTCAAATTTAGCAGCCATATCGGCCATATCCTGTTTTTCCATGCCTATATTAGAATCACAAAAATCACACGAATCAGAGGAGAACACATGTAAAAACCCACCTTTTCAACTGGGGGTGTATCTTTGGTCAAGAACCCTCTCTGCAGCCGCCCTCGGAGAGCCTTGACTTGCTTCATTTGGAATTCTGCAGGGTCCTTCTCCTCCCCCTTAGTGACTTCAGAAGAGGCTTCCTCTCGCTCAGAGTCAGTCTCATCGACCTTTTCAGCGCTCTTGGCCTTGCTACCTCTAGCCGGTGTCTTTTTCTTTGCGCTTTTAGGCGCAGGAGTTACCTTCTCCTTTTTAACAGTGCTAGCCTTGGGCTTAGCCGCCGCCTTAGCTGCAGTGCCGTTGGCTGGCGTCTTAGGGGTCTTGGAAGTTTTAGCAGCAGTCTTGGTCTTTGGAGTCTTTGCCTTGGAAGCCGCTTTTTTAGGTGTTTTCGAAGGTTTCTCGGAAGTCTCAGCATCTTCGTCCGAGGTTGAGATCTTTCGCTTCTTGCTAGCAGCCTTTTTGGGCTTCTTGTCTGCTTCTGACTCTGGCTCGTCTACTTCCATAGACTCTGCCTCCTCCTCTGCAGCATCCTCTTCGGCCGCGTCTTCCTCAGCTGAGTCAACATCCATAATCTCGTTGGACTGAAGTTTCTTGACCTCATCCAGGCTAAATCCTTCCTGGGCAATTTGGTATGCTTCTAAAAGTCCTTTGCTTTTGATATTTGTGGGTGGTGATGCAAGTATCTCTGGCGTTAACGGATCCAAACTATGAGGCTGCATCCATGAACTGTATGGGTGGGGGCAGAAGTCAGCTTTTGCATTCAAATCACAAAGTCCTGCTAAAGCCCGAGAGAGAGAGAAACATCAAAAAAGAAGATTGAGGAAATCGATGGCTTTTGTGCAACCAGAGGGGTCGCGGGGAATAGGTAAACAACGCATGATCCAATCACCACAAAGGGGGTGGCAAATCGTTGAGAATCGCGCACTTTTGAAGAAACACGAAGGAAAGGAGACACTCACTATTCATTTGTACCCATATACATAACGGGCCAATGCCTTTTGACCTCTGGTGATTCAGCAGCTGATCCTTTGGTCTTAGGATTTTTGCTACTAGGCCTTGTCTTGATCAGGGCTTCCGGGATAAGCTCCTCTGAAAGGATGACGGCCGGCCATGGCGGGAAAGTCCTCATCTTGGCCAAAACCTGCATCCCAGGCTCGTAGTTGACATCAGCGTTCTTTACCTTTGCAGGTGTGCCATTATTCTTTAAGTTGGACAAAGATTTCTTCTTTGATGCTGCCTTTGGAGTTGATTTCGCAGTTGTGGTGGGTGACTTCTTTTTCGTCTTTTTGGTGCCCGCAGACCCATCGGCTTGGGATGTTTCTCCAGCACCGGCCTCGGGCTCAGTGGCCGCGGCATTCTCCTTATCCTCTTCCTGTTTCTTTGTATCATCTTCATCGTCATGCTTCGTGGTCTCGCCGCTGGCGGCATTATCACCCTCTACGGCGGCCGCGTTCGTTGTGTCGTCATCGTTCGTCTTGGCTCCCTTCTGAGTATCCCTCCCCTTTTCACCTACTTCGGTCTCCGCGACAACCGCGTCAACAGCGTCTGCCTTGTCGCCGAGAGCGGCGCTCTTGGTCGCGTCTTTCTTGTTTTCGCTGCCCTCGATAGATGTAGTAGTTTCCTCCCCAGTCGGGCGAGGGGATGTTGGCGCGTCAGCGGCCATTATTTATTGACAATCGGAGATTGGGAGGGGATAATTATTTATTTTTTTCTTATTGGTGTGGAGAGGAGGATGGTAGGGAGAGGCGGATAGTAATGACGCGTTGGAATTTATTTTTCGTAGAAGCAAAGGAGTTTTAATTTTTTGCTGTCGAGCGAAAAATTGGGTTGGGAGGATGAGTGTGGGGGGAGGATGATGGGGGAGTGTGAGAATATTTGAAGGGGAGAGGAGGATGTCTCACGGAAAGGATGGAGGGATGGTGGATTGGGGGGAGGGAGAAAGAGGACTGAGAGTGTGTTGCTGGGAAGACAGAAGGAAAGGGCAGTGGTCAGGGAAATTGCCTAGGAAATTTACCTGTGTCGCGAGGCAATCGTTCTGGCTGGGTCTTGGCGGACGCAACACACTCGTTCACCCCAGTCGTTCCCAAGTCCCACCGAATAAAATGGAACCTTCGCGCCACATTAGACGAGCCACCTTCCCTAAAATGGATTTTCGTTGACCTCGCGTCACCATCCGTCCTACGCGATCACTAGTCTGACTGTGAAGGTCAAGAGTCGGAGCCAGCCAGGTTCTGACTTCTTTCAATTACATCTAAGCGCTGCACTCGTATGTATGCTTCCTTGATCCGCTGCTAGAATATTTATATACACACAACCTTCAGCCGATATTCGTCCATCCATAAACATAAACCATTTAAGTAGAATCATGTGCCCTCATTGTAACCTTCTGGAGTAGTCTAGATAAAATCCTCATCACAACCCAACACAAACGCACATTCAAAACATTATCCTATGCTAGAAAGAACTAACAAAGGGTCTCTCAGCGTCAAAAGAAATAATCGAACGAACGTCTCAAATGAAAAGTAGAGGAAAATAAAACAAAATAAAAATCACCTCAGCCCCACCGCCACGAAGTGGTGCAACTCAGTTCAACTCCCAGACTTAAGCTTTCCTCCACCAGTCCTCCTCATCCTCTCCCTTATCATAGATTATCTGCGCTCCATCCAGTTCCGCCTCTCTCGCTGGCTTATGAACCCTCAAGAAATAGAATGCCCAGTCCTCAACTACCAAAAGGTTCAAGAGGATGCCATTGATATGCCATCCAATGATCGCAACGAAGAAGCCCGCCACGGCGTCCAGGATATAATGGTTCGCGGTCGCTATGATAGCCACAAGAATAGTAGCCGGGTATGCCATTCCCGCGACAACCAGCAAGATGCGTCTTCGCAGCTTGTTGACATGGAGCGAGGAAGATGGTGGCATTGTAGCAATAGTGAGCCCAATAACGAATGAGTATCCAAAATGGAGCGAAGGCATGGCAGCTATTGAAAAATTGCGCAGTTAGTAAAAAAATTCAAATGTCTGATATCACGGAGCAAATTTTAATTTTGCTATCCCTCGATCCTCCCAGGTAAAGCTCCGGAAGACGTTGTAAATGTCTCAGACTAAAGGGATAAGACAAATCCTCCGAGCTTCTGATTGCCAAAGTGGCTTTCCCAAGCTTTGCAGTGCTAAGGCCCTTCTAGAAGAGGAAAACTCTAAATGCGAGGAACCCCCAAAGTGGGCAATACAACACCCTCAGGCATGGTGATAAATCTTCCCGATGCAAGGGGGAAAAAAAAACCAGAGAGGAAGGGAAACCTACCAAGCTGATTACAGAATTTATTGGTCGTCCATACACTCGCCACCTTCCCTGCATGCACAGTATCTACGAACGCGAAGCCATCCTCCTCCGGCAGCAGCCTAGGAGGCATACACGGCCACGCCGTAAAGACGACGAACGCCATCAAGTTGCAAATTGCCAGCGTTCTCCTCCTCGCCTCAAACAGCGAGGTGGGTGCATAATGGTACAGCCACGCAAGGAACGTAATCGTGCCGGGGATATGAATGAACGAGTAGATCAAGTTGATCGTCTTAAGGAGCATGGGCCGCGGAAGAAAATATGCCTGCACGGCGGGCTCCAGGAAGATGCTGAGCCGCTGTTCAAGACGGATCAAGGTGAGCGCATGCTCGCGGGCAGCGACAACGGTGTCGGTCTGGAGGGTGACGGCGCTGAAGGCGCGGGCGAGTTGGTAGGTCTGTGCGGATGGATTAGCTACCTAGATCAGATCACAAACGATCACCCGTAATGGTTGCACGCACCCAATAAACCAAGAGCCAATACCAAACCTCAACTAGGAATGGGAACTTCCTCAATATTCGTGAAACAAAGCTGTCTTTCCACCGGATGGTGTTCCTGCTGCGGATCTTCTTTCCAAAGAACTTCCGTTCCCGCCATTGGGCCTCGATTATAGGTGATAAAAGGCCCTCTGACGAGGAGCTGGGCCTTGGTGACCATGAGCCGTCCTTAGACTCATGAACGATTGTTGAACGACGGCGGTTAAATAGGACTCCAGCTGTGAGGATGCTGAAAACTATCAACGGCTCGAGGAAGGCGTCGGCAAACATCTTTAAGAGGTCGCCGCAGTGTGGCTAATCAGAGAGAGAGAGAATTATGAGGAAATATTTGCACAAACTCCTCGAGAGTAAATGATGTGTTGGTTCACGGAAGGCTCTCTGGTAGCGGTGACGTGATTATTGATAACCTAACTTGTATATATAAACCGCAGTCCCTTACTTCCTGCAGATCTTGCAGGAAAATGGAGGAGAAGAAGTGGAAGGCACGGAGAGAACAAAGAGAAAGGAGGAGTAGAGAGAAAAGAAATGGAGGCTACCCCAAGGTATAAACTCCGCGATCATGCGTTAATCTAACCATCTACCAGCAAACATGACCCTTCCAGCCTCGGAAAGGTCGATCAAGAAAGATCCGGGCAACATATCACTAATTAACAAAATATTAGCACCCGTCTTAACATCGGATATAGTAAGCAATAATAGTCTACTTTACCTAAATGCAACTTTTAGTAGCCGCGGGCATGTAGATTTCTCGGACATCTCCACCCTAGATCCCTCACATAGATCGCCAGTTGGAGGCGAGCACGCGAGCATTCCTGAGGGTTTTACAAAACCATGCCATGCCATCAACGTAGGTCGCCGAGGGAGAGGAGTCAAAAATGAATTATACATACGGAAGTCCTTGATTCCGAACATGGATGTCCTTGTGCCAAGACCATAGAGCTCACATCGTGGTTGGTGGGTTTGTCTAGCTAAATTGGCCGGCAATGCGTGAGAAATTCTGTCCGGACCGCCCAAGTTCCGTGGTTTAAAGTGAAATCAAATCAAATCAAATCAAATCAAATCAGGCTTCCGTAGCACCAGATTGATGTCTACAGATAGGTACGATACGGACATATGTGATTCACCTGCCGCTGCTGACGCTGCTGTATAACTGTTACTTTATGGGTGAGGGGTAGACATGACAGATGTAGAGTCGAGTTCTGGCAGGTGGCCTACAAGTATAGGGAACTCTAAACAATAATCAATGCAGTCAACCCCCCAATTGCGTTTTCGATAGGAACACGACTGAACAGCTACATGTAGTTCACCCGGCGTAAGCCCAGAGGAGCATTTAGCTACATAGAGCGCATGTATGTACAGAACTATATGTACCTAAAACATGACTCCTCCAGGAACCTCTTTTTCCCAGCAGTAGGTGTTTCGAATCCGGAGATTTCGTTCACTAGTTATCTCCGGCGACAGATAAAAACCCTCGTCCAAAGTCCACCCACCACTATGACGTAAGATCACTCATAGCATGAGGCTCCAGCTCAGGCTGACAAATGGAACTACATGAGACATGCATGAAACTCAACCTCAACGTCTTCCGCCTCCAACCGCCTGCGAACCAACGAACGCAGCAACGCAGGCCCAAAAAAAAAAAAAAAAAAAAAAAAGCCGAGCATCATGTCGAAAAAAAAATCCAATTGCAGGCTCGCCAAGAAGAGCCGAGTGATTACTGATGCCGGCGATAATTGGTGAGTCATCCCTGCATTCGTTCGTGGTGGTGACGGTGTTTTAGCTCCTATTCGCTGCAGCAAAACGAAGCGGGCAACAGGGAATTGATATGTGACGTAGGCGTTCCTGTTTAATTCACGAACCCGCTCTTTTAGCGCGATGAGGCTCTGGGCGGGGGTAGCTGCATCGAGTAAGGCAAAGAAAAAAAATCATCCATCTCTGAGTGAATTCAATCTTCAACCGCCCCGCTTGGCCGTTGAGGGGTTGACCTGGAGATTTGATGTGTCGCGATGGTGGTGGGTGCACTGTGCCTCTGGAGATTTGGGGTCAAGCTTTTTCACTGGGTCGTAAGGCTGTTGACTCAGATCTACTACGCGGGGTTAATCAATTTTGAACATATGGTACCGTCCGTGGTGGGCTGGTTCTCAGAATTACTGGTATCGCTGGGCTCTGGTCCTGATGGATAATGTTACTATTACTAAAGTGAGATTTAAACGTCCGTCCGGATGATAACTTTACATCGGCCATGCTGAGAACACCGGGTCGCAGCCCTCGCAAAATGTGCTACCCCTCGTTTATCTAGGGTCTGTTCGGTTGACACAAAAATCCATAGATTGGTTGCAATCTATGGATTAGGCCTAATAAAATAATCACCTCCAGAGGGTTTTTTTATTCAATCCATGGATTGCAACCAATTCAACGTCAACCGAACGGAGCCCTAGACAACTCAATGTCTGATTACATACATCAACGCATCATTATAATTTGGACCGGATTGTACACCCGTTTTTTTCTGTGTGGGCAATTCGACAACATTTCTGGCCATTCAGAGAATTTTCCGAGTCGCCGAGACTTGTGACAGGCGCCTCAAGCGGAGGATCAGGGGATTTGCTTTGAACTAATCATAGAACGCCAACTATCATTAACGCTTCAAGCCGCTACTATCCTTTACCAACCTCAGGCTGATGTTAGGTCTTTGATCGTGTGTTCCTGAACGGCTATACAACGAATATCTGTAACTTAACTGTAGGCAGAAGCAAACGATTCTTTATAATGTGACTGAATAAATCTCCTACCTCAAAAGACTACGACAACGGAGGACCGATAGTTATTAGGAAATCATAATAGGGCTTATAACTTCACTAGCACTAATATCAAGACCGTATCTCCACAATTACCGCACTAACAAAGAACGCTTCAATCAAAAATATGCTTATTGATCCACGAATTACGCACGGCTCTACTATGCCCATAATTCATTTATTTTACTGATCTGATTACGCCAACACTACGGAGCTGGTGATAAGCGAGTGATATATTGTGATCCTAAAATTAATCATGGTTAATCACTCGGTTAAACAAAGGTTGGGGATCGAGAACTGAAGGTTGTCCAGCACGAAAAAAATAATGATTTATCTGCCTCTGCGTCCAGAACAGCCGAAAAAAACCAGGACTCGGGCTCCCAACTTCAATGGATTGCTCCACTACAGTGCTCTCAACTGCGCCGCACACCGCAGGTAACCGTTCATGTACCTATAGTTTTTTTTTAAAAAAAAATTGGGTACGATTAATTAAGGTCACAAATCAATGATAGGCAGCTATTAGGGATGTGAGGCAATGCGGATGATTGCATTTCCTCCTAGCTCAGCCGGAACCTTAAGCTATATACTACATAATCGAACTACCTCCGTTAGTAACGGCCCAAGCTTACACGCGCTTTCAACTTTAATATCTGGAAACGATCCAGCCGTAATTTTCAGATATGCCCCCAGAGTTCAATTAAAGCCAGATCTATTTAAGACAAATTCAGCTCCAATCTATAAATAGAGCATTAGATAATACTTTGATCACGTGATACCAAGCTCCATCGCAAACGCGGCATGAGGCTATGTATATCTTGTCTCTCTTTCTGCCCAGAAACAAAGCTCTCATAATCACCGCCAATCCGATCACAACCCATTCTCAACTTTATAGCCACCACATATCCGCAATTCAACACCACCGTTACCACAAACAAAGATACTCACAATACTACTGAACCTTCTACTCTAGCTACCCATCTATCTAAGTAGCTTAGCACACCACGCTGCGTGGGGAATTAAAGGACACTCAAGATCATCCGATCAACACACATACCCTCAAAATGACACAATACTTCCTCGACCTCGTATATTCCATGACAACGTGCATGTCATGTTTTCCCTCGTCACCGAATCTAACTATAAACCATCGCTCCTTTAAGATCCTCCGACTTCTCGGCGAGGGTGGCTTCTCCTACGTCTATCTCGTCCAAGACACCTCCGGCGCCCTCTATGCCCTCAAGAAGATCCGCTGTAACTCACCCCTACGTTCCATTCTCCCTAGCTTTCACCCCACTAACAAGCCCTAGGCCCCTTTGGCCAAGAGTCGGTCCAGCGGGCAATGAAGGAGGTCGAGGCCTATAAGCTCTTCTCGCACCCTAATATTATTAAGTCGATCGACTACACTATCACCACCGACTCTGGCCGCGGCTCCACGATGATCGGCCGCGATAGCGAGGACGATGGCACACAGAAGACGGTATATATTCTGCTGCCGTACTTCAGGAGGGGAAATCTTCAGGACGCGATCAATGCCAACCTGATCAACCACACAGTCTTCCCAGAGGGAAAGCTGATGAGGTTGTTCCTCGGCGTGTGTAAGGGTCTGCAGGCACTGCATCAGCATAGGCTGAAGGAGCCTGGTACGCGCATCGGAGGCGGAGTTGGGACCTCAGAGGGAGCAGAGGAGGAGGGCGCACAACCGCTCATGTCGAGTGAGGTACGGAGTCAGCGAGAGGGCGGACAGGAGGGTGATATCCGCGCGTATGCGCATCGTGATATTAAACCTGGTTAGTAGTTAGCTTATATTCCATAATTACCAGTAATTAACAGAAGATAGGAAATGTGATGATTGACGACGATGGGCTTACACCCATTCTTATGGACTTTGGCTCCCTTACGCCTTCACCCACCCCCATCACTTCTCGTACACTTGCTCTCTCCGTCCAGGATGCCGCCGCCGAGAACTCCACCATGCCATATCGTGCACCTGAGCTCTTTGACGTCAAGACTGGCTCCGTGCTAGATGACAAGGTCGATATCTGGTCTATGGGTTGCACGCTATATTGTGCACTCTACGGGCATTCTCCTTTTGAGCTAGCGACCGAAGAGTCTGGCGGTAGTCTCGCTCTCGCAGTTTGCTCGGGGAGTTATATATTCCCAGAGGAGGGTCGTCTGGGTGGCAGGAAGCCGGGCCAGAAGAAGGTCAGTGAGAGCGTAAAGGATATTGTGAAGATGTGCTTGAGAGTGGAGCCGAGTGAGCGGCCGAATATTAGTGAGTTGATTGTGGCGGTGGAGAAGGTGATTACAGAGTTAGGGGAGGATGAGGAGGAGTAGGCCTAGTAGTAATTAGTAGTAGCCTTTTTTTTATTTTATCCTTTACCTTAGTTCTTGTTTGTTCTTGTAGTGGTTACCGGTTTGTTTCTTCTGTTCTGTATAGCCATTGCTTTTAAGGTAGTTGCCGATACCGTACGTTTGTTTTTCCGGTGGATTCAAATGGGTATATTTTCGGCTGTTGGGTTATCGAGGTATCAATGGAGTCGAGATTTCAACTGGAGGGTTGGGCTAGTATTGGAGGAGGTGAGTATGCTTGTATCATAATCGTCAAAGCAACTACGAATATGAAAAATCTTATCTTTTCAGAACTTATCTTCCTTCAGGTGTCGTCCTAGTTGATGCTATATTCGTCATGACCCATCACTCGTTCAATTTACATAGGGCCCACCCATCACTCGATTGCCGTCACACCACACTCATGTGGAGACAAAGGTGGGCCGTAGGCGAGATCTCTTAAGGTCTGGAGATGTCCTATACCCCACATTAGTCAGACAAGGGTGCCTGAGTATATTATTGGAGCATGAAAGATCTCCCAGAAAATTTTATTGCCTTATTGTCATGTTGGGTTGGTGGTAGAACGGGGCCTACTAAGCCTCTAAAAAACTTACTGAACCGTTAGCTCACCATACACGCTGTAAGCCCCACTCTTAATTCCTTAAACTGACCTTCCTCCCTCTTGGTGGATACATGCGCGTGTATGACTGACTCGAGGAAACGCTCGGCAGAACATCTAAGAAGGAGGGAGGAGACGCGAGTATTGCCATCTCTAGTTTTGTTTAGCTCTAGCTCTAGATGGACACTATGGTGATGGGGTTCTTACTGTGGGGGTTGGGTGTGGGGGGTAGGCTAGGATCCTGATGGTGGGTGGGTGGTTGGTTGGTTTTTTCTTTTTCTTTTTCTTTACCAACTATGGATGCTCTATATGTGGCTCTGGGGGTCGTGCGGCTCTGCAGTGGGCTGCTTCGACATGCGTGAATAGTGTATAGGGATGCTGGTATAACAATTAATGGGTCTTAGGTATTTTCGTACGGTTTGGGCATCGAGGTGGTGTGGTGGGGGGTGACATACATGTATCTCTCTGGCCATAACATCCGCCTGTCGACGAATTAACAACAACGACAGGCATTTCGTAACCAGTGCTAGAACTGTCCATATCGACTAAACTACGAATTCTTGTAAAGTGGATGCGGATTCGGGGGCGCGCCTGGCTGGGGCCCAGTGTTTGTCGCGGTGAACGAATGGGATCAAGTGAAGAGGCGAGAAGGACCGCTCAATTTCTGCATCAGAAGTGTGTCTTTATTGATATAATACGCGCGAGTGATTGGCTATGACCGTCTACTACCTTCTTGCTTTATGGCGTGTATATGGAGCCCCATTTCTCCTACTACGGCTCGGATGTGCGAAAGTCTAAGAATGGTGGCAGGGGAAAAGTGAAATTGGTGTCAGAGCCACGGAGAATTGGGCTGTTTAGTTGCATGTGATCTGGGAGTCACGTATTCTCACTCGGACCTGCTAGGGAAGGATTTCGAGAGTGATAGCTATTGGTGAGTGAGTAGGTTAAGTAGTTATAGGAAGTCAAGGAAGAGTGATGATGATGATCGATTTGTCTATATTCTTTTATTTTGCGGATGTTGTGTTAATGTCTACGTAGGTCTGATAAAGGATTTAAGTTTTATTCACCCCTCACTCCACTAACCTACACTACTCTACAAAACCCAGGCCAGCAACAAAAGCAGCCAAACAGCCAACCAACTATTCCGGCCTCCTCGCCACAAACCTCAACCTCACATAATTCACCGCCACCTCCCCACCCACACGTCTCCCCACCCCCTCCAACACACCCACCACCTCCCTCACCACCCCCTTCCTCTCCCCCTCCTCAGCCCTTTCCAAGAACCGCTCTCCAAACAACCTCACCCACCCCTCAATACCCCCGCCCTCAACACTCGTCAACACTGTCTGCCGTAGCTCCGTTTCCACGACATCAACCACGAAACCTGCCTCCTCCAACATCCCCTTCATCTCACTCTCCGTTGGAAAAAACCACGGGCTGACCTCGATTGCCTCCGCCACCGGCACACCTCGATGTACTAATGCACTGATGAGCGCTACATGTACTTCAGCTACATTCCCATGGGCGCCCATTTCTGCCACAAAGGTCCCACCGGGGACCAAGAGGTCGTATGCCGCAGAAATCACGGATCGGCGTGTGGTAGCATCACGGAGAATCCAGTGCAATGCGGCATTCGATACGATCTTGTCGTACTTGACGTCTGGGTGCTCCGCAGCAAAGGTAACAAGATGCCGGACATCATGGTGAATATACGTGGAATTAGGTGTTTGGTGCTCTGTGGTTGCGGCGGCGAGCATGGCCGCAGAGGAGTCCAGCCCAGTCATGTGTTTACATATGGCGGCGATGCGGGCAGTGAGTGTGCCATCACCGCAGCCAAGGTCGAGGATGGCGTCTGTGGGCCGTGGAGAGAGGAGCTGGAGGAGCTTTGTGGTGAGGGCAGGGACGAAGGGAGCCACGGTTTGGATGTAGGTGTTTGGACACCAAGGGTCCTTTTCAACGGTTTGGGCGGCCATGGCTTTGGTGTGTGAGTGTCAAGTATGTAGAGAGTTCTTTCCTTGCTTTAAAACCGTGGCTTTGGAACTTCAATCGGAGCTTTCTTTAAGCTTCTACACTGTCTTGCAATTCCTAACAACCTCACGCCCAATAACGACGATATTTATACTACTCGCACGCCATCAATCTCGGACATCAGGCGTGGACTTGACTCACTCCTGTCCTCCCTCTACCATACCATCGGATAACCACAGTGGGGAGCTAATGGCTTGTATTATTCAAAAATAGAGAAGAGTCAGAGCATAGGTAGGAGTTTCGGCGTGGAGCCGTGGGGTATGCATGGACATGCCTGTTCGTTACTGTATCTTATCTTGGAGCTAGCTAGCTAAGAGGTATCGTGGGAATATATATATAGCTACATGTATTGTTTACCTGGCAGCTCAATTGAGTATCTAGGTATACATGTAACTACAACTATGTACTACAGAAAGAAACCCGACAATCAAGATTAAGGGTCCGTTTGGCAACAAGACAAAACGGAGTTTCCAAGGATCAAGGGCTAACAAAAAGATCGTTGAAACGGGCCCTAAAAAAAAAAAAAACCACCTACCCCCAAACCCCATCCATACCCACCATACAATCATAACAATGCAGCCCACCCACCTACCGGAGTTCCACCGTGGGGTACCACTCACCCACCCACCCACCAACCCAACCAACCCTAACCCACCAATAACCGCAGTTAAATAACCTACTCCCTCCCGCGCGCAATCAAAAAGACCACAATTGCGCACGACAGGCATCCGATACCCCCGTGACGCAGCGGTTAGCGTGTCGTTCTTATACAAAGTAAATGTCCCCATTTGGGCATACTTGTATGCAGCTATGCGAAAGTCGTGAGTTCGAATCTCACCTGGGGTATTCATCTTTTTATTGGTTTTTTTGTTTGTTTACTTGCTGTTAGACTAATTGCCGTTAATGGTAATGGGTGTTAACGCTGCGCGTGAGAGGGTGTTGGGACTGAAGGTGTGGGGCGGTATGGGGGTGGGGAGCGGGGTCATGTGTGGTCACTCGGTGGGGGGGGGGGGGTAATACCTGCTTTTTGGGCTCTGCAGATAGTTAGTAGTGTTCTACAAGCTATAATAATACCGTCTGAGTTTTACAGTCTATAATACCCCAATCCCATCCAGTTCCCAATCCGTAATATTACTATTTAAAAAAACCACTCACTAACTACCTACCTACCTATCTTACAACCCTCACATCCCATCCCACCATTTACACGAAGAACCCCACTCAATCACTAACCGTGCAGATCTTCCTCAACACCCGGGCACCCCTCCATGTCCGCATCGTCATAGCGATACTTGCACCAGAAGCAGTAATTATACTCGCTGCGGAGGTATTCACACAGTTTCTCGAGCCTTGTCTTGACATCGAGGGCTTCGAAGGCGGCCAGCTCTTCGTCTTCTTCTGCTTCCTCTAGTTCCTCAGCGTCGATGATTGTGGTGGTTGTGTTGAGTTTTCGTAATGGGGGGGCAGTGAGGCCGAGGGCTGTCTTGTCTTCGGGATCTAGATCGTGGGCGGCGGTGAGGCCTTGAGAGAGCTCGTAGCGCATACGTGTCTCGGCCTCCTTTCTTGCGCGTTGCAGTAGAAGACCGCGCCAGAGGACGTTCGTGCCTTTCAGTGTAATTGTGCCCTTCTCCTCCCCATCGGTAGACAAGCCCTCCGCAATCTTCTGCGCGGCAATCACCTGTGCCTCTCTTCGCCTGTTATCCTGGCTTTCTGCCACACGTGCCCTATACTCCTCAGGCGTCTCCCCCACCACTTGCTCAATCTCCGTAACCTTGGGTCGAGCTGGGGCCGAGTGCCCAATCCCTGACCGATCACTCTTAAGCATGATCTTGATCGGCTCTGATAGCTTCTCTGCCCCGGATGCAGAGGCAGAGGCACCAAGACCAAGAGAGCTCCCCGGAGTAAACCCCATAGCCCTCATCATACTCAACCCCTTACTGCTCGGCTGCGTCTCCAGCAATGACACCGATAGCGCCTTCTCACGGTTCGCGGCGGCCTCGGCTGCCAGCTCTGCTTTCGACTTTGGGTGGGCGCGGAGCGCTGCCTACCACAACATACACACACACATCAGTTACCACTACACATGTGAGGGGGAGGCAGGTGAAGGGGGGCTACCTCGCGAGCGAGACGGGCATGTCGCTGGATGGGTGTTTCGCGCGACACGGGCTCGAGGATGTGCATGGACATGTAGTCGTCCTCTTCCTCGTCGTCATTGCTGTTGTTGTCGGGTGGTGGTGGTGGTGGTGGTGGTGCTGGCGGTATGGAGGGTTTGGGGGACTTTGAGAAGGGGGGCGGACGCTTTTTTGGGGTGGGGGTGGAGGTTTCGGGATCTGAGTCTGGGTCGAGAAGGTTTGGGGGAGGACGCTTGCGGGTTGACATTATGTGGTGGTGGTAGTGGTTTGGGGGCGCTGTGGAGATGAAGTAGTATAGGGGGAAGTGGTAGGTGAGTTCTCTGTTTCTGCGATTGATTAGTTGTTGCTTGTATTTTGGCGAGCTGCAGTGAGTTGTTGTGGTGTAGTTGTAGTCAGAGCGGTGATGGATGGCCCTGGCTAGACTCGAGATTCAGATGCTGCTCGACATGACATGACAACACTAAGCAGGGTTACCGCGATTGGCCGCCCGAGTGACGTTCCGTGATTTGACGTGCACTAAGTCTTAAACTTAAACACCTATAGCCCCAAGCTGACTCTCAATCAAGAAACACAGCTAACCTATCGTGATCCGTACCACTATCCCCAGTTGAAGCCTTAATCTGCTAGCTATTCCGCCCCAAATTCCTTGTGCTTCAATATAGGCCCCATTCCCGCTTTATCGATAAGCACAACGTATACAGAAGCAAAACTACGGCACGGGCACGACCAACTACACAGATATAAAGTTCGTCCTCAAGTCCTTCAGAACCATGCATGTTCACAAAGATATCGTGGAGATGTGTCCCATGCCCTCAAACCAATATTCTGGGATATTGTTTCTATAAAGTGTACCTACATTATACATATAACCTCTACTCACCTCAATTGTTAGTATTTCGGTCGACCTCCATGGTAATAGGAAGTTATGTAGCCAACAGTACCTCCTCTCTAGAACATCAGTTCATCGGCGCCTTCATGATTTTACATGGATATGCTTTGAGGATGTTTAATGCCTCTTTATGATGGAGATTTATTGCGTACCCTTATCGCCAGATTGTGTGCCAATTTCAAAAGGAAAGAAAGAAAGAAATGATAGAGAAAACAGCTTTGAAGAACCCCAATAAAGTACACCACATGTACTCATAAGAAACCGCGCTAACCAATCCAGATCCCTCAAAGGTAAAAGAAATGTATCGAAATAAAAATGAAAAATGAAAAATAAAAAGATAGGGAGTAACACAAGGGAAAAACAAGACCAGAAACAGTACTATTGATCACACCATTCGCCTGACTAGAAAACTTGAAAATTCTCTTCCAATATATAAGCTAAAAAAAGAGAAAATGAATTTGTATCACTCTCGATCCCCCCCACAGACAACAGCGTCGCCCTATATAACCTTCCACGATTATATCATCACCATTTTTCGTCCATAACTGCGTCTATCGAAAGATGCTGTTCCTCAGCGCCGCCTGGTAGGAAATCTCCTCTGTCTTCAATAATTGCTTGCCGTTTTCGAGGGTCTAGTAGCTCGAACTCCTCTGAACGCTTCCGCTTTCTGGCGCTTTCAAGTAATTGAAGTATTTCCGCTTCTTGAAATCCGTTGTAAACATAGTGTAGCCACACTACGCTAGCATCTGCACCACGGTCGATGAGCAGCCGGGCCACTTCCAGGTGTCCTCCCTCCGCTGCTTTATGTAGCGGCGTTTCCCTATCTTTATTAAATGCGGAGATATCTACACCATGGCCGATGAGCAGTCGGGCCACTTCCAGGTGTCCTCTCTCCGCTGCTTTATGTAGCGGCGTTTCCCCATATTTACCAACTGTGAAGATATTCGCGCCACGGTCGATGAGCAGTCGGGCCACTTCCAGGTGTCCTCCCTCTGCTGCTGTATGTAGCAGCGTTTCCCGAAATATATTGAGTGCGGAGATATTCGCACCATGGTCGATGAGCAGTCGGGCCACTTCCAGGTGTCCTCCCTCTGCTGCTTTATGTAGCGGCGTTTCCTCATATTCATCAACTGCGGAGATATTCGCACCATGGTCGATGAGCAGTCGGGTCACTTCCAGGTGTCCTGCTTCGACTGCATAATGCAGCGCAGTCCGTCCGAAATCGCATTTTTCCGTGACATCATCTTTTTCAAGGATAATTGAAATAACTGAAAGATGCCCTATAAAGGATAATTGGTGTAATCGAGATTGATGGCGTCTAAGGCGTAATTCCAACCTATTATGCTGCCAGGTACCTGTTGTGGTGTAATAGGAATTTGCCCATGAATAAAACTTGTTTCTTTTAGGGTCGTCGAAAAGTTCATAGACGAATCCGGTTGTCAAATCCTCACTACATTGTTTCAGATGAAATGGTAAATTTAAGACTGCATAATTTAAGAACGGGTATTCGATTCGAGTAAGAAATTCGGATTCGGATTCGCAGGCATTATCGCTGAATACGTCCAGCATGAGAAAAGAAATGCAAGATTTAGCAAGGTATAGATTGGCGTGTACATCCCCAGGGACGAAAAGGACTCTCGATAGATATTCCTGGACTGTGAAATGCGCAAAACGTACTGTACCGCTCTCCGCATCAAGCATCACTTACCCCGCGCAGACATCAAGGATAGTTTCTTTACTCGGTAGGTCCTCTTCCTCGAGCACACTTATACCAGGTTCTATAGTTATTGCCCTTTGAAGCTCGTCAAGGGTAAGAATTCTCTGGGCTCCCATGAGCCAAATGAATATATTCTTTGCCTGTTCAAAGCTTGCAGGTTGAGACCGAATCGATTCTAGAGCTCTATTATAGGTAGGATCCAAGGGGTTATTTATTGATTTAGAGCCATCGAGCTTAAGTCTTTCAAGTTCCGCCAATATCTTTTTAGTTGTTGTCTGCTGGCAAATGAGATCGATATGGAGGTGAACTAGTAAGAACCTAACCTAGTTAGCATATCCATGCTACACAATTAATATAAGCCTTGCCTACTTACATCCCGTTTGCTACTTCCGTGAGCTCTAAAATAATCTTGTCCAGATAATCGTTTTTATTTGTAAGTCTCTTTGCCCGAGGGTTTTCATCGATTTTTTGTTGAATATAGAGCTTTATATCTTCGTCATTGGCCCGAAGCTCGATCTTCGCCGACTTCTCAAAGGATACCTGGATATCCTCCGGGTATTGCCGACTCGTTAGGAATATTCTTACGCAAGGGTTCTCTAGGGCGATTTTGTGAAACAGCGGTAGGAGAATCCTGCGTTGGTGGTTTTGGTGGCATTCGTCCAGGGCGTCGAAAACAAGAAAGACTTGCCCAAATGCCTTGAAAGTTGAGATAAGGGCAGAATACAATTCTTGCTGGGTGGGCTGCTTAGTTTTCGCTGTCAGTTCAGTGTATAGGCTTGTGATATAGCCAGGAATTTGTGGTATTTGGCTGGCAAGCTGTTTGACCAAGCTGCCAAGAACTTGAAGAGGATCCTGTCTTTTTTGTTCGTTGAAGTTGAAGTAGATATAAGCTACACCATACCAGTTTTTAGGTGCCTCGCTTAAGAAATGGTCTATAACCGCGGAGCTACAGGTAGATTATTAGATCGAATATTTTGTTTCGAGCACAGTTGCATTCAAAGTTACCTCAAAAATGTCTTTCCAGCACCAGCTGAATAAAGGTATATAATTAGTACCGATTTTCATACAAACACAAGATCAACATTACTGGTATGTACATACGAATGCTATGACCCCATAAAATTGGTGGGGTTTGATTATTTCCAATAAATTCACGAAATTGGGGGAGATTTCAAAAGCCATTCACCGGTCCCACCCTTCCGTCTTCTACTAATTTCGAGGTGTCTCGTTTCAAAAGATTCTGGATACAACCAATTCAGAATCTTGACTCGGTCTCCCACTAAACAAGTCAGCGAGAAAAAGTAGACGACTTTTTACAATCTTACCATCTTGAGAAGACTGGAGAGTCTGAATAGCCGTATTGGTGCTCACTACGTCTGATTTGATTTCCTCAACCGTAACAGTCGTTTTCTTAACATCTTCCTTGACCTCTTCAATTGCGGCTGCTGTGTCTTGAGCACATTTTCGGATAATTTCAACCGCTTGGATAATATCGATAGCATAGGTTTCCAAAACTCTCAGTAACGACCTTCATGGTTAAATATATTAGTGCGTGAAGTGATGTACAACTAGTTTTGGGCTCGTTCAACTCACAATTGGTCTGCGCTCATAGCAAAGATAAAAATAGTCTTATGCCGTTCGATACTCAAAAGTGTCTGTGCGATTTCCTTCTCTTTGAGCGGCCAAATGAGCCTAGCGCTAAGTCTTGAAGAATCTGCTGTAAATTTGTCATAGAGCCTATTCATCTCTCCGGCGAAGACTTCGAGAGGCCCATCTTTCTCACCAAGCTTCTGCAGCGCTGGAGACAACGGGTTTTTATCCAGATAATCCTTTAGGCTTTGAAGGGTATCTATGAAGATGCATAATTCGTCGGCGAGTTTTCTGATATCTTTCGGCGCCTTTTGGAGGCCACTGATGTGATTGAAGGCTACAGATATCAGCTTACTCGATACCTGGATCAAGGTGATGATACTGGCAGCGAAGCCAACTGCCTCCATGGCGGGGATGTTTGTAGAAACAAAATACAAAGGAACAATAGAGATGATTGAAGTCTGATTGGGAGGAAGGCTTAAGATGGACGATGCTAAAGTAGGGGAAGTTGTTTACGAGCTCAACCATGGACAATATGTAACTTTCAGCCTTGTTCATGGATGGCGGTGTACCTACCTACTCTGTGGTGACAGCACATATATATGAGCAGGTTGTTGGGCCCTTATGATTGGTGTATACACATGCCAATAACGATCGCCTATAAAGTACTATGCCTGCCGGGGTACATCTGTAGACAGTCGCCGTGGTTGCAATGGTAGTCACTGTCTCGAGTCAGTAGTTCATGTCCATATAATTGAGACTTTGTGTAATGGAGCCAGCTCCATTTCCCGGTAACATGATTGGTGCCGATCCTACGATCTGCTAATCAGATAACTAGAATATAGGGCTGGCTCCATTTGCGCAAAGCCTCCAATGAGTATGTACCTGGGGCAGGCAAGAACCTGCATATTGTTTTTGGTAATGACCATTTTGATTTTTGTTAGTATATTTTTATGTTCAGGTTCTATTTACCTGCCCCGAATATGAGTCATCGTTTAAAGATATATATACTTTACATGTACCTTTATATTCGTGCTTTTGACTAAGATTTTCGAGGCTAGAGTTACAAGTTTAATCTTGGGGCTGGTCTAGATACATGTTTGTACCCTATGAAGTATGACTGATTAGAACTATTCTCTACGATTTTGATCTACATTATATGTAGTTACTTGGTGATAAATACTTACATGTTTTGACAACCCACGGTCTGTACCAGATAACTGTTTCACTCAAATAAAAACAAAAATAACACCACTTAATCGATTCGTAATCCCTCAACCCCCATCTCCATCTTTGCCCTTTCAGAAATCTCCTTAGCTTTGGCCTGGTCTCCCAACCTGTCCCTTAAAAGCGACGTTAGCCCTTCTAAGAGGCCTTCTGGATCCTTTATCCTCTTCCACAATCCTGCCGTCTTCCTATCACCCCTCCTCCTCCGCTTCAAAAAGTATCTTGCCTGTGATCGCAATTTCTCCACCCATCCATCAATCATCTCGGGGCGAATCCTTGGTCCTTCTTGACTACCAAGATTCCAAGAACTAGCCCGCATAGTCCCGAACACAATCTCTCTCACTACCGTATCATCTACCTTCATGTCCCACAGCTTTATTCCTGCATGTAGGGCTATGAGGGCGCCAGGAAAGTCTCCGGCAAGCATGAATGATTTCATAACTGTATGCCACATATCCTTCATCTTCTCTATGGCCTCATCTTCCTGAATGCGCTTTCTACTGAGGCGTTTGACCATATCCGCGAAAAGTGCCCGTGGAGGCAATAGTTCATCGAACCTTCTGTGCCTCTGGGTATAGCGCTTCCATGTAGTCATCCACATGATGTTCCATGTCTCCATATCCGGCTTTACATCTGTGGACTCTAAAATCATGAGATACGTCCTCATAAGGCGTGGAATGTCATGGACACGGAGAAGCGAGTAGAGCAGGTGATTGTAAATGTAGGAATCTGGTGATATCTGACAGGATGACATAGTGGTAGCGTATGAGACAACCTTTTCCATGCGATTACGGCGGGAATAGTAGTTGATGAGGAGGGAGAAGGTTTGTATGGTTGCCGGAGGTGTTACACTTGGGGTAAGGGTAGGTTTCGTCCGGGAAGCCATCACAGAGGGAATTTCAACTGTAGAAGAGGCCCTGCTAGCCCAATCTTTCCATTCTTTTCTCTCTTTATCCGTCTGAAGCTGATGAAACCGCGACTTGATCATTTCTTCTGCCATCTGCTCTGCCATTTCGATGTTTCTTTCCTCCAGAAATCCCTGAATGACACAGTTGTAATGTATGGAGTCTGGCGGGAAATTTCGTTTGACCATTACTTCACGAACTAGGTACCACGCAAGATCTGCCCTGCCCATACGTATGATATTCTTAAGCCAGCTTCCATAGAAATATTTGTCCTGGATCTTTGGCGGAAGATCCCGAAGCGACTCAAGAGAGAGGTTCGTCAATTTTTTTGGAGAGTTTATCGTTTCCTGCGCGCCGATTACTGCGCTCGATAAATTTTCGTATATGTCTGTTTGCATTCTTTCGAGAGCTTTGGGCACTGAAAAAATCATATGTTTGTAAACATCTAGGCCATACCTTTGCTGGCCACTGTCAAGGAATGACATGCAGATAGTATCATACTGTGACACTGTGAGCTTAATGCCGGTTCGATTCATCCATCCCCGCATCTCTTTATACGTTTCCCAGGCCCTTTGTGGGTGGTATAGATGATTAAAAGACATGATGACTGGAATAAATGATTTAGGCTCAGCTTGGCCAAGGGCCGTGATCATCTGACCAAGCCAGTATTTTGCTACATATGGTTCTTGGTTGAGCGAAAACATCCGGATACCAAGATTCCAGTGCTTGGCAGACCCTTGCCATCTCTTTGTCCCATGCGTCCATCTCTTGAGGGCCTCCGTACTAGCTCCGTTCCAGTATAAGCCGCCAATATAGGCAATGTTTTGGTCCTCGTTCAATTCCACTCCCGCAGAGACCATCATATCCCCAATTAGTTTACTCCGGAATGTAGGAATCTGACTGGTTTCTAGCGCCCACAAAAGCGACCATGCATGCGGAGTCAGGAGCTGCAAAACCTTTGGGTTCGTTCTGAATCTTTCTAGCCAATAGAAGATCTCCTTCATAACGCTTACTGGCGAATGCGCAAGAAAATTCAATGCGTTGGTTAATTTTCGAAGGTAATGCAACTCTAATTTTGTCAGACTGACTGTCAATGAAACTGACTTATTCAACCCAGTTGCGGCATCGAGAATTGGTGTCTCAGACAGTGACTCGAGCGGCTGTATTAAAAGATCTGGAGGCTTGATTGTCTGACGGAATACTCGAATTCTCGGTTCATTGTCATCAGTGATATCTGCAGCCTCCATTGCCTCTATCGAATCCCATTCTTTCTTCTCCCCTTCCAGAACAGTTGCCCTGGTACCCTCATTTGCACGGGCCTTGGGGGTTGGAAGTTCAGTTATCGCGGTGCGTTGGTTTCGGAGGGAGTTGAGAGTATCGAACAAACGGCGAAGATCTGTTTGGTTTTTTCGCACACCTTTGCGTAGCATAGCTATCGTTGTGCGGCGTAGTAGAAATGTATGCACTGTAAAACTTTTATGTATGCAAAGATGCTCATCCCAATGAGGTCATTATTTGTTACCCGGACGAAGAAAGAGTTATGTAGTGTCTCCGCATAAGATCTCACTCGGCGAGTGTTCCTCGAATGTGCCCGCATAATTATAGCTGGCAAGCGTCCAATATGCATGAGGCGGGGTTAAATAAGAGTTTAACTCTGGAGGTACGCGTACTAGGCGAATTATCATGCATTGTGTCGAGTATCGGAGAAGTGTATCTGCATTCTTTCACGGAAACTGTATACTACATGTAGTGCCTGGGCTTTAGCTAGGTTGGGTTCGAGGGTCGATAAGGAGATATTCACGCCCAATTTGACTGTTAACTTACATTCATTTGACATCAAAGTACATCTTGTTTTATTATAGAGTAACAAGCAATGTGCTCTACACTTGACCATGCACCGGATGCGCAATCATCACATGGGCTGACAGTTACAAAGAAACCGAACACCCCTTCTACATACATGTATGTACCAGGCTACAACGGACACCACAATGAAACACTCCCGACACTGAATTTCGCTAATTGCTCTTCAGGAAACGTTTTTTTCCTTACAAAAGCTAACCATAGCAATGTGCGCTGATTCAAGCTCTGCCTCACTATGGTCGCGGATCTTTTCATATTTTTGAGGTTAATATTGAATTAGCCATTGAAACAGGTGTCCGTTGCAGTCCGCACCCACCATACATAGCTCTTTATGGAGGCGCGGCGCTTGAGGGCTGTGGTTTAATCCCTGCCGGCCCGAATGCTGCTGACTACCGGCATCTAGTGTTTGACGCAACATATATATGTCGCTACAATCAGCGTATAGATCAGATAGCACGTGTACGAGGGTCAATCCGCAGGTGTTGCTGATACGAATCATACATGCCCAATGACTACTTCCGGAAAAGAAAGTGGAGAATCTTCTTCTCTTTGCGGCCAGGAATTCAAGCACATGCCCCAATTCACTTCATTAGCATCATCAGCACCCATGTCTTCACCCGCTCTCTCGCTCTGGTCCAGAAAATTGGCTCTCCAATCCGAAGAACTCAACTCACTCCTCCAAGGCTCAACGGCTAAGCTTCATAGCCACCAACAAGAGCTCAATACTCTTCTTAATACTTGCAAGGAAGAGATTACACATGCTCAAAAGCAGCTTGAGCTTGCCTCTCTAAGGCGAGATGATGAAGGTTCTTCCGATCCCAAATCCTATAAACATGCAAATTTAGCTTTAGTTAACATATTTACAAGTTGATGCACAACTTGCAACACTCCGCCGCCTCACCCAAACAAATACTGACCTGCTCTATGCGCTTGAGGCAAAGCTGTCACTTCTTGAAACGCTTCATACAATTCATCAGAAATTACACTCTCACGATTTGATTTTCCGTGGCCTTGAGCGGGAGCAGGAAAACCTTGCAATCAAGCAGGACAGGATGGTCGATGAACAGAAAACACAAACAAATATGTTGAAAGATATTTTGAATATTTTAGGGAAGGTTAAAACTGAGAATCGGGAAGGATTGGGCGCAGAACAGGTTATTCAAGACTCGCTCGAGGTGGTGAACGATGCAAAAGTAACACCGACTGTTGGTTTTAAAAGGCAACGCCGATTGCTTTCTGATGAAGATGAATGGGATGAGAAGGTGAATTATCGGTTCATGCATAGACAAAGCTCCTTAGAACTCTTGTCAGTCGAGGAGATGAAGGAGAAAACGAGAGACACTCGACTATTTCCAACCGTAGAGAATAATGTTGGGGGATCATTTGGGGGAGGGGACGGGGGAGGAGGAGCTTTGGTCGAAAGACCAATGAAAAGAAAATTGCTTAGCACCATGGATGTGGACCAATTCTCTGACGATTAGTTCTAACGACTGTTGGGTCTAACTGGTTTGACAGTATGAAGGGAAATTCGGTCAATGCCCCTCCACACCAAGAAGTATTTCCTGTACAGCTACATACATAACCATCAGAATTGGCTTTAGTTTAGCGAGATAAGAGCGATTAATATTTCTACGGTTTTGGGCGGTAACTACTTGCGGCGAGAATAACTTTCCGCCAAATTTGTGCGGTAGCAACACAAAGGTGCTGGCAGAAACTTATTCTCGCAGCAAGGACATGTACTACATGTAGTACATGTATTTACCTGCAGGACTCATAAGAACCCCTACCCTGTACCCCGTGCCCTCTTTTTCATACTTCTCTTCTCGTGGGACTGAGACATTTCCATGCAGGAACAAGAAAACATCGTGTACCCACCCGTACTGAGCGGAACCTCTTCACGTTAGATCCGAGTACCGGGCCGCACCTCCTGAATGGCTTAAAGTTCCTCTGTTCACTTCTCTCGTCTTGGATAAATTTAAGCCTCTATTGCGCAACATTGGGATAAGCGACAATATCCTGGGATATATCGTATCGTGGCGTTGTCGTCTTCATCTGAACCGACTGATACAGAACCACATGTATACAGACACGGCCGCACCAAACATAGAACAGCATGGACAATGATGTGCAGCTAATTTAGGAAATTGTAGTAAGCTCTACTTAGTGAAAGTGAAGACTACGGCCCGTATCTATCCAGGTCTCCAGTTCTCTAAAGTCGGTTCCGGCAGCTCTTCCCCTCATTCCCCTCCATTATTCCCCTCTTCCCGACACATTTATCCTTTGTGTGTTTGTGATTCTAGTCCCCTCTCCTTTTAATTAGCCACTGGCTGGGGGGGTAATGGAAACAATTAAATAAACATACACATTTCTTTCCTTCGTATTTTCTTCTCTCACTCGCTCACTTCACAACTCTTATTCCCTTGCATGATCCCGCCTATTGATCGCCACTCTTTTTTTACCAGCGCTGTTTCGCATTTGAGAGATCGTTTCTGCTTATCCCGGCAACCTGGTATGTGCATTACCCAAGATCCCTCGCCTTGCCTTGCCTTCCCTCCTTCATAATATTACCCTCATCCCTCATTCTCATCTGCTCTACGTTTCCATCCCAGCTCTGAGCTGCGTAACCTCCGCCATTTGTGCGGCTCAAACACCCTCGAGCTGGGATTGGGATGGATGATATTTCAGTCAAGTAGTAACGTGTCTCGTCTTGCTTCCTTTTCTTTCAGCATCTCTTTCTCACAACAAAGCCGAAACCACACCCCGAAATGGCGCCCGGAAAACGCACAACCAACTCTCAGCTCGCCTCGATGTCGAAGCGACGATGTGCGGAAAACACAGACTCAATACCCGCCATCCATCGACGCTTTCATGATACTGAAATCTGGAAGGAGGCTCCTGTCCTTACAGGCACCACAAAATTCGAGCCGTTACCAGACACCGAGAATATCCTCATCACCGGCGGTGCAGGATTCATGTTTGCCTCCCTTTCTCTTCAATAGGACGATACTAAAAGCTAATCCCTGTACAGCGCCTGTTGGCTTGTACGTCATCTAACACTCATCTATCCAGATGCCTACAACATAATCAGTTTTGATAAACTCGACTATTGCGCCTCTCTGAATAATACACGATCTCTATCGTCATCGCCAAATTTTACATTCGTCCACGGCGATATAACATGTCCCACACAAGTTCAAGACGTTTTACGAAAATATAAGATAGATACGATATTTCATTTTGCGGCGCTATCGCATGTTGATCTAAGCTTCGGCAACAGCTATGAATTCACAAACACTAATGTATATGGCACTCACGTATTACTCGAATGTGCGAAAAATCATGGCATGCTCAAGAGGTTCATCCATGTGAGCACCGATGAGGTATATGGCGAGGTGGGCGCTGATGAGGATGATCTCGTTGAGGGAAGTATACTTTCGCCGACAAATCCTTACGCTGCCAGTAAAGCGGCGGCGGAAATGTTGGTGCATAGCTACTGGAAGAGCTTTAAACTCCCAATTATCGTTGTTCGCTCCAACAATATATATGGACCCCATCAGTACCCCGAAAGTATATAATCCTCATCTATAAATTCTTGAATGAACACTAATGAATATAGAAATAATTCCCAAGTTTACTCTCCTACTCCACCGTCAAAGCAAGCTTACCCTTCACGGCGACGGCCTTCACACCCGTCGATATCTATACGCTTCTGATGCTGCCGATGCCTTTGATACTATCCTCCACCGCGGTACAATAGGTTCAATCTACAATGTTGGCTCTACAGATGAGATTTCTAATATCGACCTCTGTAAACTTCTCATTACACATTTCGGATATAAACCAACTGATCCTGGGTTTCGGATTGAGGATTGGGTAGATTATACAAAGGATCGTCCATTCAATGACCGTCGCTACGCCGTTGACTCAACAAAATTGAAGGGATTGGGCTGGCAGCCAAAAACCGAATTTGAGGAAGGTTTGAAGACAACTATAGAGTGGTATAAAAACTTTGGGGGTAGGTGGTGGGGTGACGTGAGCGCGGTCCTAGAAGGGCCTTTCCCGGTGGTAAAAAATGGGGATATAGTCCCGGAGGGCGATTCGGGTGAATTTGATGGACAGATAAGAGATCCATCAAGAAAGTCGAAAATTTCCAATGAGGAATCGGAAGTCATGGAATTAAATGCATTAGGAAATGCCAACGAAAAAGTAGAGAGACCGAGATCAAAGATAAAGTCTGTCAAGGAGAACACCAAGGCTTCTAAAGCACGAAGTAATTATCCGGCACAGAAAGGTCGAACCAAGGATGCGAAGAGAGGTGATGAAGATAGGAAGCATATCGAGGAATCACATTACCCAAATAACGTTCCCGATTACAAAGAAGCAAATGGTGTTGGAAAAAGAAATGGGATTAGTGTCCACGCATGTTAGAGATGCTTATATATCCGCTGGAATCATGGGTTGTTTATATGGAGTTTTTTTATATCGTAGATAAGGATAGGGTTATGGACGGTCTGCCTTTTGTTACACCTGGGATCTTTCCCCTTTTCTGTTTCTTATTCTTGTCAGTCCATTAACTTTATGCGGCCATCAAGAATCTGTTGAATTCTAACCACTTATTCTGCCTTTTTATGATATACCCTTCGTATTGTTCTGTTGTCTATCCTCGGAAAAAAAATTCCTTCTATATTATCTATACATTTATTATTTATATTTGTGGTTTTTTATTTGTTTTGGATTGGGAGATTTCCGTCAATGTAATTTATTGGAGGGTATATGCTTACTCCTTTAGAGTAGTTCTACTAAATATATGACGATTTCCAAACATATATGGAGGACTTCCAGTAGCAATAAAGGTCGATCTATTATCTCCAGCCTATTTTTCGGGCTTGCCAGTAGATTATAGGTGCAGGGATTCTTTTCGTTCAACCAACGATGGAACAATTCGGAGGGATAGGGGCACTTCTTCTATCGCCCACGGAAAGTCCTCCATTTTTAATATCAGTATAGAAACTAAATCGGTTAGAAGTCTTTCGACCTTCCTCTCCTTCACCCATCGCCCCCCCTTCAGTGGTTACCCCTGTCTTCATTCTAGAATTCACCGAATTCAGCCTGATTCGATCGTCAAAGTGATTTATGGGGATCTTCGATTATTTCACGTAAAGAACTTGTCGGGGGTTGTCCCGGTGCTCCGTGATGTTGTGAACGTTCTACGACGTAGGTACATGTGTCTAAAGTATATATTTGGTTGGGTACAGGAAATTTCGATTTTCAGTGTAATAGTGCTGTTCCCTGTATGCACACGCATAAGAAGCACACACCTGCACGTATAAATTAAAGTAATTTCAACCGTTCACCTGCACGCTCTGATCTGTCAAGCTCATATTTTCATTATGATCTACCCCCCCGTATCGGATCTGAAGTATCTAATGAGTTACATAAACGGATATCCGTGCTCGCCTCTATCATAAGCTAGTCCCAAACTAAATGTTTAGTTTCCAGATCTGCTCACTGCATACCGTGCCATAGCAATCTGTTATTTAATAGGGCTGAGCTGGGTCCGAAATTGAGACGCAGTCATAAGCAACTGATAAGCGGATAAGATCTATCTATCACAGCTTAACTTACATGAACCCGCTCTGTGGGGCCTGAATCTTGAAATGGCAAATGAGTGTGTGCACTTGCTTCATTATGCAACTTTATTTTACAATGGCCATATTTATGGTGATTTGCACCAGGTCGATTTTGCTGTCGTCGCTGCAGATATTGGTACTCCACTACGCCTTCTTTCCTTCCTCGGGAGCTATTAGTTTGTGAATTTTCCTTTGGCACAGTGGTGGTGGGGCGTCACGTCGTCAATATCGGTGTTATCGCTTTATTGTCTGTTCCATACTTGGATGACTTGCCATTAGCGCAGTGGTGCTCTTTGTTTCTTTTGAAACTGGGGTGTCTATAGTCCTACACATATGTACATACTTGGGTGTATGTAGGATATGGGACCGGGGAAATGCAACCACCTAGTTTATATGGCTGCTCCATACAAATAATCCTCGCTCTGGTCACTTGGTTTCTCCTACGTACATCCGAGTACATTTGTAGCGTTTATAGTGGCTAAGAATAATGTAGGTAATGAATCAGACACGAGCTTGAAAATTAAGTATTTATGGATGTACTTAGGTTTCTGACAGGTACATATATATGAGAGCCGGAACCTTGGTGAATTTTATACCGAACAAAGATTCAGGCTGGTTTATATCGAGATATATAGTATCAGATCAAGTGTGAACTAATTCCAACTCTGCTGACTAAATCTGCACTGCACCTAGCTAGCCTTCCGGTGTAATGCCCACATACAACAACTTAATATAATAGTACCACGGCATGCCCAGAACTTCATCGGGTGCGCTGTGTCTCGAACCACGAAATTGTCTGCGCAGTAATGACGACGCTTGTAAGAATTACCGAGTTTCTTCGCTTATATGCATGCAGCGCGGGATCCGGAACAAACAGGGTCGATATATCAATAGCGGCAGGTATGTCTGCACTTTTTTCCGCGAATCGAGATAGGTAACTACCGGTACGTTTTCATTTCAATTTTTACCAATCTTGCTAATTCGAAGACACTGCTAGCTAATTACTAGCATGAAGGAGAAAAGGAAGACCAGAGTATCCAGTACTCTCATGATGTGACAAACTAGAGCAGAAACACAGAACAACAATTTGTGATAACAATCCAACGTGACAACGTGCACCTCATAATGGGGATTTAGACACCCCCAAAGTCCCCAACACCCCACCACGCCTCCACGTCCTCCATCTCGACCGTCGCCCCAAACCGCTTCAAAACCTCCTCACTCACCTCCCCGCCTTCTGCCCACCCTCTATAAAGCGCATCCCCGGTCTCAACCGCCGCCTCGACAAACTTTACAACAGTAGCAACCCACCCAACCACCACTTCACTCCTGACTGTTCCAACAGCCTGGCGGAATTCAACTGTCCCGAATTTCTCCAGCGCCCGCAGATTGTACTTGTAGTACTTTGGCAGCTCCTTCATTCCCACACAGCTATTCATGAGCATGACAAGCCCCGCAGCGCTCTGCTGCTTGTCTATGGCATCGAGACGCCGCGGTGCAGACAATAGCTTCAACTTAAAGCTTGCACAGCAGCGGCGAAGGGGGTTCGGGGAAGCGTCGTCAGTTGGCTTACGACAACGTGGATGAAGAAGGTCCATATGATCTTCAAACAGGACGATGGCTTTACAGATCCGTTTAAGGTCCCGGAGGGCATAGGTGTTGCCTGCGCCGACACCGATATGCACTTGCAGGGCGGTGGTGCAGTTGAATTCGATCGAGGCTTCGTGGGGAAGTGCGGAAATGATTGTACTGCACATTTTGGGGATGATATTATGATAAGAGTATTGGGATTCGTCCTTAGTCATGATGGGGGTTGCGATTTCAACTCTTCTGGCCTTGGGAAATCTGGGGCCGGGAATGATGGAAAAATCATCCTTGATCTGGAAGGGATCTTCGCCGTACGGGAATGCTTTGTTGGGGTAAAGCTCGAATGTCAAGGGTTTGAAGGCTTCCTCGAGAAGTTCAAAGTGGTCTTTGTGGTCTGGTAGGTTAGTGATTATCATTTCAAGCTCCACACCTATAGAGACAGATGAGTCTGTGAAGTCGACAACTCGAGAAGCGGGCTTCGCGGTGGATTCACTGATGATCTGAGGAGTCATTGTCTGCAAAATATATATTCTTCTTATATCTAGATAGAGATATTAGGAATGATCTACAGAATCTTCCAAGGGCCCAGTCATATTCTTATAGCTCTAGTTTTTCCGTAAAATTGTGAGTATGACCACTATTGAGATCCAGACATTAAAGTTAGAAAACATTTTCCCATTAACTTGATGAATATCAAAGGGAGCATTCCGTGCAGGGCTGTGAACCACCCGTAGAAATCGCCTATTGAGCTCATTGAAAAATTTAAGAAGACATCTATCATCCGGTGACATTCGATATCTTTCTTTCGAATGGATAGAGCTGTATAAAGAACAATAACACAGTCCTATTTTGAACGAGTGACATTATATGACGAGCTAACCTAAAACAGGCGGACGTCCTTTACGATTACCTACACAGTTGATTACTAAAAAGGTAATCATGAAAGAAAAGACTTTAAATTGACCTTAAAGAGCTGGTACTATTCCCTGGATGTGGTGCTGCTAGAGTTCAATCTTCCTATGGAGAATATAGCCTTGCATAGACTGCATGGCATGGCTCTAATGGGTTCTATTTGTCTATGGTTACTGGATGTAGTAATCTCCGGTGGTGTAAGGGGCCAAAAAGTCCCTGGAGATTCTTATTAGTCTCGATATATCAATGGGATTTTGCATACAGCCTTTACTCTCAACACGAAGTGTAAATTTTACGATACTATACAAGCTGCCAACATACTTTTGTTTGAAAAACGGCTTGATGGTCACCAATTCCATCGATACCATGAATATAGTTATCTGCTGATACTCTATAGCCCAGTGACCCAATGACTTGAAGCGGGAAAGCCTGCAGGGTGCTGCTCCTGTGTTTGAGAGACATGGTAGTCATGCATGTTATCCAGGTACCTTCTATTACTATAACCTGGTTTCCCTTTAAGTATTTTCCGTTCTAAACAGTCACAACTTCAATCCGTTAGAAATGCTTGCATAATGTGGATTTCTGCAGACAACCACTGTATTGTGTGGCTTTATATCCTCGCGTTGTCCAGAGTGTCAGCCGTACCGCATCATTCAATTCTCGCGCACGGTACAGGTCTATTTCGTGGGGTGACGCATATCTACCAGCTTTCGGTGTCACGTTAGATTTGAGTATGATCATGGTAGGGTATTATCGTGCACTATTGCATGTTGAAGACCGAACGTGATGAAGGGTCTATGGGGAATGAGGCAGATATCGATATCCATGAGTTTCTAAGGTGCCACGACCTCATTTCTCTGTAGAATGTACAGCAAAGGTGCCACCTTGTTGTATCTCGGGAAAAAGAGGTAACACTCGTGTATGAGAAATGTCTCTACCGGGATGTTGGCGTGTATAGATGTTGTTCCGGCCGCGAATGCAATAATGAAAGGATTTATAGACGGTCTCGGAGTCCTGTAAGGAAAAAAAAAAAAAAAAAAAAAAAAAGCTTACACTAGAAACATGAAGGATATTAGCGGCACTAACTCAGTTATATTCTGTCAATTTTATATTCATTCGAAAGCTAGTTCCCATTGCAGGTGAACTTCCATAGTCGGGTGAATCTTGATCCGATTTGAGGATGCAATAGTGAAGCCTGGCTCTCCTAGTCGTTTTGCTATTTAATTTGATGTTCTCAACCTAATTATTAGCTCGGAACATATATGTACATACCCTAATTTCTTACTGATTGGTTTGTTTGATAAATCTCGCCATAGTTCCCCTGCCATAAATTAGAAGTTGTTTGCCTGACCCAAGCAAACCCATTCAATCTTACCTACATCCAGATCTATGCATGCTTAAGGTCATCACTCTCCTTTTAACTAGTCGTTACACGGCAGCGGTACCCTGTTTCGGCCTAGATGTTTGCCCTAGTTGAAATTCCAGATAGATCTACTTGCCCCCAAATACTTTGACTTGTATCTCCCAATATTCAACTGGCGGGTTCGCCTTTCGGGACTAGACTATCGAAAGGCTTCTTGAATATCCTTGACCAGCCTCTCAACTGCAAAGATACTGCTGAGAAATGAAAAGCAGCAGCAAGATTTCTCCTGGCTATATAACAGTGGGATATCACGGAATCTCCGACCCGGTGATACAGTACTCGTTACACCCAAGATATCTATCTGCTGAAAACGGATATAGAGGTAAATTAGGTGCTGGTGAACTAACAGGCCGCATGTATAGGCGTCCTCAACTATAGGTAAGAGAGACGTTACATCGATCCGACTGTCACTCCATTTCACACCCAGAACTAGAAATGGAGAGAGATCGGTCTCGACGTTCGAAACTATAAAATAACTATCTACTATAATACCGGCAGGCCCATATATCTGCCGCCTACAATCGAGCCATCCCCATGTTTTTTGTGCCGGGCTAGTTGCCATACGGCCGGGTCTCATCTAGTAACCCCCACTAAGAGAAAACGTATTGGTAGTAGACTTCATTAATGTAAGTACTTACCGTGATGATAGCGCTACGCGCCTCAACGGAAGAATGTTTTCCCGGCTTATTGATTGATTGGTAGTGATTAAGAATCCAAACACTGTAAAAATAAATGCGCATTGGCATCAATATTGGTATCAGTATCCTTCCAGTCGCGTCGTGCACGCGCATAATTATGTTTAATCCTACCCTAGACCGTCAGTGGACCATATATGCCCCCCATTAAACGAAAAGTAATCTCTGAACAGACACCAGGACTGTCATGTACCGGGTGTTAACGGTAAATACGAAGAATCTGATAAAGGAATCTTGCTGTGAAATAGGTGCGTTTATCTTATCTGATTCTCGGTATTTATGGTTAACCCCCGGTACAGCCTCGTTCGAAAAGTCCTGGCACCCTACTCTATTGAGCCCGTTCATGAATTGTAGCCCACCAACAAGCATTGCTCCTGCACATACTCAGCAATTGATAGGTATGACCATGATGAAGATATCATAGCTCTTTCTACTTATGGTCACCATTATAAGGGAATCGAAAAGAGGAAAAAAAACTTCTTCGTAGTTTGTTTGGTTTAGGAGTGTTAAGTCTTTTTTGAACGTGGCTGTACATGATTTTCGCTGTTTTAGAGATGGCATCTTGTTAGGAGAGGATGTTTCATAAATAATTGCAATGGGTAAGGTGAAATCAAGTGTCACTAGCTGACGGGCGACAATCTACCGGCCGGCAAATCATTACTTGCAATTGTAGGTAGTTAGAGTGCTGCGGCTGTCATAAAGCCCGCCCTCATCCCCCATGATCCAGGTTAGTAGGTATCTGTCTGGGCGTTCCTGCATCCATGTTAACCTAGCTTGACGACGTTGCGCGGCTTACAGATGCTGATGAATAGCTACCAGCTACCAATGATATTTTCTCGGGCCTTTTCTCCAGCCGAATCAGCAAGATACACGAGCTTGCTCGTAATCTCGACTAATTAAGCCAAGGCACTATGAATTGGTTAAAGACTAGAAATTTCGCCCGTCGCATTGGTCAGCGCTTACATTGGTGTTTGTTGATTAATAATTTGGACTACAACACTGAGCCAGGGTTGAGATACGTCTCGGAACTACTGAAAGAGGACTTACACGGTTCCAAGGTCTTGTCTAAACGGCGCGGCAAGAGTTCTTGTTGAAGCAAGGTGTTGACTGTGTGGTAACTACATGTACGCATAAATGAGCTAGAAGCTAGCTAACACTTGAATTCAGCTATTCGATCGTGATGTTTAGCTCTATGTATCGAAGATATAGGAGCGGACGAGTGACACGTTGAGAGACATGGAAACTAGTAAATTCAGAACTTGATCAATTATCTCAATACGTACGCATTGTTCCTGTGCCTCATGGATCGTAGAATTCCAGTGGGGTGAATTCATTTCATCCTTGACCGGGCGAAATCAAGCTCCGCAACCATTGGTATATTGCTAATCATTGACGTGTAGTCTCTCTTTGAAATTTGCGGAATTCCTCTAATTTAGAGTTTATAGCCTAGTACCATAAGAAGTATCATAGAATAAAGCCCTATATGGATTAAGGCACCATTAAAATACATATAGTAATGCAAATCTTCCTCAAGAAACTTAAACACAGAATCCCAAGCCGCTCTTCTATCCGTGTTGAGATAAGATATATATATATTCGCGTACCAATTTCAATTGTGCTAGCTAGGCATATAAACGATACAAGCCAATATCCTGGTTCAAGATTATTAGAGCATAGAACCTACATGAACAAGCACTCAGCTACAGCTCTCGGCCGGTAAAATCAACCAATAATTGCAAGATCGGCGGCAACGCTAGTAATAGTAGAAACCGACCGCATATATAGTCCCGTATCCCATAGAGACAGCTAGAAATTTGTATAAAGGCTACCGTGTGAGCTACATACTTCCCCTCTCGCTCCCATCAGCCACTGCAGATACTCCTCGGGCGTTTTAGGCATTCAAAGAACCAACAACCTTCATTCGAAATGTACACATCAACTATTCATTTGCTTTCAACACTTGGACTATTAGGCACCGCCCTAGGCAGCACGAATTCTTTTCCGGGGAACTCGAATGTAGATATCGAGACTCGGTCTCTCGATGATATTTATGAAGCTGCAAAGCTAGAATCTGGGCCATTGAAGATTTGCTGGGGTGGTGATGGTATGATCTGATACCCCCTATATTTCCGCCGCCATGTTTCATCGCTGATTTCCCGAATATAGAGGACTACCAAGGTGACTCTGTGCGGACTGCTTGGGCGCAAGCATTCCCGGATATTGAGCTCAATCTGACAGTTGATCTCTCGAAATACCACGACAGCAATATAGACCGTTCCTGGCAACGCGGTGAGACCTTCTGTGATATCGCCGCACTACAGACCCTACATGACTACCCACGCTGGAAGTCTCAAGGACGTCTACTACCTTACAAGCCAGCCTCGTGGGAGAACCTGTGGGCAAGCGTCAAAGACCCAAATGCAGCCTTTCTGCCCCTATTTTTCTGTGAGTAATCAGTCAGATACGGCGGACAAAGTTCCCACCCTTTACTTACAACTGAAAATCATAGATTATTTCGGAAGTGTCGTATATAACCCAGCCTTCATCTCAGTATCTGATCTGCCTACCTCCTTCGCCGATTTCACTCTTCCTGCCTGGAAGGGTAAGCTTGCGCTCACTTACCCTAACGACGATGATGCCATTGCCTATCTCTTCTCCCTCATCATTAATAAGTACGGCTGGTCCTGGTTTGAAGCCCTTGCAACTCAGGACGTGCAATGGGTCCGCGGGAGTGCCACCCCCGGCGCCGTCGTAGGCAAGAACTCGACCCGCACCATTGCATTCGGCACGCTTCCTGGCCCCACCTCCTCATCACTTAAGGAGTATTTCTTCGCCGATGAGCAGATCATGACGTGGGCACAGACTGCAGCAATTTTTGCATCAACAGAGAGACCAGAGAGTGCGAAGCTTTTTATCTCATGGCTTACCTCTCAAGGCTTCCAGGAAAACTTTGCATTGTCAGGATACTATACTGGGAGGAGTGATATCCCGTCGGGTCCGGCGACAACGAATGAGACTGTCTGGGAGAGCAAGATTTACGACCCAATTGGGTTCAACAGGTTCATGCTTGATAGGAGCGAGGTTGAGTTGTGGAAATTGCAGTTTGAGACTATCATTGGCACGGCGCAGGGGGCGTCGCCGTTGCATGATGATCTATGAGCACGGTCGACTTTGAGGTATACTATACTGCGTTACTTCAAATGAGAAAATGCAATTAGGATGTTGCTTTTGGTATCTATGTAAATTAGGATGGGCGAGGTATTCTATATGTTTTTAGATAAATCAGATTGGATAGGGTCAACAGATGGTCGTTTTGTTCAAAGTCGATGTAATTCGAGTCATATCATGTGACGCAATCTCTTAATTAAGCAAGTGTTTTACAAAAGAAAACCGAAAGACGAATTGTGTTCCAAAGACTAGTATTATATTAGATTAGGGACCAGGAGACCGGGAGATGCGCACACTACCTCGTCTTGTCAATATAGGACTACAGAACTCATTCCTAATCAAGACCCTAGCTGCGAGAGTATATGGCTTAAGGAACATCAAACCACTCTATGAAGGGGTAATAACCAATGCATACTTGATTGAGTTTATGCACATATGTAGATGTCGGCCATAGATTGTCTTCACGCCAATTGATCAACCCTTCATATTATCAAGTCATGACCGGTCACTCGGGGATATATATTCTCAAAATGTGATGTTTCTTGGCAGGAGCCGCTCATCGGTGTATATAGTAGGGGATCTTCGTAATATTATATAGAGATTTGGCCTCCAGAACCAACCATCGGTAATGATTGCTACAGGGACGCACTAGCTAGCCGCATATACATCCCTAGAGCGGGTGACAGCGTAAAAATCTTGCTACTGCTGTAGCGCTGGCCGATGAACAGCCCGTCATTAATAATAATCATCGAGGGAGGTGATCAGAATATTATTTAGGGGTTTCTAGCATAGGCCACAGTTGCTGGCTCCCGGTGAGGTGGTCATGGCGATGATAAGTTGTGACTGGCGACTAAATCGCATCTAGCCATAATTGTCGGCTCAAGGGGAACAACATACCTAGAAAAGGCTTTCCTAATTTATTTCTTAATCAATACTGACTGGTAGCCTTTGCGTCCAAGATCTGTAACAGTTAAAGGTGCATGAAGCACTGAGTCTGGTATAAAACTCGGGCGCTAGACACCGGTCACCGGCCGTACTTATCACCGGATATCAAGAGCCGTCGAGTAGTGATGTATGACCCGGACTATGATTAGGCAATTGAAGAGTCCCTCATGCGGCCGGTGTCCGAAAGCATACAAAATGTATATCTCTCGAATAAACTCCCAAGGTAATATTGATGCCACGGCTAAGAGAATCGCAGCAAGGGTTTACATATGTATCGATCAAAGTCACCTGTCGATCAACCTTTAGTTCTGTCAGCCATTCGTTCGTGAATGCTCATTCATAGAAAGGCCAAAGAACTCAGTGATGTGCGCATACAATTACCCGTCTTCCAACAGTTTATTACCATGTGTTAATGGTCCGTAGTCTAGTATACACGAATACCCGTGTACCTACTGTAGATCTATGGTCCATTTCTCAGTAATGTTATTTAAACACCTTGCTCCTGTAACCTTCCACAGTTAGTGGTCACGGTCAACAGAACTGACTAACAAAGCACAATTGATTAGTTCCAGTGAGGGCGCAAAGGCCAGGAAGTCTATCGACTTCGCTGGCGGCAGTATTGCCAGCTGGTCTCGGCCAGGTGGAGCGTTGTTATGGCCCTTACGTCTTTCTACAACGATCCGAAGTTTGAGCCCAATAAAGCTCCTCACTACCACAAGGGGCATATTTGAGGCTCGTATGCAAATCGCTTATGGTGTCGGCTATCTACCCGAAATTCCTCGGGAAAAATGATAACAAACAGGCAACGGCTCTGCAGTTATGGGACTGGACGGATGCGCGGATGCGCACCAGCGGCGAGCCTTGCGTATGGCTGCAGAGTGAACCCGGAGCTCAGCCGTGGAATATTACCGACTTTCACTTTTTAAGTGTAAAGAAAATACTCAGGTGTTACCCAATTCATGAGATTCGCTACACTACTAGTATATCGAGCTAGAATCTGGGATAGTCAACCACATCTCTGAACATCCAAAGGAATGTTCATAGTAAACGGACTAATCAACCGGATGAACACTCACATACCAGCACTGAATATTTTGTTGAAGAGATGTGTCAAGTAAAGTACAGCAGTAAGCAATGCGCCCTGTCAGACCCTATTCTGTAGATTTTCTCAGGGGCGCAACAAGATTGATTGATAGGCGGTTTTTACTCAGAGAAGCTGCCCGAGAAAAGGAAGCTGTCTTTTGGCTAAGATTCTTTTTTATCAGTGGTTGAAAATTATGCAAAGAATTGAGCTATGTAATGTACCTTCCACAAGGCCTGCATACGCGAGTATGCCGACCAATCAACCAATGACCAGTCTATACTTCGATAGCAGTGCTTTGAGTACATATTTAGCTGTGTATTATTTTGTGGAGGTGGAGGAAGCTATCATTCCTACTAATGTAATTGAAAATATTTCTAAACTCACGAAATTTCGAGGTCTGCGGTCTAGCTGCGCCCGTCTGGGGGTGACTTGACGTTGACAAAATCTAGAGGGTCTCCGGCTAGTAGGCATCAGTGCGCCTGGAAATGCAGATCATCCAGGGGTCGATGGCCATTGCACCGTATGCACTTGCAGCGGCTCAGTCCTATCAATCTCAACCTATTCATATTTTTTGCTGCCAATGCCTGTTTTCCAATAGTAGCTTCGAATTTCGCACCAACAGATCGATCTGGATTCCTGCAGCCAAGGCAGAGTATATTTATTTTGAAGGTCGTTCAGTTTACCATATGGATATACAACCTAGAGTACCACCGTTCACAGGTGCTGACGGACATGGGCTTTTCGACCAATAATTAAAGGCAAAACTAGGCTTGGCTGTCTCCTCTTTTGGCTTGTCCGTCAATACCCAGTGTCCATACCTGTTTACACATGTCTGTTAGATCATGCAAATCAATATTGGGCCTAACACATGGTTTCTAGAATAGGTAGCACATACCCGCTAGCAGTTTGTCGGTTGGCTTGTCGCCTAACGGTTACATATCGGCACTGGCCTCCTCTTCCAGCTCACACAAGTGGTAGCTGCTGCCTCTTCGTCTCGTACCTACCTACAAAATCCTAAAAGCAAGCGTCATGAGCAAGGGAGCCTTTGTTGTTTATGATACGAAAGTTTTGTTATGCGTCGGGGGAGGGGGGGAGACCTCACGCACATATGTAGCAGGCACTCTACCGGACGCGTTAGCACCAAGCACCAATCATCAGGCATTATCAAAGATGAGGAAAGACAAGACAAGACGAGACAACCTCTTGCTGTGGGAAGCTGAACCCATGCGATCTTCGCGGGGACGAGTATGTATCTAGAGTGTTTCCCTACTCTATTCTAGGATAGGTGTACCCTCCATATGCATTCTTTTTTTTTTGCGACACATGATGCAACTGAGCTAGGTCGGACGGATGAGATGAATTGAAACGACAAGTCAGATGTGAACCAGTTTTACTTCTGTTGGATGCTCACGGTATCGCCACTTTTTTTCCCCACACGCTGATCATATTTTTGAAATCGTGAAGTGTCATATTCACCATTATGGTCCGTAGTCAGCCAGGCAGGGTCCACAGAACTCCTGGGATCATCTCAACTGATTCGTGCAGGAACACCTCCTCGTCATCGAGTGAGGCGAAGTGTCCACCGAACGCCGACTTAGAAAGAAGCCACCGGGAAAAGAGCAATTTCATAATAGAATATAGGATCAAACGCATGGAACGGGATAGGAAAAAAGAATTATTACCAGTGACGTGAGGATTTACTTATTTCGTCGCCGTTCGTATTTTTTTTTTTTTTTTTTTTTCGTGATTCTTGGACTTCACGGATCCAGAGGCTAAGGAACGGAAGAGGAGAACTGGCAGCCAAAATATCCAGTATATAAGAACCGACTCATCCCCTGGGCTATCACCCAAATTCACGCATTATCACCGGGAGTCCTTTCAGAAACCAATAAACGTCCTTCTCTCATCCACTTACACCTTACGGGAAAAAAAAAAATGTCCCAGCGCTTTGGTGCCGATGCACCGCCAATACCATGGTACACCCATCCCCGCAACTTTCTCAAGAACCAGCTAGGTCATCTAGGTGAACACTTGGGTGTCCATCACCATACACACCATACATTGGAGCCATTGCGGATATAGTGAGCGACTACCTATCGGCCTTGCAGGAGCTTTTCTAACAACGGCTTATAGTACAAACGGAGTTTACTACCCAAACTGGCGAATCTATAAAAACGAGCCCCCAAGCTCATTGACATTGGGGTTGATCTCGCACGTCTTCTACTCATTCGCTTGGGTGAAACCGTGTGGAACAGTTTATGTATGGCTAGTCTAATGATGCGGAACCCGTTGCAAGTTTAGGTTGCTGATTAGGTGCAGTTGAGTGACGAATGGGCAGATTCACAAATTGATGTCGACGGGACAAAGGGGTGTTTGAGGTCTTTCCAGGAGTTGAAGGCAAAACATGGGCACCTGAAGGTTATTCTTTCAATTGGAGGGGGCGGGAAAGGAAGTGATAACTTTGCTGCCGTGGCTGCAAACAAAGAAACTCGTGAGAAGTTTGCCTCGACAGCGAGGGGATTGGTTGTAGAATATGGGCTGGATGGAATCGATAGTTCGTGCCTACTTGACCTTCCTACTTAACGAGCTAACATTCTAGAACAGTTGACTGGGAACATCCATCCGATCACAAGCAGGGCCGGGATTATATCTCTCTTCTCGAATCTATCCGCCGCTACCTTCCTACACCACAATACATATTGACATCAGCGCTGCCAGCTGGCGAATGGGCTCTTCAAAACATCGATCTTTCTATAGCTCATCACTACCTTGATTTTATCAATTTGATGACATACGATTTTTCAGGGCCTTGGGTTCCCTCCTCAGGCCATCAAGCCCAGCTTTTCTCACCACGGCATGCCCACTGTGATGCAGCTAAACTCTCTGCTCACTCGGCTATCTCCTACCTCAGATCAAAGTCCGTACCAGCTGCCAAAATTCTTATGGGAATCCCTGCTTATGGTCGCTCGTTCCTTGGTTGTCAAAATATTGCCCAAAAGTTTTCTGGATCGGCGGGTGAAGAAGGGACCTTCGAATACAAGGATTTGCCGAGACCAGGAGCAACGGAATACGTAGACACAACATTGGGCGCTGCTTTTTGTGTAGGTGGTGACGGGGGGTTTGTAACATACGACAATCCGGAGACTGCAAAGATGAAAGCCCAGTACGCAAAGGAGAATGGATTAGGAGGAGTGTTCTTTTGGACTGGGACTGCGGACCTTAAAGGCCCCAGAAGTCTGATTGAAGCAACCTTTAGCTGCCTGCATTCAGGATAAGAGCTAACTAGGGTTTTGTCGGCTTATAACTGAATCTAGGCTGGTTGGGGTTCATCTCTTTTTGTGGGTTGATTTTATTTATTTTAGTTCTGTTTGCGGAGATATCATGTTGGGTTCAGGCACGGGGAACCACTGGAATGGGGAGTTCCTATATCATCTCAACTTGAATACTTTCTTAGTCTCTTTTATATTATCCTTCATGAATCTATCTGGCGTTCATGGACTGATTCTGATTCTGGTTGCTCTCTTTTTGGTTCTGAAGATCCCGTTTTGGGGGCTCCAACCAACTAGGATCTCAAGGAGGCTTGCAAATAAGTGCGATTACGCTTTTGTTACCTCTATCAATGTTCAGGGGCCATGACACTGTGATTTAACCAGTATACTGGCAATTATTGCCTTCCCTAATAAAAACTGCACACCTTCCATCTGTTCTCACAAAGTCCACCTGATCGGCTATATACTACCACCACCACCTGCCTATGAAAGGTTTCGCGTGTGGTAATGCTGCGATTGATGGCTCCTTGCACCCGAAAGGGCCATGGGATTTTCCGGTGGAGGATGTTGAAGGCTCTTAGGGTGTCGTATATCGTAAGCATGAATTTCAGCTCAATCATTGAGTACTTGTTACATGTACGGGAATACCACGCTCTCCAATGGTTTCGCATGAAATGTCTAGCATAATATATTTTCCATATAGACTACATGTACCAATATGGTAGGCTGCTCTTCTCTACTCTATCTTCAGTGCAACGTGTGTAAGTGCTCTCTCTATTGTAGAGTAAACAGGCACTTGCATGTTATATGCACCTACCACGCAATGTGTCTATCTATACCTACAATCGGCTTCATGACCTATTGCAATTAAATTTGCTAACCCTGGGCTCATATACCCCTAGTATTGATTGACAACCATTACATACAGATATCGCTAATTCCGAGGCATGCATATGCGTTATATTATATTAGAGTAGTGCATGAAATCCATCTACATTATTTACTAACAGCATCGGCGGTACAGACGTGCAAGGAGGTTTGGGTAAGTACTACAGAGATAATCCGGAGGATCCTGAACACCCCAATCCACGCTTATTTACGGCCAGTACTAATTCCGATTGCAGGGGCAGGGCAAGAGCTGGAGGCGATGGCGACAAAACCACAGGCGCAGAGCACCTGCCTTGTTATGATGGTGTACATACATAATTAGTTAACCTCGGATGGGTAAATGCAAGCCGCAAGATCGAGATTAATGAGTCAATTTTGTGGACGTAACTCCACTTTATAAATGGTTATATTCAGGTCGATACATCAGCTTTGCAAATTAGTTTGGCATGTGTGGGAGTTCCTAGACTGTACTCTGCTGCGTTCAATCATGTGAAATCACTCGATTCTCCGATGAATCTTTGTACGTAACGCGTGACACAAGGTGTTAATCGAACCTTGTTTTTGGGGAATATAAAGAGTTCCTCGGTTTAAATAGCCGAAAATCACCCACACTTTGGAAGCTAAGGTTCTGTTTCAATTAATCCACTGCTACACCGACCGCTCATAGAGGTGTATCTGCGTTTATGCCTAGGAAATATACATATCTCAGCATGACGAACCTGAATTTGATTGATCGACTAATCGATTTATTAATTGGTTTCGCTCTATGACGTCGACCTCCATTGGTTCCATAGTCAAGCTCTATCTCTGCATTACAGTCTCAGGGGGATAGTATTCATGATTAAGATCTACAGCACGGCAATATCCAGTCACTTCGTACCTATAGTTGATTATATTTCAAAAATCTTGGATCCAGAGGTAATAAGATGTGGATTATGTTTCATCTTCTTGGTCAATTATGGCTATTTCCGTGGAGTTTGCCAGGGTATGCGTTGTGTTGATCCTGAGTGTGGATATTTTTGTGACAAATCAGACATTTATATTTAAGCAGCGATATTTAACGGTACTTGTAAGTATACGTACCTGCTTTATTATGTGGAGCTCAGTCGTTCAGTAAGAAGTCGTGAAAACTGGCGTTGCAACGGGGATCACATCTCTCTCACGACCTTTTATTGAATGCCTTACTTAGTAGCTGATTTGTGAAACAGCGTCTGGTTACTCTAGCAGCCGGATGAAACATTTGCTTGCAGAGCCGGTTTTGCGCCCCTGAGATATACACACCTCTCATATAACAACAACTATATAACTTCACGCAACACAAATTTCAGAGATAAAACCAATCGCATTAGGAATTGCACTAAATTTATATAATATATAACAACTTTAGTATGTGAGTACTTATCTGCTTGTAGCCACAAAGTATTAATACCTGACCAATCTACAGAGGATCGCATAATATATGGTTGAGGTGAATCCCCTGGGGCTCTGCCGGCATGTCTCGGGAATTATGATGATCCATAAAAATAAGAAAAATCACCCGGACCAGTTTTTTCAAATTTACTTTTTTCTAAAAACAAAACAAAGAAGAAACTTGAACTCTCGTGTACCCACCTGCTCCTTAACGACAATTACGCCTTCAGCTGACTCAGCGAGAACATCATTTGTAGGAGCTCCAGGAGCACCATTACGTACAGATTCCAACGTTATCCACTGTCACCGCATCGCAGATACATGCTTCCCCTTTTAAGGTGAACGGGCAGACTAGTACTCACATCACATATGACCGGATATTAGAGTGTTTTAGTTGATCCCTGTCATTCATAATTCGCCATACAGCATTATCATTTTCCAGCAGTGCATGTATGAAAATTGGTATCAACTAAAACACTCTATTAGGATGAAGACACGTACAATGATATTCTTCTACCTCGAATCAATGAGATCATAATTTAAAAAACGGCCGCAGACACGTAACGAAGGATAAAAAGGAAAAGAAAGTCATGAAGTAGTATTAAGTATAAACCGAAACACATCACGTCGTGTAAACTACAATCTCTATATTACGGCGGGGAAAACTGGAGCATCAGGGGGTTTGGAAATCTTGTTTGATCCGAGAAGAAAGGACGGTGATCGAAGAATATCTCAGACAGAAACCCATCTAATTCAACGGCTGCATTTCGTTAGATACAAATACAAACCCACCCTCTGATTGGGTGGATTGGACTACATTGAACAATCGTGGTAATTCCCTCTCTTTCCGCTCCACTTGTCCACAAACGAGATGCCGTGTTGCATAGGAGCTTGGAATCCGTGAGAAAGTCTGTGAGAGCTTGTATGAGTAGTTGTTAATTATTGAGAGTTATGAATCCTAGAAATGTGACCGATATCTGCGCTTCTCCAGTTCACGTCCCTAGCCTCACTATGATACAAACTTAACCACGAAAGCACCCCTTATACATACATACGAGTAAAATTTGACCGGTTGATCCGTAAGATGATCTTCAGGATCTGAACCACCAGCTGTTGAAGTTGGAGTTCGTTCTTCACACTTTAGTTCATCGATTCGCTTTCCCCTCTACATGTTAGGTTCTTCTCTAAGTGTAGAAAAACCATCGGCGGGGGAAATTTCCTATCCTACGCTAGGTGTGTTCCGAGCTATTCACAGGAAAAGGGGTCATGATATGATAACGGGTCCATATGGACCGACTGATAACATGCCCCAATTCAGGAACATGGACCTAAATCCTGCCAAGCAACTCAATGGGTTTTTCTCGGAATGGTAGAGCGGTAGGCAAAAAGTTATGGAACGCATAGTTGAAATATGTACATGGGGAGAGATTTTCGCGTTTCATTGCTTTTTTGCCTACCGCTGTTACTGGCTATATTAAATTATGAGGTCTCTTTTTAAAAGATGGCTGTACTCAATTAGGATATCTAGTGAAAGAATTGACTTCGACTATCGTGTTGTTTTAGTTGTTTACTTTATTTTGTCATAAACCCAGAACGCACCTTAAAACCATGTCGGTAATATTTCCATCACACCCTATCACTCGGCAATCCGTCCAAACCAGAGCCAAGAAATGAAATATGCAAAACACGATACAGCTTAAGAAAAAGAAGTAAGATGCAATCTGGTAAAGCGGTTATGTATAATATACATATAAACAGTATATACGCAGTTGTCTCACTTGATCAGACGTCTAATCATCAATACCCCAAAGAACAAAAAGCCAAACCCAATGGACCAAATGAGACAAGTGGACGAAACAAACCCCACAAACCCAGCAAAAAGATAAACAAAAACCAGCACCGAAGCCAATATGTAGACCAGAAAGAAATAGAATCAGAAGAAAAGATAAAAAGGAGGGATATAAAATCTAATGGAGATCTCACATAGCCTATCCCAAAGGCTCACCATCTCTAGATGACTGATCCATGAACCGGATGAGATCTCAGGTTAGGTCAATTAAATGTCACCCTTCCCTACCTCTGTCAAAAACCCCATCATGTCAGCGTACATTTATGGCAGTGCAATGGCGCCCCTTCCATCTCTCCCGCTCCTCTCAAGTTCCACACTGTCTTCCATACCGTATCCTGTATCACCCGTCTCTTCATCGCTACTGCCTAGAAGATCATCACGTTCTCCGCCCTCGTCGCTTGAAGAAACGTCGCTGAAGATTCCTGCCTGCTCTAACTCGTCGCCTTCGACCAAGCCAGCTACAAGGCCAGCAGCTGTAGCGGCATGAGGATCTAAGGATTCGTCATCGGTGAATTGGGCCGATGAGGGCGTGCGGCCGGATGGTGAGACCATTGTGCCGCGAAGGCGAGCGCGCTCCTCAGCTTCAAGCTGATTGGCGCGCTTTATCGTGCGTTTGTAGATTAACCATCCAGTAAGAACTCCAAGAAGTATACCTGTGGGGATAATCAATTATATGAACATAGGCATCTAGAACGGCACTTACCCCCAATGATGCTAGAGTAATTGAGTACTTTGGTCTTGGTGTCCATTTTCTGGTCTGCCTCTGCCAGCCTTGCCAGCCTCTCGCCGATGAAAACATGAATCATAAGTTTAGGTGTCGCACACGCAGTGGCCAGCATAAATGCCCATGGTGTGACTGTAGGGAAAGTACTCATCGCGCCATTCCCGATACTGTAAGGCAATGGGCATAGTCTAATCATGCACAATAGTTTAATTCCATCGTGTTTTAGCGTGAGGCTTAGTGCCGCAAAACGCTTATCAGTGGCTACCATCCTTTTCGAAAAGTTCTGGAAGAATTGGCGGCAGGCTATAAAAGCAGAGGTTGCCCCAAGAATTGTGGCCGCTGCGACTATGAACCATCCGTTGGGAAAGCCATAGATAAAACCGGCGAGAGTAACAGAGGTCGAATAACCGATCATAGGCGGGAATGCCGAGATATAGCACATTGTAAAGATCAACAACCACCCGGCACGCATTTGTCTAGAGATCGTCCACCCGTCAGCTCTTTGACCCCCCATCCAACCACTAACTCATAATTGGTGCAACAAGAACAGAGCTCCAGGGGGGAACTCACCTAAGCTTCCTGGCAATCGGTAGCATAGCATGTAAAATCTGCGAATGAAATACCAGCATCAAAATCGCACTCACGCTCACAAATAATATCAGTAATGACCCCATTATCTTTTGCTTCAACGTCAACTTCCGCACTCTCTTTTTTGCCCATCGTTGCAGTTTTACCACTCGTCGCTTCGCGTTTCCGAGTACAGTTCTCTTTGTTTTCGGGTGTGATGCTACTGATGCAGGACGTGATCTCCGTGGATGAGTCCAGCGGGGTACTGGAGGTGCTGCTGTTGCTGCCGTTGATGGTGGATGATTATCTGCAGGTGTGTATAGAACGCCGGAATGCCGGGGATTTTGCGACATTGTTTGTATTTCTTCGAAAGAGGATTTTGGTGGAGACTTCAAAGGGGTTTCTCAGGCTGTGATAGGGTCCGAGTGATGTAGGTAGTGTAGAGGTTGGAGAGATGAGGGCCTTGGGGGGTGAGTGATATCCGCTGCTGTAGGGTATGAGCTTACCATGTACCCGCTTAGTAGACAACGGCAACTCCCAGAGATGATGAGTGATGCATTGTGGGGTGACGCCGTAAGCGATGTGGCGTAGGCTAAACTCCGGTACGGTGTGCCACAGATATGTACAGCCACGCCTCGCGGGGAGAGTTACAGGCTATTTGCGGCTGCAATTACCGTGCCTACATACACCTATACTCGGCGAGTAGAGTGTGGACTCTATTGTTTCGGGTTCGAGACAAAGGGCACTACAGGTGCACATATCTTTAAATAACTTCACATGCTGTATTGCTCTTAGCATGTCATTGACAAATGAACAGATACAACTGCTACTCTACCTAATTATGAAGTAGGGTGTAGTAAGTATTGTACCTATGTATGTACTTACATATCCCTTAGTCTGCATTTCGATGCTGACACCCTATAATAGAGGGATTAAATTTGTATGGGAGATCTATTAATTGATGTGAGAGATACCAAGATCTGTTAGTAAAGTTATAGGGGGTTAGCATTTTATTGATAGACTAAGGGATAAGTATGTACGAGTACATACATGTACTCATGTGTGGCTACCGATGTGTCTAGAGTATGTTCTCCACTCAGTATCGTTCTCCGAGCAGGTCTAAAGTATATGAATCAAAATTTTATGCTTCACACTACAACCACAATAGCAAAAGACAAGAGACCGCGCGCCCGAGATTCATTATGCTCTTTTTTCCTTGTGTTTAGATCTAGGTTCAATTAGGGTAATTTAAAAATTTAGTTATCCTAACAAATTTATATAGCTTCATTGTGACCGTCCAGTTAATTTTGACAGAATGCAATACAACAAGATCGGTAGAACACGATATAATTACGTTACCGTAATCATTCAGGAATAAAACAACTCAACAGCCAAAAGAGATACCGTTTTTATTTTTTTAACTTGAGAGGACCGGGGATACAATCAAGCCCTTGGTCAATTGATATGGACCCAATCTTAACGAAATGAAATAAGCTTTAGAAGACTATCAAAGGGTATCTGTGCTCAACTCTATCTCAAATCTCCCAATTCGAACTACAAGCACAAACTTTTTGTTTACTAACCGCGTCCATTTCACCCGTCGGTATTTCGGCACGCCGCACGCTCATATCCTCGCTTATTTGGTGAATTTACTTGAAATCTGAGGCTGGGTTAGGGTTAATCTATCTTGATTTGAAATACATCAATTGACAGTACTAGTATGCTGCATGTGAGACCGCTCAGCCTGCATGTTTGGCACTGTGTGTGGCTGCTATCGAGTCTCTGGTCTGGCTTGGCCTCGAGATATCTCTAGGTATGTACCTCTACAGCTAGGCCGCCGGCCGAGGATTATGAGAGTTGTGCGTGAAAACCACTCTTTGATATGCACTTTATGCTATCAAATGGATATATGTTCTTATAACCAAACATTTCTTGACCGCCTCGAAGCAAAGCCACAAGGCTGCTCGGCTTTGGACCACAGAATTAGCTGCAGGATTAAGATAAGCTGGTGATGTCCCCCGGTACTACTATACTAGTGCGGGGGAAACATTTGATTGAACTTAGTTTTGGTCACCATATATAACAATTTATGTGGCTAATTACATAGGTAATCATATGGCGAACTCCAAATTTAGGCCGTCTAGTTTATAACGTTGTACACCCGTGTCTCAGAAATTCTCGAAGCCCCATCGCAACTACGAACCCGCAACCATGAACCCCACGATGACATCAAAGAACCGAATATAAGAAGGAAAAAAAGACTCCATAGTGTAAATGAGTTATGGGAAGCTGCCGTTGAAGAGTGGGAGAACACTCCTCAAGAGACTTTTAATGCTTGGGTTGATAGTATGCCAAGAAGGGTAAATCAGTGTTATGAAGCAGGTGTAGGACACACAGAATGGTAGCCTTTTCATGTTCTCTACTATCTATTTATTCTATATTTTCAATTTCAAGTCAATTCGATATATAGTTGTTGAGATTTCGGCATTTTTGTGGTCTCGTTGCTATGGGGTCGGGGGCTTCGAGAACTTTTGAGACACGGCTGTACATACTTCATCTGTACCGTAATCACTGATATATTACTAGAGACTAGAGTACGTGCGTGTATGTCTGCACTGTTCGAAGCTCGATCACCTTCCATACTAATTCAATAAGTTCTCGATCGATTTGCAGTCCGATCTTATTGGGATTTGATAGCCCCTACTTAGTGTGGCTAATCCTGGTAATGAGGCGAAGGCCCTTTTTTTTTTTTTTTTTTTTTTTTAAATCATATCTATTCGTGTTTCTAGGTACAGAAAGTTCGCATGCAGTATAAACTATGGCGTAAGTTACAAGTTTGGGAGACAGAAGGGCGAGAGGGACCGTATCGCTTTTTTGGGAGTGAGAGAGGGACGGGGAGAGAGCGTTTTTGTTCGAGGTGGCTTTTTTGAGCTTACAAGTGGAGGACACGCTATGAAGTCTTGGTGAGTGGCGTGATGGGTGACTGTGGAGTGTGTTTAGAATGGATGTGGGTGTGTGTGGGGGTGGTGGATGGGGCGTTATATGGAAGAGGTGTGGTGGGATGTGCGGTCGGGAGGGCGCGGGTAGCAGCGAGCAAGGGCGAGTGCGGGCATGCGAGCGATGTTGACGCAGTCTTGACAGGCATCTGTGCAGTGTGCAGATTGTTCTTCTTGCGGCGCTGGTGTTGTGGCGTTGCAGCGATTCTGGCGTTGGGTTGATGTGTGGACTTACATTTCTACGATGACGTGAGTGGAGAAAAAGCGGATAGGGTTTTTGAATAGTGCAAGATCTTCATGGAGATGGCTGAGGAGGCGATACGGTTATTGTGTCGTCGAAGAGCGTGTGAAGTTGACGGATCTTGGCTAATCACGATCACGGAGGAGTCAAAACCGCTTGTTTGGGAGGGTCAAGCAGGGGATCTGTGGATGACAAATGAAGTCGATGTCCGTTAAGGCGGTCTTGAGTTAGGAGTGGGGGTTGAAGTCTCGCTCTTGGTTGATGATGGCGATGAGAAGCGAAAAGTATAGGTGGTGGTACGGAGAATGGCGGTAATCGCCATGGTGAAGAAGTGGCAGGGTGGGCCATTTCTTAAGCTGGCCACAGGATTGGGAGTCTGGAGGCGTTCTGCTTCGGAATGAGGCGAGGAGACCGGGTGGAGAAGAAACGACGTTTGTTGGGAGGACGACACTCCTTCTGAGTCTCTTGGTGTGTTCTTTGTTGTCTTTTTTCTGGCTGAGGTTGTTGGGTGTTGGGGTTTTAATGCGTCTGCATAGGATTTGGTCATGGCAATTTTTCGATGCGTGAGGCGGTTGTGACGGTGGCGGTTCTTGGGATGGCGTGATCGCTTTTTCAAACTGTTTATGCGTGTGAGTGGGAATGATGGGTGTCTGGGGTTGTAGGCTGACAGTGTCTGCGAGTCTGTTATTTGGCGCTAATGTCGTTCAGTCTAAACAGGTGGTTTTGTCGAGGATGCGGCGAAGATGTAAGTGTCAAGGGTGCGTGCTGAGGCTTTCCTGAGTTTTTTTTTGATTTCGTTCAGGATAGGTTTGTAATAGGGGTTACCGCGCTCCGGGGTTCACGAGTTTGTGGAAGCGTTATTTGCTCAGCTTGAAGGGCTGCAAGGAGCCTGTTTTCGGCTGAGTCAAAGTTAAGATCGCTTGGTAGTGAAGCCATTGCGGTGGCAGGATTTTGGTGTGGTGATGGTGTTGCCACTTAAGGTTGTGGTGTTGAGTTTTCAAAAACCGAGTGAATAGAGGGGAAGAAGGATGAATGAGGCGAAGGCCCACAACTCAGCTATATATATGAAGATCATATAGACTTTGAGATTTGTGTCTGATCGATTTGTTGAGGAGATTTCTGGCAGATAGGTCCAAAATTCGAAACAAGACCGTCAGAGTAGCTAGACAGCCGCATCTCACTCTGTTCCTTGGGGTACAGACCGCTGTATGATTGGTTATGATTGTAAGCACCCATTGTTCATATTCAAAGTCTAGAGGGACCGTGCACCGTTCTATTATAGGGGTAGGTTTAAGCTCGCGTACTTTTAACTTTTTTGTAGGGTGTCATTGAAGTGGCGCAACAACCTCAATACTCTGGGCGTCATAATTTCTTTTATAATTTAGAATCCAGGACTGATGCTTATATATTTATATAGTTGGGTTCAGCTCCTTCTGATCTCACTTGGTTTATATACTTGGCTCCGATGTTTATTTTGTTGCTGTGGTGGTTGGTGATTTTGTAATAGTGGTTTGTGGTGGATGTTGCATCACTATAAGGACCCCGGGTACATAAGTGCATAAATACGAGTGTTGGCCTGGGGACATAGCTAAACTCTATCTATGTGTTTAGTGATCAACAAGGTGAAAGACCTAAATTTCTAAATTACATACGCTTAAGTACGGCATGTAGTATATTCTTAGCAGACTCTACTACAGTCATCATGGCTTAGAATGCCTATGGACGAAGAATGAGAATATAGTAGTTACATGAGCAGCTACATAAGTTGTAATATGTTACCCACACCAAGTTCCGCAGGGGAGATGAGTACATAGTATATTTCCCACCGGCTGATCTTGTTAATGATAGCCTAGCTCATATTCAAATGAATAAAGGCACTTACATATTACATAACACCTCCCAGGGTGTGCTGTATGTATCGACGACTAGGCTAAATGTGCATAAGTACATAATATAGCTATCATTACATGTATATGTAATACCGTCTCAAAGCTCTGATCATAGCTTTCCGAGATTCCATTACTAGAATAGATTAGAGCGGATACATATAATTTTAGCCAGCTGTCCGGGACGGTCCGAAGATTTATGCATGCATGTAAAAGATACATGTACCCTTTCGATAATTCAATGCCACGTTTTCCGCCACTTTTTCTCTGCTGAGTACGTGACGTGCTTAAGGTTAAATGTGCTGTATGCCGTAATGTCAAGTACTCGCATATTCTTGTCAGTAGAAATTACTTCTAGTAAGTACATGTACATAACAATGTAAGTATTTACATACATGTAGGTACTTACATCTGCGCATGGCTCTTGAATGCAAGCAGGTACCTATATGTAGGTACTCGTGTGTGGAAAAATCATATTTCTTAATACCTTTGGTTTTCAATTCAACGGTGACTTGGGATATGTTAAAAAGGGCACATGCGACCCCATGTGCCGGAAGCCTCACAGAAACTCATGGTTATCGATATACATACATATATCAAGTTCTAAACAACACCGCATTCCTGCAATACTTTATTTTCTTTGGACTGCAACCCAATACCAGGGATTGGTTCGATCTGCAGAAAAAAAAAGAATATATCACGAGACCGCCTGTGTCAAGCCTTTTACAGACGGGACGGCAAGGTATGATTAAAACGCGCCAGGGGTAAAGTTACTAGTAGTGGGAATCAGTTGTTGAGGCCTCTGCAGGTACTCCAGCTGGTATAATAGTCGTGTGTATCAACATGTACCTTCTAATGACATGGTCTGCTGAGTTGGTGAAAATCATCAAGTCTAGAGGAGCTGATGATACCCTAATGTCAGAGGCATGAGCATGGTTGATGATTAATCTAATCCGTTGTTCCGACCCTTGAGCGGGGAAGGGCCCTATAGATAAAGTTACTGCGTAGTAGAGGGGTCGTATAGGGTTAAAGTTTCCATGAACACCAAACCTTGAAATTCGACAAGGTCTTTGAGCGTGCTAATATGTATGTTAGTCAATATGTAGATTTGGATGCTGTAGTGGGGATTGGCGGCGGTGGTGAACTCCAAGCTACCTCAGAGTGGCTTCAGCTCTGACCACATGTATGTAGAAACACTACAACAAAGCATTGATATCCAAGCTGACTGGATTTCCAAGCAAGCTCTTCCGCGAATATATGAACTCTGGGGTACCCCACCTCATCATAACTCAGAGGGGAATGTGGTTGCAGGTTGCTGGCGCGCAAGTACATAGATAGTAAAGTATCCCACTCTAGGTAAAGCCAGGGCATGGCGGCAGTACCCGGCCCCTCTTGGTAATTCCCAACTCCCACTTAGCTGAGTTGCTTAACTTAGCTTTCCTCGTAGCCTTCCCGCTCCGGCTATCACACCTGAGAAGGGGAGAGTAAATGATCAGAAAGAGGGAAAGAAATTCAAAGAGGGGAAGAAGGAAATAAAAGTGTCTACCTAAGCCCATAATTCATAGAATAGAAGTTTTCCAACCAAACCTTGCCTAATATCTACATGCACATACGAATTGTCTTGGGCCCATTTTCCATTCTCTTTTTAGCTTCATCCCCCACCCCCGTACATACACCACCCCCCCAAGGCGTTCCAGCTACAGGTCTACACCTATCAGTTATCCTCAACTGACAACGACATCCTCCCCCCCATCGACCCCCTTTCCCCCCTTCCCTCTACATCTACATCTTCCTTATCAATAACTCTCGCTCTCAAGACATTCCTTTGCTTCAGCTCTTTCCATCGTTATCCCCTCACTGCTTATCGTTTATCTTCGAAACCTTAACCTAGGAACCTTTGCTGCAACAACCCCTCCACCCCTTTTGTAGTGCAACAGCAAAGGACACGGTTGATCATTGCTTGAACAACTTTTATCCCGAACTCACACCTAGAGGCTCAGGATAGCTTCATTGTGCTCACAATGATATCAGACGAGCTTTTAGAAGAGTGCATCGCGATTCTCCAAGGTTTGGCCTGCCAGAATCCTCAGCAAGCAAGCATATAGCCGAGAAAGAGAGCTCTATCGCTAACCTTCCATCGTATGCGCCGATAAAAGACTCGAGCCTATTGGAAGAAGACCAGACCGAACGCGTATCTCTACTCATCGCATCTAAAACGGACCTTACCGGTACAGCCCTTGACAATGAAACTCTTGACGTGCTCTGGCGACACCGGGAGAAAACAAGCCCTGCAACTTCCCCCCCAATACGGCACAGCCACACGATAGTTCGCAGAGCTTCCCCGGCCCCGTGGCATTATGGCAGGGTAGGCACTCCGACCCCTTCACTCGGTAGTACCCCACCAATGGCTCCTCCGGGATTCTCACCATCATTTATGGGAAAGAGTTCACCTTTTCCTTCGCCTAGACCGAGCCCCAGGTTGGCTTATTCATCCCCACTGATACCCCACTCACCAAACCTAAACAACTATGAGCCTGCGTTCACGGCAGATACGGGCGTACCCGCCGAAATATACGGGGATTTTGGAAGCGATACTGTCGCCTGGTTAGTTGGTGACGATAATACTATGGGTTATGGCGGCAGGGGCATACTACAGGAGAATATGTCACCTCATGACATGCTTCGCTCAGTACTTGGCGAGGGACGCTCAGATGAAGAAATTGAGCAAGCATTAGAACTATGCGGCTACGACCTAAGCGCTACATTATCAATGTTGATGGATCAGCAGCAAGGAAATCTAGGAGGGGGAGGTGGCGGCGGTAGCCTTTCGCCCGAGGGGGCTACTATCATCGGAAAGTCTACGACACCTGCCCCCATGATTCGTCCAGTGACTCCGCGCAATGGCGTCGTCTGTCGATTTTTCCTGTCAACAGGCCAATGTTTGCGCGCAGACTGCCGATTCTCGCACGATCTTGGGACCACCATCTGCAAATACTGGCTTATGGGATCATGTCTCGCGGGTGACACGTGCATATTTTCACATGACCCCACCATGTCCGTTTCAAAGATGACATTGGATGGAAACAGCCGTAGTTCTACACCTGCTCCCCAGCCTCAGTTCCATGACCCAGCCTCTTTTCCGTCGTTGAATTCTGAACAGTGGGGTCAGGTGGGAAGTGGTGGACAATCGATTGTCGGCCCTCCTCCTGGATTCAAGCTTCCAATATCACGCCCTAACTCTCGTCAGCAGTTCCGAGAACGCGAACAACAACAGAATTATACGCCTGTTCCTGCGGTCGATGATAATGAGGCATTTCCATCCCTTAGCAGTAGTGCCAAAGCTTCAGGTCATGGCAAGAAGCGTCGTAATAGAAACGAGAGTAATATTCCCACCGGTCCGTCATCTCTTGCGGATGTGGTTCGCATGACGGCTTCCCCATCACCACATTCGAACCGCAACTCAACGACTTCTTCTGGTGCCTCTTCAAATAGATGGTCGGGCGCGGGGGGATCCCCATCATCCAAACGTACTTCTCGCGTTTCAGCATCGCACATCCCAGCACCACAGCAGATCCCATGGTTGGAGACCGGCGCATCTCTTAACAGAAGCTATCTAAAGCACCGTAAAGAGGCCATATCTCATGGCGTTCTCAGGGCCAAATATCTTCAGCTTGCCAACTCTGCTTGGCAGCGAAATGACGCCAAATCAGCAAAGGAACACAGTCGTAAGGCAAACAACGAGAATATAGCGATGATGAAGGCGCACAAAGAGGCATCTAAAGCTATTTATGAAGAGCGTAATAAGGAAACTGCGAGAGCGGAGGGTGCTGAGCTATTCGTGGATTTACATGGTTTGTCTCGTGTGTTTGCTCGGTGTATTTTACAATCATTAACTGTAAATCGCAGGCCTTCTTCCAGACGAGGCTGTCAAGTATTTGGAGGACATCCTCGTCGAACATCAAACATCGACGCGCCCTCTCTACGCGATTATTGGAACAGGCCACCACTCCAAGGGCGGGAAAGATAAGTTGGGCAAAACCCTGCGAGCGTTTTTGGATGAATGGAAGTATGCATATAGGGAGTTTTCCGCCAGCGGCGACCGCAACGCTCAAGGCGGAATACTGGGGATTGACCCTAGTAGCTTCGATAAATCCCTCTTGAGCACTCCTGTAGATGGCGAGACAGTGGTCGCTGCAGAGGTTTCGACTGTGATTATTGGAAGCGGTGCGGGGAACGGTGCGGCAGAAAAAAAAAAGGAGCCACCTAAGGGATCAAATGGAGGACGTAAAAAATAGTTGGTTATTTTAAAAAGAAGAATAAAGATAGATTTATAACAAAATATTCCCTAGAGGCTGAATTAAAGTTCAATATTTAGATCCAACTTCTGGTTCGAGATGAACATAAAACATCTAAATCTGTTCTAATAGGGTAAACCTAATTCACTTCAAATGTGATTCTGTGGTTATTTTGACAAGGATATATGGTTTTATCAAACTAAGTTTTATTAGACAATTATTAATATTTTCTAAAAACAGACTTAAAAGACGCCTCGAGGACATGGGAGAAGGGCTTAAGCTTAAAGAGCAAATTCATAAGGTCGAGTGTCAACCCTAAGTCCCGAGTGATTACCTATGATACCCTACTAAATTAATTTGAAACTGAGACTATTCTTCATTCCGGAAAAAAAGTCAATCTGCTCAAACCTACCCACCAGTTCCTAGGCACAAACTAGAAAAAGAAACAATGAATATTACAGAGTCTAATGTGCCAGAGGAGAGAAAAAGGGAGAGGTAACAATGTTCATGTAGTTATTTCATAACTGCATATTCGAAACGTCCTTTGTTATACCAGTTAGTATTCCTTGGCTCCACGGTAGTGCCATCCATCAAGTGTGCCATTCTAGGAGAGACTTGAACGGTTCGGCCACGAAGCTCAGAGGCGATGGTCCAAGAAGGCGAGAGAAAAGGATCCGCACCGGCATTGGACGCAGGGCTGCTTGTAGGAGTATTTTCGTTGGCAATCTCCCACGGATTCTCGACTTCAATCGTGTCTTTAGGCTTGTGAGGGGTCTCGAGGACCAGTCCTGGGGGGGGCTTAGGTTTCTGGACTGCCTTACGAGGCGCCTCAGATTCTCGTCCTATTAAGCTGAGAAAACTCTGCGTGAATGCGTTGTACCCAATGATGTAGCTTCGCATGGAGAGACAGGACTCGAAAAAGATCTCAGCAGCCTAATTGTATGTGTGAATATAGTGCGTCAAAAAAGATTTTTGGAGTGAGAGGACATACAATCTCCTGGGCCATTGGCTTTCTCATCAAGTACGGAATTTCCCATTTGCCAATATTCAAATCCCACTCGGCATCGATCGGCAAGGCTCCCGCAAGATGCTTTGGGAGGCCCTCCATCTGGAGTGTCTTCGTGTACCGGATGAACCCGAACCACTTTGACCACGAGTTCTGGACCCGGGCGAGATTGTCAATCTCCATGACGAAAAAGTGAGCATCTGCAAAGTTCAGCAGAGACTGCATCTTCTCGATATCGGCGGTTTCCATCTCAGAGAGAGAGGTATTGCCATCTTCTTGGGGTTTCTTTCCGCCCTTGGTTGCCAATTCGGCGTAGTCAATGAGGGGGCTGAAGATGGTGGCTACATCAATGGGACTGAAGTTCCAGAGGGTATTGGCTTGGGCACAAGCATCAAGGGTCCCTGAGAACTTTAAAAGGAGATCCACATCGGTGAACGTGGGGTCTTCCTTGTAGGGGTAGCCTATGAAGCAGGCAATCTGGATGGGAAATGTGTGAGTAAGCTAACAAAAAAAAGATTGCATGACGGGAAATGAGGGTCCAAGGAGATGCATCATGCAAGTGGAGCGGGAGTGTGCATTTAGCGGGAGATGTGTGGGGTACATACACTGCGGCAAATTACCATTGCTCCAATCATGGGGGCTAAGATCTGAGACATTGAGAGAGAGGAGCGGTGTGATTGGATGAAATTAGGGAGAGTCAAATTTATGGCGTTAGTAATATTCTGTATAGGTGATATGAGGAGAAGGGAAGGAGGGAGAGGGGGGGGCTGGTCATACGTGTCCATGTAGTCTCTGGTAAAGCGGGCTCGAGAAACGTACTATTGCCTCACCTTCCCTGAGCCGATGCCCCAAGTAGGAGCCTACCTTGCCTGTGGAAAAAGCTTTAACCACTTTAATGCTATACGTAAGCTTAACTTACTTTCAGGTAATCAGCCATAAGGCATAAAACTTTGAAATAATACACCCGCTGCATGTATTCTCACTCGATAAGCTCGGGCGTACTTCATGCCAAGCCCAGTCAAAATCTGGACTGGTGCCAAGCCGCACACCACAAACTGTTTGATGCTATGACAAAGGACAGTCTGGAGCACAAACTTTTCGGACGAATAGTTTCTTCTAATTTAGGCCTCGTTTTTACTACTCGCAACTTCATAGCGTTTTTGAACACGACCGCTATTGCATTCCGTACAAAAAGGTAGCCTTGGCGGGTTTTCCTGTATATGCAATATCAGTCGTGTTCACAAACGCTGTGAAGTTGCGAGTAGTGCACAAGTAAGCCTTATGGGCACACCAGGGTCAAACAAATCAGGTAGAAAGAGCCAATCAATTTCGGGGGACCACCACCAACCATTCAAAAGCTACCAAAAGTGAACTCATGGAGGGCCATGTGTAAGTGTTTCAAGTAGCTGTGGATGATAAATTGATAAGAGAGGCTCTAAATAAGCCCCACCTCACGCGCGTCCATCAAAACTCACCAGTTCACCCTTTCACCCCTTCTAAAACCTACCCGTGTTTCCTGTTCATAGAATATATCTCCTATTGTACCCCGCACTATCTTGAACTACTTAAGCATCTCTCGCTTTCTAGCCGTTCGATACTCTTATTCTTTCGGCATACCACTGATCCCTTAACTACTTGCGCATCTCTTTCTTCGCATCATGTTTGAAAAACAGCTTATTGGCTCGTATGTGCATATGCAAGATAAACCACAAGAGCAGCACGCCCTTTTTATGCTGCGGAAAATCGCCAGCCTTGTCAAACCCGTCATGATTGGGCGCGGCTTCACCGTCGGATGTCTGGCCGAGTTCTATCCTGCTCAAAATAACCTCCTAGGTAGCATACATACCTCCCCAGAGCCGATGTGAGAGTCATAAGACTAATAGTGGATATAACAGGGCTGAACATAGATGCTGGACGGAAGATATGCATCAGGCTGCGCCATCCTTATGACCACAATACCTTCCTGGATATGGATGACTGTGTCTATACGATGCTTCATGAGTATACAGCCCTCCGATATCTCATTGCACTCATAAATTTGTTCCGATTAATTGCTGATTTTATAGGCTTACCCATAATCTCCATGGACCCCATGACGCAGTATTCAACGCAACCCTCAAAGAGCTCGAGGATGAATACATAGCCTCACGCCTAGCCGGATACAACGGCGAGGGATTCTACTCAGAGGGGAACCGTCTCGGCACCGGAAGAGCCCCCAAGCCTTCCACCATCGCCGATGCCCGTCGCCGAGCATTAGCCGCAGCGGAGAAACGCCGCGCCCAATCCAGCAGACCCGGGCAGATGCTAGGCGGCGGAAATAGCGGCCCTAAAAACCTCGATCGAGCGACAATCCGTGAATGGATTGCCAATGCAGCTCTCAAGAGGATCAAATTACCAAATCGCTGTGGGGCCGCGGCCGGGCCCAGGGACCGAAGCCAAATGGAGAAAGACGCTGAATGGGCTATCAGTCACGGCTTTCGGACGAAGGCAGAGGCAGATGAGGCCGACGAGGCGGCAATCTTACAGGCTCAAATCGATCTGATTGAGATTGAAGAGCGGGAGGAAGCAAGGAGAAGGAGACACTGGCGAGAGCATGGCGGTCATATATGGATCGATGACGAGGATGATCCAGTCATTGTCCCGCAACTTCCTCCGAGAAATCAGGATGCGGGAAGGCACCCCCGCTCAGGACCGTCAAACTCCTCGCGGAGCTCCGGTAGTAGACGGATCGAACCTATTGATCTCAGTCGTGACTCTCCGCCCCCACGTATAGGAAGGTCGGAAACTGGTACATGGACTTGCAACCTTTGTACCCTTAGAAACCCTAGCACGTATCTCTGCTGCGATGCCTGTGGTGTGGAAAGAGACGCACAGGATGAAATCCAGATTGTAGAAGTCTCGGGTCCATCAAATAGAACTGCCAGGTCAGGAAGGGGATCTACACCGGCCAGGAGGACGGAGCGTGCCCGGCCCGGAATTAACCCAGCGGCCTCGGCAAAGAGGGTATGGGACTGCTATAATTGCAGGGGCACGAACAATGTGGAATGGCCAGCATGTGCATCATGTGGGGTCGTGAAGTTGAGAGCTTAGTTGATCCTTTTCATTTGGTATTTCTTTTTTCCTGGCGTGGCCTTATTCTTTGGTAGCATGGCGTTGTTGGTCAAGCGTGCTTATACTTATTTATTATACCTTATTTCCTTTTTGTTCCTGCTTTTTGACGCCTCTTCTGTTTTCTGTATACTCCGGGCTTCTTTGGCCTACTGCCATTACAATTTTCTCGCCAGGACACATCTGATATCGTTCAAACAAGAAATATAATCTTTACCCACCAACCTCGAGAGAGAACCTCCCATAGTCTCATTTCCAGATACGTTCACCGCAGTCTAGGCATGAGATCATCTCCTCTCCAAGTTCATAATAGCCAGCGTTCCGCAGTAGCTAGTGCGGTGCAGTTTGTGCTCGAAAACTGCCCAAATACCATGAATCCGATTTTTTAGTATCGGTGGCGTGGCCTAGTGGTTAAGTTTAACCTCTTTCTAGGTCATGTCACCATGGCTCCGAGGTTCGATCCCCCTCCCGCTCGCCTGGAAATGCGGGAGCCGTGGTGGATGGTGGGAATTTAAGAGGGTCTGTGCACGGCGGAGGTAGCACTAGGGGGGCTGCTCAGTAAGCTGAGGGAGGCACAGGGAGGAATAAAATGGGGAAAATCGGTAAAGGGGAAATGGGGTCTAAGAGGAGGAAGCTGCGGCGAACTTGAATATGAATATAAAGTTCGCCGCGTAAGTCTTGCTAGCCAGATATGTAGACCGAGTGAGAATCTATGATTCTGTCTACCCTTCCCCCCCCTTTTCTTTTATTCATATTCCGTCTACCCTGACACATGCATCATACTTTACGTATAGATCTGGGGGATCATGGAGCGGCTGTGAGATTCTGATATATGTGCATATGTGCTTATACACTCTAATTATCCATGTAGGGGATGTCTCTTTGGTGTATATTGGCTGAAGTATGGGAATGATGGACACCACAGCTCTATTACTTTTTACTTTCGACCCTAATTTTATTTGCGCCCAACTAGCTAGCTAGCTACATAGTTACAGATTGGTACAGATTGATCGATATATATATATACCCCTCCTCCTCCTTCTCCTCCCACCTGGCTTCTTTAGATTTAGATTTAGATTTTAGATTTAGAACAATCGCTTTGAATGGTATGATGGTATGTAGACACAGACGAGCTAAGCGCTATCGAGGGGTGTGGGGGGCACGGGCGTGTACTGTTGTTTGATTGCTGGTAAGTATGTTATGTGGGGTGATGTGGTGGTGGTGGTGGAAGGAGGAAAGGGGTGGTGAATAATAGATGGATAGATGAATAGGAGTAATAAATAAAATAAGGAAGAAAGGGAAAAAAAAAAAAAAAAAAAAAAAGGTCCACAGGAAATAGAAGAATCAGAAACGACAAAACAAAACAAAAGACTACAACCGCGTGTCCATCCCACGGCCAAGACTCCACTATCTTTAAAGAAAAACGAAAAACAAAAAGATCAAATCAACTCACCACCCCCTTCTCCACATCCGCCCGTCGCTCCTGCACAAACTTGCCCTCGAGCCCGCCCTTGGCCTCCACGACCCACACACGCAACAACACAAGGCCCTTCACCAGCGCCGTCACAATGCATATCGCCACGGCGATGCCAATGCAGTATGCGGCGACCATGCCGCTCCCCGTATCAGGGTTCAGGAAGTTGTAGGTGTAGAACCCCTGCGTTGCGTGCGTGATGTATGCAACGCAGAGATACCCCGCGAGGAACAGGATGAGGAATGGGAGGTGCGTCCAGGATGGGGGGGAGACGCGTGTGAAGATGATCTCGAAGAGGGCGAAGACGCTGTTGAGGAGGTGGGCGCTGATGTTGCTGTAGGAGCTGACCGGGGTGCGGAAAGGTGAGTCGTCGGCGGCTAGGACGCCCCAGTAGACGATGGTTCTACGTAAAGGGTGTTAGAGAGATGGTTGTGGAAAATATGGCTGTTGGGGTCAATGATTGATATTCGGGCTATGGGGTATGGGGCGGGCTTATTTAGCCGGGGGCGGCGCCGACCAGCCCGCCCCACCCATCAATAACGACAACAGCGACAACAGCCAACAATCACATGTGGGGCTACTTACACCAGGAACGGAAACGTGCAAACACTTGTCCACCATACCGCATGCGCAACCGCCCACCAGCCCTTCAACCAGCCCGTTCGCCGCCCCCTCAGAGCATAGAACAGCGTGTGCAAGCCCGCAACACCAAAATAGAAGCCAAGACTCCAGTACGTGATATTGGTAAAGTACGAGAAGCTCTGGCGCGCGCCGAGGCCACCATCAGTGGCCGACGAGTACCCGATGCGGTAGAAGAGATAGGTGAAGATGTAGACGCTGAGCGTTATACGGATGCAGGCGAGAGCCAGCGGCGACAGGAGCCACGACGTCGTGAAGCGGTGCGTGGGGTCGAACGGCGTCGGACGGAGCGCGCGCATGTATTTCTCTGACATTGTATATGTTGGGGGGGGGGGGGGGGAAGAATTGGATGTTGATTTCGACTAACCAGTGATCGGCAGATATCGAGAGTAATGTAACTAATGTAGGTATTGGTTGTGACGATGATGATCGGTAACCAGGTGCGGCGATATGTCGTGCAGTGTACCAGCTAATGGGGTACTACTAGTAGAGTGTTTTTGGGAAGGGAAGAGCCTGGTAATCTATCCAGAACAAATACAATCAATCAATCAATCAATCAATCAATCAATCAATACCTGACTGCTCTCGTCTTGTTCTTTTTTTTTTTTTGCCTTATTTCTGCCTGGGGACTTTTGTCAGAGGTTGTGATGGTGTGGCAGTGGCACAGTTTATACACACAACCTGATAGGGCGTCGTCACTTATTCGAGGGGGGCTGGACACTGGGGACAAGACGAAATGGCTGAGATTCAGCTGAGATTCAACCAACAGCGCCAGAGGTTTCACGAGAGGGAATGAGGAAATGGGAGAGAAGAGAAAGAGGAAAGAGGCGCTCACTCATGTGGGAATTATCGATACATAGGCTCTGACCTACCTACTTGGTGTATTCTCTCTTTCCTGCTGCACTCCACTCCGATATATCTACTCTATCGGTATCTTTTACATGTCGCTCGCTATATCACCTCCTCTATTACTTTACTTGCTTAACCGTACTGGGTAAAACCACACCGGCCAGCCTACCGAGTCCCAAAGAACTTTGGTATGCTGCAACTATCAATACTCGCTTGAGTACTTCTAGGCTATGGAGCAACCGAGGCAGGCACATGAGTGACAGCAAGATGGGAGAGGAGTAAGATATAGATAGCGTAAGCCACACCACAACAACAGTCAGGGTCCCGAGCCAAACCCACTAATCAGCCACAATCAAAAAAAAAAAGAAAACCCCCATATGATGCAGGGTCCTCAAAATAAATGAAACAGAGTTTTTTGACCTACTTTTTTTTTTTTTTTTTTTTTACCGAGTCCAGCGATAGGGGGGGGGGGTAATAATAGGGGGTAGGGTAGGGCTCCGATCAGACATGAGATGAGATTCGCTTGTCAGATGCAAAACAAGGGAGCCAAACATACACTCGAACCGTAACGTAACCGTAATTGCTGGCTGGCTGGATGGCTGGATGGCTGGCTGGCTGATGCTGGATGGATGGACGGATGGATGGATGGATTGGCTGCAAAAACAAACTTTTTTTTACGGTGTGCACGAGAGCAGGTACCTACATTGGTGCCTTCAAAATTAGAGTATCTTACATGCAGTGGGTATTCTAAATAAAAATACGATCCCATAGATACGATCCCGTCTAGGTAGAGGGAAGGGTTGGCTGGCTGGTGGCGCGCGAGACGCTCCCAATTATCGCCAGGTGCACATCTAAAGTTACTCCACCACAGTCGTATTTTACCCTACATACTGCTACTATCTATACCTATGTATCTGGAGAGCCTCCACAAGGCAAGAGAAGGGCACATTACAGTACCACGGTCCACTCCCATCCCAAGGAGAAAATTACACCTAATCCATCCACCAGATGCAGGTACGGTAGTACGGTAAGCACACGCGCTTGTCCTGCTCGTCCTGAACGTCTTCATGCACAATGATCTAACCTCGCTCCCTTCTTAATCTTACTTTTGAGTCCCTTAGTCCCCCCCCCCCCCCATCTCGCATCCTGCCTGTCACGCTTCCGGGGATCGGCAGCTAGCCGTTGGTAGTGTGCATCATGTAAGTACATACTTGGCTGCACGGCCTCACTCATCTAGATTATTATGAAGACGAAAAAAGAAAAGGGGGGAGAGGGATGGAGGGAGGGAGGGGGAGGACGGAGAGAAAGAGCTTCGAATATGTATGTTTGTTCAATTGAATGTATTTCAATGTATATGGAAGAGGGCATACGTCTAGGGAAGGGGCTTTCTTAAATGTACATTTGGGGGGGGGGGGGGGGAAGAAAAGACTCTATGGGCACCCACCACCGCAACGTGACATGGCTAGGAAATAGGGGGTGTGAGCAAGCGGAGGTTTTGCAAGAAACAGACGATGAGCGGGCCGGGGCCGGGTTGGATGAGGAGGAGATTTTCAGACAAGAGTCTTGACAGGGAATAGGGCGCAATTAAGAGTTAAAGTACCTTTCTTGCGGGCACATTGACTTTTTTTTTTTTTTTTCTTTTTCTTATTTTTTTTTTTAGAGAAAGAAAAAAAAAATGGTTAATAAAGCCGAATAAGCTGCAAGCATTGCAATGTAGCTGGGGTGGGAGGGAGGGGCATCTCCTGATGATGATGACGGGCGGGATGTCTCCGGTCTGTAAGAAAAGTTAATTTATATAGGACGATTCGAGAAGGAGGAGTTAGTGGGTATAAGGAATGTAATATTCAACCTTTAATACCTACTCTTCGCCAAATCAAGCTACGCATATGCTCTACAGGCAAGTGGTTGGATGCTGAAGAGATACCCTACTCTCATGTAGTTAGAGTGCATGTATGTACTTATACACATGATATATGTAGAGTGTAGAGTACCTTGCCAGAATGCAGGGACATTAATCTACCTACACCTACCTGACCAGGTATCGAGCGGGCATGGTCAGGGTAGGCCCAAATATAATCCGTTTCTACTGGCTACAATCCTGGGAACAGAAGGGTCTGGGCGTGTCTCACTTGGGTCAGGTTGCCCAAGAGAGGAGAGAAAGAGAGAGAGAGAGAGAGAGAGAGAGAGAGAGAGAGAGAGAGAGAGGGAGAGAGGGAGGGAGGGAGAGAGAGAGAGAGAGAGGAAGTCTCTCTCTCTCTCTGCCAGTATGTCTAGCTGGGGCTGTCTGTCTGTGATGCCCTTCCTTACTGATTGACTGGTGGTTTGTGTGTTTTGTCTACTTTCCACCTATCTGGCTAGCTAACTAATCTGTAGTTAGAACCTAGCATACATACTACAATCCCCCCCCCGGCCGATCATTTTTCTTCTCTTCTGCTTCCATCGCTCTCCCTGAATTGAATGATTTCCTTCTTTTCTTCTTCCTATTCTTTCCCTCCTTTCCCCTTCCCTTCCCTTCCCTTCCGCTCCTTCTTTCTGTCCACCCCCCTCCAACCCCAACCCCAGCCCCAACCCCACACCCCCCCTTGTAAGGTTCTGTAGATTCCTCTTCACCTTCATCTTCTTCTTCTTCTTTGGGTGTTAATTCCTTCATTTGGTCACTTTTTGTTTTACCTTCTCGACACTCGTTTGGATATCTTCTTTTTTTATATATATATATTTTTACTTTCTCATTATACTTGTTGTTATCGACGGTATACATCATCCGCTCCTTTATCCACCTGCCCACCCCCCCCCCCTCCTCCGCCCCACCCGCAATCGACACTCATACAGATTCGGACAAACTGACAGACATTCTCGGCCCCTAGCCAAGCTAAGCTGCCTGGCTTCAAAACCCATAGACCGTTTCATCTGCGGGAGGGGCCAAAAGGGTTTCTGTTCTGGTTCCTGAATCCACCCATACCATACTTGCTTCGAAGCACAGCTGCTGCAAAGACGTCCGTGTGGTGCTACACAACACACTCAGTTGCTGGGTCAATCCATTCATACATGCTCCCAGCCAGCTGATCCATCCGAACTCGCCCTCACCCTACAAACTCATAGTCATTCGTTCTGTGTTGTTGTTGTTGTTTGTTGTTTACCCGAGAAACTTGAATTGAACTGCTTTTTCTTTTCTTTTCTTTCTTTTCTTTTCTGCTTACCCGTTTTCTTTCGTTCTTTGAAAGTTTGGGTTGGTTTTTTTTTTGTTTTTTTGATATTTTTTCTACACGCTCGCTCACTCGACGTCGAAGACTACGGGAGGATACTTACTTGCTTTGGTCGTCACACTCGCTCACTCGTGCACGTACAAGGACTTTGGACCGGATCGAAGAGAGAACTAGTAGGGACACTATAGAACTGGACTGAATAGAGAAGGAGGGAATAATAAAGGGAAAATTACTCTACGACATTCCACAATACACACATACTATTTGCTAGCTGCCAACCGACTACTGCACCTGCAAATACCATTCTATTCGACCACCACAAGACGGACGATATTCACATATATACAGAAACTCACCTACTACACCCCACACCACCGTCAGAAACTCCCCCCCCCCCCCCACGCTCCTTAATCCGTACTCACATCCAGTAGCACCTACATACAACTTTATTATTTACACACCCACATACCTACATACACACCTATATATCCCACCAACTGCAACCACAACATCATGCAGCAGGACACTCACTCCTTTCGGCTCCCAAATGCCGGAGAATTCACGCCAGAGATCTCCCCCCTCGACGAATTCATCAACAGGGGTCGTTTGCTCTCAAAGCAGCTCGGCGTGACATCCACCGGCTCACCAACCCTTACGCCCCTCACTGTCCACGCCTCACTGCGCCGCACTGGCCGCTCCCCATCGCCGCTTTCCCGCTCCCGCACTGTGGGACGTGACTCAATTGGTGGACCTATTACTGGTCCAATCGGATATCTGAATGTTCCCCAGCGTGTCGGTTCTCCTTCCCCGGGGCCTCCGCCGCCTCAGCAGCAACAGCAGCAGCAGCAGCAACCAATAGAGGATCGCCCGTTTCCGAGGTTCAGCACTATCAGCAGCGCGAGCACAGATGGAGGAGAGGACGACTATGATAACAACAGGGACTCGGTAAGGGATAGTAACTTTACTCTCATGGGTGGGTTTCTGAATGCGGACCGAAGCCCGCCGAACCTTGTTAGTTTAATGGGAAAGAAGGGGGTAGAATTCGAGCAGGTTGGCAGGGTCTCACTGAAGCCCGTAATTGTTGGAGAGGACGCTGCTGGTGTGGATGACGATGATGACGATGATGTACAGGAGGACGTAGAAGTCTCTCCAAGAAGCGGAAAGGCACTCCCAGTGCAGCACCAACACCTTCAACAACATCACCACCAACAGCATCAGCAACATCCACACCAACAGGGCGGATATGCGGCCTACCGTGGCGGTAATGAGAGAGGTAGGGAACGGGGCAGGGGCGGCGAGCCAATGCAGGCTACTAGGAGGCCCCAGCCGCCGGTAAGGCAGGCGTCTGATACGGGCGACTACAGGCCGCAGCAACCACACCATACTCACCCTCGCCCAGTACGACAGGACTCAGCCGGTGCAGCGTACCCGCCGCGTCAGGATAGTACTCACAAATATCGCCCTTATAGGCAGGATTCGAGCTCCTCAGGCGCCACTTCAATGGGGGGCCTATCCCGGCAGGGCTCTGCAGAGAGCGAGGTGTTCCCCCCGCCGCAGTCACGGCAGGGGTCCATTGCCCCACTATCGAGACAAGGTAGTGCCGAGAACGAGATGTTCCCGGGAAGGCAAGGGAATGGTGCGGATAGACTGCACCCGCATAGGAATGATTCGCGAGGGGCAGAGAACAGGATCTACCCCCGAAGCCCGAATAGACAGGGGAGTGGCCAGCAGGAGGGCGGCGTCAAATACGTGCCGTACCGGGCAGGGCCGCCACCGCCACTATTGGGACTAGGTCTAGATAAGGATGACAGGAGGCCATCATTGGGACAAGCAGGAAGGAGGCCGTCGAGACAGGATTCTCACGAGGGTGATAGAGGCAGGGGGGTGAACCGGGGGCTCCACAGCGAGCCCATGTATCATCCCGGCCCACAGAGGTCTCCCACGCACTCGCCCGCGCCCATGATCTTACCGATGATGGCGGGGATGAGGGCTGAGAGCCCGGAGGGAATGGTTGCGGAGACATGCGGGCACGATGACTTCCAGTTTGGGCCCCCGACGCCTTCATATCAGTTTGAGGAGCCGCCGCGCCCAGAGTCGGCAGCGTCAATGACGCCAAGTCTATATACCATTGGGGGCACACCAAAGCCCGTATTCAACTTTTCAAGGCCGCTGAGCAACAGGCCCAGCATGGACACTATGCGGCCGACACTTGATATTCCGGCCAAATTGACGCCGGAGCAGAGTCCCGTCTTCCCGGACGAGTACTCGATCCCAACGCCCGTATCGTTGAGTGAGGACCACACTGATCACGAGGGGGCGCCAACAGTCGTGTACTCACGCTTTGCCCTCCCCCGTGGACGGATGGTGGACCGGAGCTCGGTGGTGTTTGCAGAGCCACAGGCCGCGACCACCGTCTCTGAAGAGCCCGCCTCTTCTACTACTCCAGCAGCAGTTGCTACAGCAGCCCCAGGGCCAGCTATCCAGCAGCCAAAGCCGCAGCGTCCTACAATGAAACGCACGCAGACTGACATCCCATCATCATCATCAACTGACAGACTAGCACCAAGCCCCGCATCGCCGCACTTGCAGCCTAGCCCAGCCAGAGATCGTGCCGCAACATACAACAGCCGCTCTCCGACTGCCTCCCCGAGGATAGGTCTTCTCTCACCAGGCCCACGACCAAATACCGCTGGTGGAGGAGCCTCACCACGCACACCACGCTCACCAGCCTTCAATATCCCGCCAGCAGCATCTAGCGCTGCGGCACTCAGCCCGGAGGACCATGTGACGAAGGGCATCGCCTTGCACGAAAGTGGCTCGCTCTCAGAGTCGACATATCATCTCCGGCTCGCGGCAAACGGCGGACATCCAACAGGGATGCTGCTGTACGCGCTTGCATGTAGGCACGGCTGGGGCATGAAGGAGAACCCTAAGGAGGGGGTTATGTGGCTAAAGAAAGTCACCGAACTGGCATCCAGCGAGGTGGCAGATGATGAGCTGAAGGGAGAAAAGGCAGACCTCTTTGAGAAGAAGGGACGGAGAGCACAATTTGCGCTTAGTATTTATGAGCTTGGTGTCAGCCATATGAATGGATGGGGAACTGAGATGGATAAAGGACTGGCTGTGAGATGCTTTGAGATTGCTGGACGTAAGTTTTCTAATTTCTTTTTATCTATCTTGATATTACGGGTTTCTAACTTTGTGTATAGGATGGGGCGATCCAGATGCGCTAGCTGAGACTGGCTTCTGCTATGCAAACGGCGTTGGCTGCAAGAAGGATATGAAGAAGTCCGCCAAGTTCTACAGAATGGCCGAGGCGAAGGGCATGAGTATGCCCGGGAACTCTTGGATTTGGAAGGACAAGTACCTCGACGACGAGGACAGGGCCGCCAAGAAGAGCAAGGCCGAGCAGAAGAAATAGACTCGCGGCGGTTCCTCATAAATGGACCGACGAATTTTCTATGTTTATTCTTATCTTAAACACCTTTTTTTTTCTTTTGCGTCTGTTGAGTTTTTTTTGTCCTTTTTTTTTTTGTGCGCGCTGATAGAAGAGATGATTGTGCTTATCTTACCTTTGTTTTGTTTGCATTACTTTTCTTTTGAATTGTTGCTATTGTCATTGGGTTTTTTTTCTTTGCGTTAGGCTTTTTTTTCCGTTTCTTTTCTTTTTTGAGCTTTCGACTTTCTTGTGCTTCCTTTTCTTTCTTTGGGTTGACTGTATCATTACTTCACACTTACCACTACTCGTAACTGCACTCGCCTAGGCTTGGATGAGTGGCCGCGGTCGGAGGACCTTTCTTTTTTTCTTTCTTTTTTGTGCTTACTCTTTTTACATATCTTTCCCTTCTCTTTCGATTCTTCCCCCCGAGGCGGGGAGTAGCATTAATTAACCAGCGCTCGAGGAAGCGTCTTTATATAGCTTTCTGGGATTTCTTTTTTGTGTTTCTTAGTGTTTGGGATCTCTTTTGTGGAATATACTTACTACTGCTGATTGTGGCCTATTGTGCTGTATCTTTTGTGATGGTGCTAGTGTGGATAGTGGGTGAAGGATAGAGCAATAGATAGTAGTTTGCCGTTATTAACTTTGGTACTTGGTTGAGTGATAAATATTACATATTATATTTGTGAACTGTGTATGTGTATGTGTAATCTGTGGCCGGTGATGTTGGTTATAAATAGAGGGTGTTGGTAGCGGATTGGACTTTGGAGATAAGGGTGTCTGGCGGGTTTGATACGATATCCACACCGGCGTCCCCACTCCCTTCCGTCTTTCGCGCACGGCCAAAGCTGGATGTGAGCGGGGTGTCGATGGGTAGCGAGTATGTATTTATCATCTACATGTAGATATGGGTGTTTGTTGATGGTGCTGTGTATAATATGGTGGTCTCATCTTTAGTCCTGGTCATCCATGATGGGCTGCTGCAGAAACTGTGTGTTTGTTAGATATGGAGGGAGGAGAGGTTCGGACTCACCTGTACTGTACTTTGATATTAACGGCCCTTCACAAATACTCACTCGCTCCATGCCAATGCCAAAGCCCATAAATACCAAGCCAACCCCATGCGCCGTCGATCATTTCCACGTGATATGACGAACCTTGTGGAATTGAAAATGTGGGTGGGATGGATGGATGAAGAAGCCACACACACGCCTTATCCGCGGCTGGAGGGACCGTTCACGTCACGCAACCACTACTTTCACTATATCAACCCCCCCCCCCCCCCCTCTTTCCCCCCACCCACTCTCCCTCAATCTATCCATTCTGTTTGTTTGCTACACAAAACTTCATCAGTATCACATAGACCATGGCAGAACAGCTCACAGGGCATCTAACGTCCCTCGCCGGGTCCCTCAAGTCTACGCTCTTCACCGCCGCTGACGTCCTCGACCGCCAGGCAGACATTGCCGCCGCGCTCCTCAGGGAGACCATCAATAACAGTAGCTCATGGGTTAAGCCGCCGCCCCCACCGCCGCCTCCGCTACCGGTTGTGCTGAAGAGGGGGGTGGTTGGATGGGTCAAGGAGAATAAGTGGGCTGTTGCTATTGTGGCGGCCACTGGCGTGGGGATTGGTGCGTGGGTGTATGGGAAGAGGAGGCAGAGGCGGTCGGGGAGGAGGGCGAAGAAGGCGCCAGATGGAGGGAGGAAGGAGGTCGTGGGTTAGTACTAGACTCTGGCTGTTTTGTCTTGTTTTTTTTGTATCGTCTGTTTGTTTGTTGGGGAGTGTGGTTGTTAGATGGGATGAGGATCTGGGCTGATTGGTTGTGGGATGTGGGTGAAATTTAGTGTTGGCGGGATCACCGCATGATCCGGTGGCGAGGAGTCTGGCGTTGGACCTGGAGAGGCGCGGGTTCATTGTGTTTGTAGTTGTTAGCACGGTCGAGGACGAGCAGGTCGTGATCAATGAAGGCCGTGGGGACGTGAGACCGCTGAATATCGATATTGCTGATGTCTGTAACTGTCCACTCCATTCCAATATATTAGCAAAAACCTCCAATATCAAAACTATAACCCACCCCCTACTGACATACTGAAAATTATACTCACACAGCCCACATCCTCACAATCCACCCTCGACAAATTCACCACCTACCTGTCCACCCCCGTTCCCTCCTTCCCCGGCGCACACCCCCATCGCCTCACCCTTACAGGCCTCATTCTCCTCCCCACCGGCCCACCCCCCACCGGCCCCCTCGAGACCATCCCCACCCAGCACTGGTCCGACACGATAAACCTCAAGCTCCTCTCTCCCCTCCTGACCACCAAGCTCCTCCTCCGCCCCCTCATCGATGCGTCCGCCCGAATCCTCATCTGCACACCAAACCTCATCGCCCCGCTCTCCCCACCTTTCCACGCCCCAGAGTGCGCGAGCGTCGCTGCAATCCACGCGGTTGCTAGGTCCCTGAGGAGGGAGCTGGAGCCCAGCGGCGTGAGCGTCACAGTGCTCAAGATGGGCACGTTTGATGTTGGGCCTGGAGGTGCAGCAGGCGGGAAGGGATTGCAGCTGGCGAGGGCCGACGTGATTGGCTGGGGGGCTGGCGCGAGGGCCGCGTATGCGAGGGGGTATGTGGCGATGCAGGCGGGGAGGGCGGCGGCAGTTAAGGGAAGTCCGTTGAAGGAGCTGCATGGCGCGGTTGTGGAGGCGTTGGTGGGCAGGAGGAGGAGGGAGGTGTGCGTGGGGGTTGGAAGCACGGTGTATGAGGTTTTGGGAAAGTGGGCGCCGGAGTGCGTGGTGGGGTGGTTGGTTGGTGGGGTGGGGGAGGTTTTGGGAGGGAATGGGGGGAGTGGGGGTGGGAGTGAGGGGGAGTGGGAGAAGGTTTAGTTTGGAGGGTTGAGGGTTGGTGGGTGGAAGGGGAGATCTTAGCTCTTCTTCTTACACTGCTTCTTTCTTTCTCTTCTTTTGTGGGGGGTTTGTCGTGTGTGTGTTTCGTCTTTTCGTCTTGTTTTCTGAGCTTAGGTCCTTAACTCTCTCTCTCTCCCTTTTTTTCTCTCTGGGCCACCGGGTGACCTTTTTCTTTTTTTCCTACACCTGCACTACATAGCACGTATGTACGTATCTATAACCACCGTAGCACCTCTCTTCTTCTTCTCCGCCCTCTATCCTCCTATCCAACCCTATCAATCATGTCTCCCTAGTCCATAACAATATCAATTCAAACACAGTTCTTGCCGCACATGGATGTAAATACATCCCCACACGAAAGTCGCCGTGGCCTGGGAACTACGTGTAACTATGTAGTCTTGTGTCCTGGATGGCTTACTTGGGTGGGTGTAAGTAGGTAGTGGAATAGAACATTACAAGATCGTCTCCAATGTGTATGGAGGGTATATAGTCGTAATAGCGCGGACTTTGGTGCGTTTATGGTGGTGGTCATGGTGTATCACTCGTTTCTGGCATACCGGTTGGGATAGTGCGCCACCTCCCTCACATGTATGCTGCGTTGGATCCGTTGTTAGGTTTGATGTGGTATAGGGATGGGCTTGATTGGCGTGGTCACTGCCGTTCGTTCGGTGGTGGATGATGCAGATGGGGGTGTATAGAGCCAAATTAGTAGCATGCATAGTTTCCCAGGCTCTTTGGTGATCCAAAAACGAATATCTGGCCAGCAAGACTTACGCGGCGAACTTTATTATTCAAGTTCGCCGCTGCTTCCTCCTCTTAGACCCCATTTCCCCTTTTTCCTTTTTCCCAGCGTTTTAATCCTCCCTGTGCCTCCCTCAGCTAACTGAGCAGCCCCCCTAGTGCTACTTCCGCCGTGCACAGACCCTCTTAAATCCCTCCATCCACCACGGCTCCCGCATTTCCAGGCGAGCGGGAGGGGGATCGAACCTCGGAGCCATGGTGACATGACCTAGAAAGAGGTTAACTTAACCACTAGGCCACGCCACCGATATCAAAAATTCGAGAAAAATCTATATGGCCAGCTGATGAAACTTTGGGCGTTCCTTTCAGATCTCTGAAAATGCGAGGCCGCACAAACATACACATCCAGTGACAGCTACTAACCCAGAACAATACAATTGAGGGCAGTTCGAGACCATGCCAGAAACAGTGAACAGAGCTGATCTAGACCAGGAGATTTTGGGCCATTCTGTATAGATTGCAATTGCACCCGATTGTCATCATTTCATCCCGGCCCGGTATTCACATTTTGCTCACGCACATTTTACAATCACGGGAAAGGCTCATGCCTTTTTAGCTTTGTTTATATTACCCAGACACGAGAATACTAGCTATAATTATAATAATAGCCCTATAGATAAGAAAGGAAGAAACGCCGTCATAGATAGATACCTGAGCTGGCGGATACTCTTTTCCTAGCGCATACCTCTGGGTTGAGTAGCTAGTAGCGATACTTGCCAGTCCCAATGGTCAGCCTAAAGTTCTCCTGCACCCAGGCTGGATATCCCACAGGCTCCGAGCCATCTACTTTCCTATCATTCTCTTTCGAACCCTCTTCGTCTTCCTCCTCCTCATCCCTGTCTCTCCCTTCATCCTCCATCTCCTCCTCTACCATTTTCTCTTCTTCCACCACCTCCCTCTCACGTCTCGGCAGTACCTCGAGAGAGAACCCATCCTTAATCGCCACCAACCCCCCCACATCCACCCTCCCCCGCGCCTTCTCCATCGCCCTCACCATATGCCCCGCATGCTCCAGCACGCCTCTCACCGTCATCGGCCCCTCATGCCACCCCTCATACCCCCACACCTCCCTATCAAAATAACACATGAAGCTCTTGCGGCACCACAAGCACTGATGATACCTCTTCCCCGTATGTGCCGCAAAATGACCCGACAGCTCCTTAGCACTACTAAACGCCTTACCGCAACCACGGTAGCGGCACCTGAGAACTCGAAGAGACGGCTGGCCGTCGGCGAGGAGCCGGGTGAGGATTTTGATGCGCATGAGCTGCTGAGGAAGGTGTGCTCTGTGCAGGTGGATGTCGAGGGCGAAGGGAGTGCTGAAGATGAGGTTACAGGAGGCCCAGCGGCAGGGGAAGAGCTGCTCGCCGATGCTGAGAATTGGGAGGAGTTTGGGACCTGTCGGGGCGTGGCAGGAGAGCACGGATGGTTGCTCATGGGCTTGGGAAGTGATGGGTTTGAGGACCATCTTGATGCTGGGAAGATTGGTATTGTACTGGAAGTTTGTGAGGGGCCTTGAATGGCAGTGGAGGGATATACTACTTATGGGTATGTGTAGGGCTATATTTGATAGACAGTATATAGATTTAGAATGTGGAGCTCCATGGAGCTTAGATAGCTAGCTGGGAACTAAAATAGATCTACTATCTAGAGTCAGTAAGCCCCCATTGTAGTGCACTGCCAGCTTAGATCAGATTATTTAATACTATATATTATCCTATACATATAGCACTACTGCATTATACTCTTTATATTACTATATAACTCACATCTATTACACTATAACAAATCTAGTCTCTAATACATCTTCACTCCCAACCTTGTACAATACAACACCCGGAACCAGGAAGAAAGCCAAAACCTTACTCCCATTATTTCACCTTTCAAATACATACACCCTCACGACCGACCGACGCCCATCTAGCCGCATCACCATAAATCACCAGCGCACATGCCAAGACCAACATCGAGTGATATGCCATGACCTAAAACTAAACTAAAATTGCCGAGAGAGAGAGAATCCGTGCTGCGCATTACATTCACTCTCTGGGAGAAGTTGGTCGCGGGGTAGGATTTTGGAAATGATGATGCCATCCCCGTGATCTAGTCTTTGACAGAGGGGGTGAGCGAGAGTAACGCATGTCTTTTTTTCGCCCCCACACCTTTTTCCCCGCCGTATAGACCGGGCCAGAGATTCTAGATAGCCTCACGCTGCATGATACGTGGAATCGAGACCTTAGTCCTAATGATATGATATCACGTAAATTTGGCCATGGCACTAGTGCCGGGTAAGAACTTCTGGAGGCCATCTAATCAGATCTCGTCACATATGGGCGTGATTGATAATGGTTTAGGTTGGCCGAATGCTGGGCTACATGTAGTGGTGTATGCTTGGCACAGGTACAGGCATGTACCGCTTGCAGACTCGCTTAGGAAGGCGGTAGTCTAACGCTCTCGCAACACCGACTCCCACACCAACCGTCCTAATTCTCATCCCTCTATACAACATTTCGATCTTCCACCCTTCCACCCCTCCTTCATCATCAAAACTACCGCCTAGATATGAAGAAGTTCATTAGCGGCTATTAATAAGCCTAGCAATCAATCCGACAAACCGGGTCATCACGTAGGCTCTACCCCACGCCTAATCATGGATGGAGGGGCTGGGGCCCGGAAGGTTCTTTACGGTACACGCAAGAATATAAAAATCACCGCAACGACATAATATATTAAAGATATGCAGATATAATTACATATAAACTAAACAAGAAAATACGCCTATTCACATATATACCACCAACACAGAAACCAAAGAAATGATCTTGATCGATTACACAGGCATCTGCGAGTAGATATCGAGACTAGCAAAGTATGGCAGACGCTCTGACTGAATCTGAGCCACATTTGTGCCAGTGTAGACACTGGCCCTGAAGACGGGGTTCATTGGGTTCGAGAACTGGTCGCCATTGGCAGGCGTAGTCTTGGTGTCACCGACATCGAAAGCAGCCATCATGTCTTGATCCTCGTGGACGGTGTTGTGGCAGTGGACTATCTCAAAGTAAGTATGATGAACAACTAGGGTACATATGGATAAGGAGATCTAGCGCTTACACATATACTGTCCAGTCCATGGGTGGTATCTGGCAACAACAGTCACAGTCTCATTCTCATCAAGGAACACAACATCCTAGGAGCCCTGGTTAGAATTATATGCGCATGGCTGAGGGAGTAAATATCTTACCTTGTAACCAGCAGATTCATACGCTTCTACTCCTCTCCCGTTCCTGGTGAGAACCTTGAAGTCGATTAAATGGATATGGATCGGGTGTGCCCATCCGCCAGAGTTGTTAATCAGCTTCCAGACCTCCGTTGCGCCGGCATTTGGCTTAGCAAGAATGCGGTTAGCAGTATTGGCAAATCCAGTTCCATTGATCTGCCATTCGCCGTTACTGCGCTCGAAACGGAAAGTTCTATCAATTGCAGTTTTTGTCGGGAAGGTTAGATCCACCAGCGTTGATGGGACCGCTCCGTTCCCCGCGGTCGAGGTCACAGCATTGCCGACCCTGAATTGCATGATTTTGTTTGTTTCTGGAAAGTCATCGTTTTGGCTGAAATCACGAGCATTCCTCATGACAAGTGTCTGCCCAGCATATGCAGAAAAGTCAACAACGATTTCGTAGCGTTCAGCAATGGAGATTATAAGGATGTCGGTGTTGACAGTGTTCTCGACATAACCTGCATCCGTGGCAATAATCTTCATGGGGATTTTGACGCCTGCAGAGGTCTGGATGTGGAGTTTGTAGGAGCGGCTGGTGCTGCCATCGAGCAGGCGGAATCGGTATTTGCGGGGCTCGACGTTGAGGTAAGGCCATGGGACACCGTTGACATGGATGACATCACCATAGTAACCTGAATTGCATTAGCTAATGTGGTTCCTTATAAAAGAAGGTTGATACTTACTGGTGTCTTCGGTGGCTGGAGAAAGCGTTTTGCCGGTGCTTCGGTAGATCTTGTCGGCGATCAGCAACGGGATATCGTAAGCGCCAGCTGGAAGTGCGAGTTGAGCTTCCTGAAGAGGGTCCAAAACGTAGTAGAAACCTATTGATCTATTAGATTGGTTCTGCACGCACCGGATACTAAAGGAGTAATCAGACATACCGGCTTGGCCGTGAAACACATTTTCGGCGGTAATATCTACCCGGAGAAGTCAGCAAATCAATTTTCTAGATCATTCATTTGAATAGCCAATGAATACTTACGAACAGCGTGATCATGATACCACAATGTCCTCGGCGAGTAGTTGGGATAAACATAGTCCTTGTACTGCCCTGTTGCTATAGTATCATCTGCCCACCCTACAAATAAACATATTGAATTAGCTTTCCTCACAACATACTAACATCGTCTATATAATGAAAAGATTATTATATACCATCGAAAACCGGCCTGCTTGGCGACCCATGGAGATGGATACTTGCTGGCTTCGCCACATTGTTGATGAATCTGATTACCGATCTCCTCCCCACAGTAGTCTTGATCAAGGGTCCTGGTACTTGTCCATTATACCCCTGCAAGTCTGCTGGCTGAAGACCTGGGTAGACCTGCTTTTGGAAGTTATCAATTGTCATTTGGTAGAAGTCAAAGACCTCACCAGTTGTGGCATTGGTGAATGTTGTCAGAGGTTGTAACTCGGTTGGGATGACCAAAGGGTCCTCTGTAAAATCGGCCGTTAGTAGAGAGACGAGTGACCGCCTATGACGTGGAACTTACGGAAGATACGCGTGTAGACAGGACTTTCCCAGTCCTTGATTCCACGCTTTACTTTGGCTGCCTCAAGTGGATGGGCGGAAATGGTGCTCGCAAAAAGAGCTGCGAGGAGTGCAATATTGCGCATCGTTGAAAGGAGTAAATATAAACTAGGAGATACCAATAAAAAGGCGAACGAGTAAATAGTATTCGAGACTCTTTCTGATCGACTGATGAGAAGACTTGCCAGAGGAAATTGGAGGGTCTTTATATACCGAACTTGCGGGCTATCATGATGCGGTTTTCCTCATACAGCCTCCAGATATTGGATTGTCTACCCCACTACTGGCGGTTCCTTCATAGGGGCCCAACGCCTAGATTCTGAGATGGATCAAGCTTGCATCTACGCATACCACAAGCTAAACCATAAGTTTCACTTTCACGAGATATACTGTGGCCCACGAGACCATATCAGGTTGCTGGCTATAGGGGGAAATCTTTTGACGACTCTGTTTCTTAGGTTTTGTAAAATTACTTTTTCCAAGAAGGTTATATTTGCCTTGTGGTCCTAGGACTACTTGAGTTACTATTGCTCGAAAAATGTTGTTTACCATATACAGCGCCATCGAATAAAAGGAGATAGGTTCCCGATCTAGCTACAAACATGATTCAGCCATGGACTCAAGCCCAGTCTAAAACTTAGAATCCACATGTGAATCAGAACTTATGAGTATGATCACAAAGCCTGTAATTATGCCTGACTGACATTTTGTTGATTAGTATACTAAATAGTGAGATCTAGATTCACTTTCACCCCATGATTTAAGCTAACGGTACCACCAAAGGCGCTGGTCAGCAGTGAGGCAAAGTGGAACTTGAAGAAAAGCCATACACGGGGTTGAGATGGAAGAAGCAAGTGGCTTATTTGCTTCGCTTTTTAGAAAATTCAACTATCTCTATTTAGAAATAATTCTTGAGTAGAAGATAGAGACTTCTTGGCAGCTAGGTGATACTCTTTCGTCGGTCGAGCTGACCCCTGGCGCCATGGCGAGTTATTAAAGTTTATATGTAGTACCTGGATCTACGGGGATCCTTACGAATAATCTATAGGTGCCGAGTAGTGGTGGCGGCGGCACGGCGGTGGGTTTGGTGGTGAGTGTCTCGATCAGTTTAATCTCCCTTGCCGTCGTGATGTTACTACATAAATACCCGTATCTAAATTTATATGGAAATAGGTAGACCCGCAGCGATTTTCAAGAAATTTCTCATGCGGATAAAGCTTATCCCCCTGAGAATCAAGAGATGCATACATGCGGGTTTCTCTTAGCTAGTACTAACCCCCTACCTACTATTCTCATGCATGCAATATCCTAATTACGTAGTACTATTATTCCAAGGGGAAGTAATGTTTATACTATAAACTTTTGGCTCCCCACATATTACCACAACAGCAGTCCGCATACTGGTAAGTGGAATATTTGGGAAAGCGAGCTATTGTGGACGGACGCATCTCCCGTACTCTTGGCCTTTTCTCCCTCCCCCATTACTTAAAATATAGGCTCGCTAATCTTAGACTACAGAGAAAACCAACTGACTGCATGACTTGAAATAGGTTGATCGAGTACATAGTCTAAGGATACATGTAGTTGTGTTTCACTTACGCCATTGTATCACAGTGTGACTACCTAGATCTCTCGGTATCCCCACTTAATATACCCCTATATACCTTAAATAATCTCACAGGATCTCTACCTGAGCTAGGGCACTCTCGGTAATTTAAGCGGAAGCTGGCTCATGCGCAACATTTTCCCGTACGACCTGTGGTGGTAGCCGAACCAGGTATACCCCTGCTAACTAGGGTTTTGTGAATGGGAGAATCCCTCCACGAAGATCGATTTAGTAGTGGGGTATATGCATATCATAAACTGTATCGACGCATTGCAGTATAATAATTATTCATAATTCGCCTTCAGCTTGGTTTTTAGATTGCAAGAATGGGAGGTTCAGGGATTTGGGTCAAGTGGATTTCCCGGGGCTCTTAAAGTAAACCCCTGCAGATAAGTCCAGATATCTCTGTGGAGATCATGTAATATTAACTTCATGCATACATACTCTAAATTACTAGCTTGAAAGACTCATGTCCGAGAAATCACCATGTAAATTCTAGCCTCAATCACCAGTGATAATTATAACATGTGCTCTTTCTCGAAATTTTGGTGCAGCCCGGAGATCTGGTTGCCCGACGACACTACCGTGCTTGAGCAACTTATGTGAATTTCTCAATAATAATACAAAATAAACTTGAGTCTCAACTGGTGAATTGACAGGTAAGCCCCGTGGTGATCCAGCATGGACGAATTAAAGTTATGCAAGCATGCATGGTGTGCCGTCGGTATCTACAATTAGTCTCGAGCCGGACCACCTCCCCGCACAGGTTACCGAGAAGATATTTATGGTTATATTAAAGTAGCCCCAGACACGAATTCGATGAGGATATATGGAACCGGAATATTTAGAGTCCCTAAAACGTATTAGCGGAGTCCTGTCTCTGTATCACCTTCCTCTCGTTTCGAATGCTCTACCGATTCAAACTGCCAAACGACTGCATGCATGTGCTCTGGGAAGGTAATGCAAGTACCGACAATCTAGGCACCTACATTTCTCACAAATCGATGCTCCACATGCCTCATGGGAGACACCAATAATGAGTTCACACCCCTGCCCGGTACTTATTGCCGACCCCATGGTATGTGTATATGCTATGTATGCTGTCGGTATAGTATGACCTTCCATGTTAAAAGGAGTAAGACCTCATTAGAGTGAATCTTATGATCTCTAATTAAGGTTAAATATATCGGAACAAGCCGCGGTGTCATCATAAGTAGCAACATATTTCGAGCGAATTCTTTTCCCTTATTGTTTTTAGGCCCCATTCGCACCAAGTCCAGCAGCTAGAAAATCTGATTCCTATAAAGGTGGCTGGCCGACCATTGCTTTTAGTTTTCTTTTAGTAGCTGATATTCAGCAAGCAGCCTTTCTCGAAGATTGCCCAGAGAATTCTCATCCACTCTAAACCAAATATTAAGTGGGCCCCTATCTCATAATTCCATATTCCGGCGTTTGAAAGCAGTGGTTCAGTCGCAATAATAATTGTCCAACCTAAAGTTGTAGTAACAAACTCCCTACTTATCACTATTGAGAGTAAAGTCATAATGTATGTAGTTGTTGATGCCCACCGAAGTACTAGTGTCTAGCCTGTATGTATGTAAGGACCCGTATATTGAACTAAAAACTCTCTGCACTTTGCTCACCTGTCTTCCCGCAGAGTTTTGGTACCAGAATTAATCTGCCAGTCATACTAATGACAGTGGGCTACCAGTTACGGAACTGGCACGCTAAAGGATAGTTCTATCACGCAAGTGGATTCCTTATAAGCGGACCTATAGCTAAGGATTGAGGTGTGGCTAAGTTGTACTGGCTTGCGGGGCATTTCTCTGCCCGACTCCGTGGTACGGTTCGTTGATTTATCCCCTAATGACAGTATGAGATGCTCTCTTGTTGGTTCAGTTGTAAATTAAGCGGTTCTGATGGAAGCTAATTGTGGCGGCCGAAAAGCGATGTAACGTTAAATTCTCAGTTGGGAGAAGGTTTATCCTGTCCAGCTAGCCGTGTCTGCCATAACGTGTCATTCCACGTCTTGCATCTTGTTTATGAATGAGTCAGTATAACAAAAACATTTGCCAAGAGTTCGTCGTAGCTATCTAGGCTGGGGTCCGGTTGATTTCCGAAACCAAGAAGAAACGAGAGGGAAACATTGATGATGTCGGAACACACAGCAGGAAAACGTGGGATGAATTTGCTGCCACATGTACCCCGGGGGTCCTCCAAGTGATGCAACGGGCTCAATGCTTTGGCGTTGCACAACCCCAAAGTCAGGGCTGATATTTAGTTTTTTATACGGTGTGATTCAATTCTTTTGCATCTACCTTGATTACATACATAAGTGGTCTTCAATGTTTATCTGTTGGTAGTTATGGAATTGCATAACTTTAAGGACCCCAGGGGTACAATTGCGTAAACGTTTCCCGATTGGAGTCCCCAAGTAGAGTAGATGCACTAGTATCCTAAGATTCAAGCCTTACAGTCTGACAACTAGGCCTATATGGGCACTGTCCTTAGCCCTTCGGGTCGATTCTTCTGATATCAACTTCAAATTCGTTACATTCCCAAGAGATCATGTGGGGCCTCGAAGAATCTTGGCTTCAAGCCTTGGCGTGCCAACCCAGCATCTACTCGTAATCTCATAGCGTTTCCGAACACGACCAATATTGCCATACAAAGAGGTGGATTTGACACTTTTTGGTATGGTATGCAATAACAGTCATTGAATTTACGAGTAGCGCAAAATCTCGTTCATTCAGATGGTTGCCAAGAGCGGTGTTGGGATATTTTTCAGCTCCTCTGCTCTTGGCAACAGTTCCCATACTTCAGGGTTTCTCAATCGAGAGAGCCAAGAAGGCTTCTATTATGTGCGTCTAACATCCATCACCTCATGTCTCCCGCAGCTCCACTTCCCGCCCACGAAACGAAAAACGAACCGGTTCTTCACTACCCAGTCCTTCCGACGTCTCTGGTCTTGGAATTGAGGCAGTCCGATACGACTCAGAATACAACTGGATCCACGCTGTGGCTGGGTGCACAGGTACTCTCAGTGTACCTCTATGAGTTATATGGCTCCAGGCAACGGAATGCGGGCACTCAGCGGTTGAGAGCGATTGATCTAGGCGCCGGTGTAGGACTGACAGCGAATGTGCTGGCTATATTGGGATTCGACGTCGTAGCCACAGATTTGAACATTGTGGTTGACGCTGTTCTGGGGAGCAATGTACAACACAATGGAGAGCGTATCGAAGCTTCGGGAGGCGGCAATATTACTGTGAGGGAGTTAGATTGGTTTATTGCTCCAGATGAATGGGATTGGGGCGGAGATGTATCTATTGCACCAAAGGGGCCCGCGACAACGGGCGATAGCATCAGCCCGTGTTTTGATCTAATTGTAACTGCGGATACACTTTACACCAAAGAGCTTGTTGCACCATTATTAAGGACAATCGAGTCGTTGTCAGCTACATCAAAAAGGGGCAGAAAGTGTCCGCCAGTATTTGTTGCGTTAGAAAGACGGGATCCGGAGGTTATTGACTATGCCCTGGACCTTGCCAAAAGAGTGGGGTTCGAATGTAGAAGAATACCGGATGCACGATTGGAGAAATGTCTTCATTCTTCTGGAGTCAAATGGGAAAAAGAGGATTGGGATGGAGTGGAGATATGGAAACTAACTTTCAAGGGCTAAGATTGTAGATATCTTCAGTTGCGAACTATGGAGATATAACAGGATCCTAGGATCATATCTTTATATAGGCTTTTTGTTGGATTTATTTCTCCAGAAATCTTAGCTATAACTAGTTCCAGTACTTGTATATGTAATTACTGAACCAGTAGTTAGCCATAGTCAAAGGCTGTTATCCTGTGATCAATTCTCTCCGACAGTGATGTGTTAATTTTCACAGGAAACTTTTGGCCTGTTAGGTACTCCGACTAAGGGGGGTGAGAAGTCTCAAGACATAGAAGTGACCCTTCTGTCCAAGGTTTGCCCGAAATTGCAAGGATTTCGATGGAAGCCTAAGACAATGATATTCATAAATCAGCAATTGTGCTCCAACACTCGGGACAGAACCGACCCCGGTGAAACAAGAAACAAATGATTGAAGAGACCATATATACCATCAAGTGATGATTCATCCCCTCCCCCCCCCCCAGCCAGTCGTGATTGTTATAACTGTACTGGATAGGTTCGCTAATTTCGGTTGTATAGGCCTCTTAAGGATCTTTCCGAGAAGGGCTGATCACCGCAATTGGTTGCAAGAGGTCTGGGCTCTATACTCTAGGTCTGGGGTTTCTCCCACTGATATTTAAAGGCTATTGAGCTTCTAAAACAATCTATCTATATGGTAATTTGGGAGAACACTCTGATGGTGATAACCAGATGGTGGGAATGAGTAACCCCCCCCCCCCCGATACAATACCCCCACGAAATAGATAGGTATATAGCTGCTATAGACTTTATGGCATATTTGGTACCTTACTTTTCTTATGTCTCTTGTGTTGAATATGTATATATGCATTTGTGGTTAATGCAATGTGCTTATACTTTTCTAAGCCCTCAGAGGCTTCATTAGCTTTAGGTGTTCTCATGGTGGCACTTTTGAGCAAGAACCCCTTTACTCCATGAGTCTACCGTGATACAATCAAACTTGACGGGACCTGAACGGTGACCGCCGGAATGAACCTATTCGTCGGTAAAAAAAATAATACACTAGGTGTTCAGCCTCAAAGTAAGTCAGTCTAAAAGACACTAATGCACTTAGAGGTTTCTCCACCGATGGGCCGCTCTGGGTGCCTCTCTAGATTTTGCGCTGTCCGTGAACAGAATGCGGAGAAATTAATCTGCACTCATTCTCAGCCTCATCTTTCCCTACCTATGTTCGCATCATTGATTGGGAGAAGTATCGCAAGCCAGGTAGAGGCGAAGAGGAGGCTCGGTAAATCTCTTGGTGGATAGCCTGAGGCTAGCTTAGCCAATCGATCGCGATATATGCTCAAGCGCTGTGATGTCACCAATCCTTATGTGATTCGCCACCATAAATAGAGCGTTGGATTGGACGAGGATTTACTTTTGCATAGCCCACCAGGGAACCCCGCGCAATAGCTAGCTAGTGCTTATTGTGGAGTATCTTGGGGAGGCGCCGATAGATATTGTTTTGACTGGGTTTGGTTGAGCGTGGAAGCCTCAATAGATGATTCTTGACCTTACAGAGATGCAGGCGTGCCCTGCCGCATTGTGATCAAAAGTATACTAGGTACATACCCTGGTGTTTAATTGTGTATATAGGTGAGGGCTTGGTAAAGGCTTCGACGCCTTAGTGGGGTAGCGCATACGAGCTAACGCATCATTCTCCAGGGAAACCCCCTCCAACTTTACGCTTCCATTCCGCTGCGGTTTCCGTTGCACATAATGCATAATGAATAAAGAAAGAAAGGGGAAAAACCGTCATGAATTGAGGAAGGAGGGGGGGGAAGAAAAAAAAAGGAAAAAACCGCGACTTCTGAGCGCCGAGTGATTTGTGGTGACGCCACCACGAGTGATTGCGCGTGATATCGATTATGTAACCCTGTCCTTGGTGTTCGTCTCCACGTCACCTTTACATGCTTGCCTAGGAACACTAGGGATATATACATACAGCAACAGGAACGATCTATGGGAAAACATGGCCATACGATTTCACCCCCTTGTTTTTCCATAGATCATTCCGCTCACTATAGGTACACTATGGTAGTTCAGCATCGCCCGGTCCCTACATTATCAAGGGATCGTTGATGATCTAGCTGAACGCAATGAAAGTTGTAACCGGGTCCGCATGAGACACCTTGACGTGACTGGGGGGATTATCTATGCATAAAACTTATTCTAGGCATCCAACGGGGCCACCCCAAGATTTTTTTGTGGGGGCCAATTGATAAGGCACAAGGCTCAGAGCACATGCCGGCACGTTTTTGTGGGAAACCACTGCCATTGACACTCTATTAGGCTAAAGGCCTTTCTTGTGTGCAGTTGCGCATGTATCAATATATAATCACCACACTTGGGCGGGGGCATGCCGGTCCGACTCTTTCCCACATATTCCAGCACCATTTTATGTGTAGGGGATTAGTATCCCCCAGACTTTAGGTTTCGGGTTTCAACACAAGGCAGCATCCGGTCAGGCCTTCTTGTTTAGTATCCATTTACAATATCAGGCTGTCAGTAAGTGGAGTATCACTGAGTCCTTCCCGCACGAGACCAAGAGACTTTTCTATATTGTGAAACATTCATGACCACAAATATGCACTGCATTGTTCAGCTCCGTGTTTCTGCAGATACTCTGTGGGCGAACTTAAGCCTGCGAGTCCTGGAGTTCTGGGTTGTAAGCCAAACTGCTCCAGAAAAAGGGTATATTCCAGGTAACCGGCGGCCTGGCGTCCGAATAGTAATACTAAATAGGGATCGAATTATCCCTGCAGCGGCGCGGCTCTCCTCCGATTTCTTCACACAAAGCTACTCAACACATCAATGGAGTCTGGGGAAAGTATGATGATTATTTCTCTATGTAGCCGCGTCGTCATCAATCCGCAAAAAGCAAAAAGAAAAACAATTTATTAAATGAAGAATATATTGATCTAGGTACCCGCAGCATCTCGTTGTGCTGCAACAGGGATACTCAACACCAAAACTTGCATATTCATGGCCTACGGTTGGCTTTATACCCATGCTGAGGTGCTCAATCAATACAGTATAGTAAAGGCATAAAACCACTAGGTATTTTGATAAGAACTGAGAGCCAACCTACCTAAACGTGTAGTTGCTGATTAAAGCGCTATTGGGAGGATAAGAGTGCCTTCGCTCTGCCCAATTATCATTCTACACCACCCCTCACTGTTAGTTGACGTTGGCAATAGTCTAACAAGCAGGTATCAATCAATACCTTAGATGGTTAGCAGTTTGATTTTCCGAGGAACAATTTTTTTTCTCACACCGCACCCTACGCAACTTCACACATCTAACCGCATGTGAGATACAAAAATACCATTGGAAGTGCTTTTTGGCTGACGTGGGTTGGCTCGATCAAGGTCATCAAAACGTCACTGTACCAGGCCAGAAGTTCTAGTTATGTAGCAAGTTACTTACTACTCTAGGAATGTGCCAACTCGCACTACAGTATGCTTTGCAGATTAAAGGTATAATAGAGCATTTTAGTATATCCCTGCAATCTGTGTACTCTATCTGCCATATTTCTTCAACGTAAAATGGTGTGGCGTAAGTGGCTTCTGCAGCAGAAATATGACAGAAATATGGGACTAAAACGCACTAATCAAACGTTCAGCAATTGCGGAACCCTCCTCCACCTCTTCTTTCTCGAAACCAACCCCCCTCTACAATTGTGGGGCCTTTGGCCCCTGCCCTCCTCCATCTCGTAGTATCCGTTACTGTCGCTTAGCCTTCAATAATCTGAGAAAATCGTGTCTCCATCTTTATCTGCATGCAGTTTAGCCTCCAGCGTAGAAGTTCGAACTCAAGGTATGTAAATAATTACCCCCCCTTATTGCCATATAGGTTGTTGGTTATTTTTTTCTTAAGACTATTTAGGGTCTTTCTATGAAAGGGCCGGAGGCTCGATATTTTCACTCTAGGCCGACGTGGGTACGTCTCTACTCGTAATCTCATAGTGTTTCTGAATACGACCAATACTGCAATGACATACAGAAAGGTGAACCCGACGCTTTTTTGTATGGTATGCAATAGCAGTCGTGTTCGGAAACGTCATGAATTTGCGAGTAGCTCTTCAGCGCTTTAAGTTGTAGCCTTCTTCCGGTCTAAAAACAGGGTTTGATGGCTAACTCGACCAATAGGACCCTTCCCATATTTCTCATATTTCTACAATAGTTCTACCAGAGGCTATACGTAGGTACACGTCGAATTCAAAATATATCTATTTCTAATGACATCAAAAACAGACCAGCATGAAAGCTACAATACCCAGTCAAATAATTCAGGAGGCTACAGTACGAAAAAGAGGGGTGGGATCACTACGATATTCGCGTCAATACGCTAGCAGTGCGGTAAGAATACGTATTGGTACGGTAATCCTCCTCTAATGCCGATTTGATTTAATTCTGTATTTATCACTAAATTCCACCCCATTTCTTCATACTGTACTTGCCGAGGTCGGGGTGAACGCTCTCTAACACACCTGCGCGTGACTATATGAAATGCCGTTCTGCGCTTGTGTTTATTGTAATTGTTGTCTTCGTTTGATTCGAGCCTTGTTTATGCACATCATAACCTCATGATTTCCCCTCGAACTTGCATGAAACTCGGTGTTCGATAAATTACCTTAGAGTGTTTAGTTAATGCCAATTTTCATTTCTCTAACATGCGCCACTGAAAAATGATAATTTTGTATGGTAAATCATGAATGACAGGGATAAACTAAAACATTCTGATAGGGAGATAACTATCTACAAAAGAAATCTGTATCGGTAATTCTAGACGTTTATCGAAAGATGTTCTCATGCGACATCCCCTTTCACCCTGATAGTACGTATGCAGTAGCACCAAAATCGGCTATCACCGTCCTCCTATTGACAACAGATATTTGCATCTGCAGACATACCTACTTGTAGGTACATCCGAACCCCAGGGTTGCATCATGTACCTGCTGAAACCAAAAAATGATTTATGCAAGTCACCTTTTGTTGTGTTTGCCCCTGGACACTCGCCGCCGTCCAGGGTGCCAAGCCCGCCGGCCCAAATGACATTATGGTTTATGCTCTAAAGCAGCGTATCCCTTTTAGTCCCCGACGGTTAAGGAGGGTAACACCTGCTGTGATTTATCACACAATCATTGCAAATATTCCGGGACAGTTTAACATCGGACGCCCGTGCTCCAGGGAAATCCGTTGGTTTCCGATAGACGCAGACAAATTGCCGAGTACTTGGGAGTACCTCTGCTTTAAGAGGCTGTTATTAGGTAAGGTGTGACTGTTATTCCAATTCGATATACATATAGGCGTTTGCTTTCAGGTTTTCTCTCAATTGTAATTTGAGGTTTAATGGATTAACACTTGGATAAATCGGTGCAAATGGAACAGTATCCTTTTTATTCGGAGATTTATTTTATCTCAGATTACGTTTAATTCCAGAGTATGACTTTACTTTGAGCGGGGAGCGGTAGCCACGGCCGAAGGTCATCATTTATGCTAATGAGCGGGCAGCGAGAGGCAGTGGTCAGTGATGTCGCTTTGTACGACACGCCAAAATAAATTTTGTGGTCAGAAGGTGGGTATTATTCCCCCCTCTCGCTGTCTAGCGGACCAGACCTCAGAAGCGTTAGGCCTATGTCAGCCTCGACCTGGATATGGACCAGTTAGTTGTCTTGAGCCTCAATTTACGTCATTTTAGCCTTTTTCGCTAGTGAGGCCAATGATGGCAATACCAAGAATCTGATAATCCTTGCAAATAGTAGTTGATTGGTCTAACGCTGTTATTTTGCTTAGTCATTACTCCGTAGATCTCCCACAATTCGTTAGATACCAAATGTAGACCTGAACTGTATGAGATGCATGCAGGCCTGGGGAAAGTTAAACGATGACTGCATGAAGCCTCGTGATTTTTCTTTGCAAAGCACGGCCAACACTTCGTTCGGTACTTCGGCGCTTCCAGGTCATCGATTGCAGCATGCAATCGACCAAGGAAAAAAAAAAATTCGAATTGATAATGATTGGCCAATAATTAATTGGACACCTTCCCTACTATTGAGGTAATGGGCGGGCTTATGGAATGATATCTCTTAACGGTCCCTATATAGATAAGAGGTAATGCCCACTATAGGCCCTCTGGAAGTCTAGACGTATAGTGTTTCGACTGAAATCTTCTTCACTGTACGGAACCGTCATACAGGATATGTTCGAGGCCCTTTCACGATAACACCAATTCTACCCTTACTCTGTAGATCAGAAATCTTTTCTTTTCCTGTAGACCAGGCCTTTAAAAATTTTCTTTCACAATGGATCCAGTTGGCCTCACAGTTGGTCTTATTAGTACCGTTGCTGCGCTCGCCTTCAAGCTCCACCAACTCATTGCCGAGTCCGAAATCGCAGGCGACCAATTCGAAGATCTCGTATGTGAGTTCAAACTCACTAGTTCGGGCCTCCAGCGTCTCAACTCCATCCTCGCCCGTTCCACTCTCCCAGATGCCTCTATATCAGAGTACAGATCGCATGCAAAGGATCTCAAATCCATACTCGAATGTGTCAAGATCGATCTGCAGAGAATTCAGAATAGACTTAATAGCCCCTCATTCTGGACCCGATATTCTCAGAAGAGGGACTTGATTGATGGGGACCTACGGCGGTTGACGTCAAAAATGTCTGGAATCAACTCTAGCTTGATTCTTCTTGCTACCACATACAGCTACATTCAAAGCGATGACCGATTTACCAAGTTGGAGTCCGAAATGAAAGAAATGGGAGTCAGAGCCAAGAATTCGCAAAATATCAACCTCTACCAGTTTGTGCAGGTCGATGTCGATATCAACCTCGAATATGTCCAGGCGGCGATGAAGGTGCAGCAGGAAGATGAGGAGCAGTCAAGATGTCATTCCACCAAGGAATCTGAACAGAGTGTTTCTATTCTCAATGATTCAACCCCGCGGTCAATTCCGGTGCCTACCATTGAGACGGTTGCTCAGTATCCAGACCCACTTGGTGAATTTTTAAAGGAACAAGACGATGGATGGAACCAGTGCGCTTACTCCACCTCTACGAAGCCGTCGGAGTCTGGCCTAGGCCCAAATACAACCGCCAACGACTCGACACCCCGATCAATTGCGGTGCCTGACATTAAGACAATCGCTCAGTACTCATATCTACTTGATGAAATAGAAAAATCATGTGACGATGAATGGGCGCGTTTCACCGCCTCGAAGCCGTCGGGGCCTGCCTCACGCTCAGAGATGACTGCCAACGGCTCGACACCACTGTCAGTGCCTACTGTTGGAACACAAAAGGCCCATGGCGAAGGTTGGTCTTGCGCTTATTCGGTCGTATCGGGGCTGTCGGAGTTTGCCTCGGATTCTAGGGTCACTGCTAACGACTTGACCCCAAGATCAATCTCGGTATCTATGGATCTAAACGCTTCGCAGGATGAAGCGTTCCAGTGTTCCGATTGGTACGCCATGTGTGGTCTTGAGGGAGCAAGCAAGTTACAGGAAGATGCATGGGTGGGTTTCGGGATGGCTATCGTTTAATTACTATCTAATTTTTTTTTTTTCTGGGGGGAATCCACTTTTTCGCTCTCTCACTCTCTTTATTGGATATAAGCTACTGGGCGTCGGGATTGGGTTTTGGGTTTTGGGTTTTGGCTAATGGGTGTTGCCGGGCTTGAGTATTGGGTAATTAATTGGGGGTAATGAGGATCGATTGGATTCCTTTGGCTGGTGAACACTTTGTACATATACATATGCATTTCAGCCCATGCTCATGCTCATGCGCAGTATTTTATGGAAAATTTAAAGAGATAGGCTGTGATTCTGATCAACCAATGTGGAATTCTCAGTTGAGTGTAGGCGGCCACTAATTGCGAAAGAAACCTGCATATGTATTCTCGTTTAACCCATGGTCTCATAACGTGTCCTCAAATCATACAAAAGAAATCCTGTGTGGATGATCGTAATCGCAACCAACAAATGAGAAATATACAGACAGTTCCTGGCCCTGCGGTCAAGATACAATACCTTTCGGTGAAAATAAATATACAAAGAAAAAGGGGGGGTCGGTGAGAATGAAAACGAAGAATTAGTATAGTAAAACCTGAGCCCTAGCTAATAAAGACAAACCTGTATCGGACCGCTTCAACAGCCCCGGAAAAACAGTTGTTCGTACCCTTCCTGACGCCTGGCGAGGATGCAGCACAGGTTCCATTTTCCTCGTGTCCAATTCATTATCATCTTGCCACTCAAATGTACATGCACCCGGCTGTGCTGAGATAGTAGAATGTAATTCTGCTGCAGCAAAAACTAGTGCGCGCATACTATGAAATCTAGCATCATCATTTGAGCCTTTCAGCGCAAATGGTCTTATTAAATCACATATAGTCTTAGTAATTTGATATATCACGTTGTCTGGGCCGATGTAGTTATTGCTGGGCGGATAAAAACTAGAAGCTTGGAAGGCGCCTTGATTTTTTTTTGGACAAGTTAGCTAAACAATAGTTAATAATCTTATATGGGAAAATTCTACAAACCTGGATCACGCAATACACGAGCAGAAATTATTGCACGTAGAAGAGAAATCCTGGACTCTTGTTTCGATAACAAATTCGACCAATTTCCACCCTTTGCAATATTCTCCAAGAAGACCCGATCGTCGTCCGGGATATCTCCTAAATAATCTTGGTATGGAACTCCGTCCTGAGCTATGTAGTAATTCAAAATATGGTCCGTTATGCGTCCGTCCACATTTCTGAAAAGGCGAAGTATCGACCCATCATCTTTAGGCTGCGATTGCCAAGGTATCTGGCCTGTCGTTCCGGTGGCCTGATGGGGATGATGACCCCAATGACCACTAAAATTATTTGTAGGAGGGCCGATTTCGTATGGAGGATTCTCCGAATACATCATATCCGGACAGGGACCAGTGCTCCCAGGCGTAGTAGACGGCCATTGGCCAGATGGCATCACATCGCCTAAGGGTTGTTGGAAATCGAACTCATATGGACTGCGAGGACTCTGCATCTCTGAGTTTGGGACTTGTGCCCCAACAGTGACATTCGTAGGGACTTTGTTCCTTTTTTTTCCACCTCCGGAGTTTGTGGGCGGGCCTTGGCTAGGTCGACTCGAGGGATGGGGATCATTAGCAATAGCCGTAATTTCGACTTTAGGGCCACAGGCTCCGCAAAGCCCGTAACTTAACCGCCTTATCCAGCTCATTTTTGCGATTGCCGGTTTTTCGGTTTCCATCGTACTTGATTTGAAGCGTCAGCAGTCGAAGTTGCTTTCGGTCTCTTCTCTTCGACTTTCGGGTGTGTGAGCGCTGGCGGGAGCGACCTTGACTATAAGGCGCTTCGGTGCCAGTCGGGTATAGAATGAAGACAGTGATAGCGATACTAGCGATAGCTAGTAATGTCGAGGACTGCTATAAGTATCAGATGTGGTGGCGTGTGTGGCGACAGTGATTTTCATGAATCGTGAACTCGTAATCAGATGCTTATGGAAAATATTTTTCGAAGTACCGGTAGTGTCCTTGATCTATGTCGATGAGGCCGGATGTATGAGCTTTTTAGAGCTTTTAGAGCCCCCCCCCAATTCATGCATTACATGTATGTAGGTGAGTAACAGCCCGGGGCAACTAGTTCACACTCGAGACCCTGGAATCCCATAGGATCAACTTGGACCGGTATGTGGTGACCAGACAACACGCAAGGAGTAGGTACTGAGTGGTTATTCATGGGTGCTAAATGAATATGGACCCTCTCTCCCCTAACCTATAGTTCGGTTTCTGTTTACAGAGATGGGGTGTTTCTGTTCGCGCCAGGACCTTTCCCCGAGTTAGATTTTATCTTGGGCGAGACGACCATTTGTCACTATGTTTGGATTGGCCATTGGCGATGATCGTTGGTGTTGGAGATTACCGTTTAAGAGCGTTGACAGAGATGTCCCTCGACTACGGAATTGACCAGGTCAGAGTGGCAAAGTAGAAGCAGGCCGGGATATCTATTTGCCAGTCCATTGATTGATCAATTGAAAGTTGAAGCGAGAGGAGCCATATATACCACCATCGACCATCGATGATGGTTTCTAGAATCTCAACGCGTTACATGCAACCTACATGTACTCGCAGCAGGTAACAAGTACCCGAAAATGCAGCTGCATGGTTTTTGTGTATTTTTGACTTCTACTCCAATGGTAGTTGTAGATTAGGGCATGCATTTTCGGGTACTTGTTACCTGCCGCGAGTAGTATCCAAGGCTTTTTTCCCTCTCCTAAGCTTTGAAATACTGCTAAACCCAGCATGGTGGCGGACGTCGCGCATCACTAGACTACTCTCTACAATGGATACCTTTGGGATTCGATACATTTTGTTGCTCTGCCTCGAGCTAGATAGGTATTTGTGTCAGGTAAAAAAAAGTGATTTCTCCCTCATAAGGAGCCCGGCGGAAGCCCCCATATTAGCCGTCTAGAAGATGCCACGAATATATGTGCACGTGATGATACTGTATTTATGATTGGCGTGATCTCATGTATTCTATTCTACTCCGCGCGGTATAGGGGGCTTTGGAAATCGCGTGGTACACTATCTTATAGTATTAGGTACACACGAAGACCGAGGCAAATTCTATGTCCTGTTTTTTTTTTTAGACTTGAGTTTATCAGCTCGAAGGTACACCCAGAGGCTAGTCTCGTGCATCACCACCAAAAAAATACCGATGGGGTCTGGGAACGAGACTACCCAGTGGCCTGTGTTTGACTGTGGTACTGTATGTAAGCCTACAAGTTCCACGGTCCAACCCCCCCCCCCCCCCAAACACACACACAAAAAATCAAGAAGCCCCCCACATGGACCTCCACGAACGTTACCTCTTCGAATAGAGACTACATGAACGCAGTGGGGTCTGCGATCAATGCATGTAGGCGCGAGTGCAAGTGTGCAAGTGTGTAAGTGTGCAGATGTGATGATCCAATAGAGAGGCGCGTAACGCCATGATAGTTTTGGTTGGATGAAACACTAGGCCAATCAAAACTTTTTTTGTTTAGCTACCCAATAAAGGGCATTTAGCAATTCAAAGAGGGGAGGGTGGAAGATTCCCCACCGGACCCAGGATGCTATTCACCTTGACACCGTGGTTACCATCAGCGCAATCGCCAAATGGTACATTGTATTTGGAGCTAGACTGTAAGTACAGCGGTGGGTAAAAAGTCATCGAACGCAGTTAGAAGTATATGCAGATACTTTTAGAGTACATCTCCTAGGCCACGAATATGTCTGATGCTTTGTGAATGTTGGGGTATTTGCGCATTCTCTGTTTGATCAGAAATATCTTTCGGACTGCAAATCTGGAGTGTTAGAGCACATATCCGGCGCGCGGTAAATCCGTTGCACCCTATAGTTGAAACGCTAATGCTACCCAGAAATACTCTATTCTAGAAGGATATCAGAAAATTAGGGTATTCAAATTCGCGACCTAGCGCCTAGATAATACTTATCTATCTCAATAGCTCGGCATTGCTTATTTTTGGCGATTTCGTTTCACCAAAAAAAAAAAAAAAATCACAAAGTTTATGCGGTTCTATAGATATATGCATTGAGAAAGGAAATGTGATCTGAATTCTATGCATGGCCAATTGGTACATGACGTAGGTAACGTTCGATCTTGAGAAGTTTCACTCTGCATATGCGCATACCTGTGCTGCCGTTGGTATTTAGTTTTGCGGTACAATATTTTCTTTTTGCATGCCAAGTCAGAATTTATATCGGTAAGCTGCAAGAAGACCTGTCCCACCAATTTACTCTATGCGCACTGTTATGCGCATTTAACCCTGAAAAAATACATATATTTATTTCACTAGCTAGCGACAACGGATAATAGTCGAATCCCTCTGAACTGATCAGATCGTTAACATTGACGTCGTCGCCGCCGCCGCACCTGTAAGTGGTGGCACTATCAGTCCAGCTTGAGTTTCCCATCACTCCTCCACCACTTCCCCTACCACGAGCTCTAAATGGGCACTCGGACCAAGGAAGTCATCGCTGTAGCCATCGACTTCGGCACCACATACTCTGGTCCGTACTAATACCCCCGATTCCATACATCCCCTTTTCCAAAAGCTAATGGCCCTAACAAGCGGTCGCTTTCTCACAACTCAATGTGGAAAATCCCATACCAATACAAATTGGCGACTGGCCAGGGCAGGAACTTGGGCGAAACAGCTACGCGGTCCCTACCGTGGTGGTCTATCCCGATGACGGCGGTCACGCACTTTGGGGTTTCGAAGCCGAGAAGGCTAAACACACGCTATACCCAAAATTTCGTGTTTTTAAGCCCTTTATAGAGCCGAATTCTATGAGTCGTTATCGAACCCCACCGGGTAAGACACTGAAGGATGTTGTACACGATTACATCCAAGGCTTGTATGAACATTTAATTGAGCACCTTACTCAGAATCGCATCTATTCAAATGATAGAGTAGATTTAGATATTCTATTGACGGTTCCGGCGGCATACTCGGATTCTACCGTGGTGAATTTTAGGAGTATTGTGGAAAGTACGGAAATCGGAAATCATGTTTTTGCGGTCGATTTGACAGAGCCGGAGGCGGCGGGACTTTATACTGTAGATATAATGGGTTTACAACGGCCTCACGCCATCCCTAGCTGGAAGGTAGGATATGCTCTATCTCATAGGGGTGAAGCTGTTTAGTGCTTACAGATTTTCTAGAATAACGACTGTTTTATCGTTTGTGATGCTGGCGGAGGAACCGTCGACGTCTCATCCTACAACGTCCTAAGATTACAACCAAGCGTCCATGTTGCACACACCAATATAATTTCAGGTTCGGTCCCTCTGCATATCCGGTAATCACAAAAAGTATATTAAAACTGGAGTGGGTGATTTTTTATAGGCAGCTATTGCGGCTCCACAATGATCGATAAAGGATTCACCACCTACGTAAAACAGCTGATGGGTGATGAGTCCTGGAATAAATTGAAGCTGCAAACAGAGCCCATCATCAAAGCGTTTATCACCGAAAAGGAACGTTTTGACAACAGCCCATATGAAGAAACTTTCTCTATAAACTTCGGGGATTTACCATGTCCAGGAAAGAAAGGCCCTTATCTCCCTATATCCCGGTAGGTGATGCCCGTAACTTAATAGAGGATAAGGCTTAGAGCTGATTGAAGCATTGCAGAACACAAATGCAGGAGCTTTTCGCAATATCATTGAATGAAATCAGATCGCTACTTGTTAAGCATATTGATCAATGCAAAGCCAAAGGACATACAGTGGGTGTATGTTCAACATCGGCTTTCTCTTTGCAATCACAGATCTAGGTTGATGCTGACATGATATATCAAAAGGCTATTTTTCTCGTTGGAGGCCTCGGTTCTTCGCCATATACAAAACAAAAAGTCGAGCAATATGCCTGGGAAATAGATCGCAATATCAAAGTTTATCAACCCCCCGAGGCGTATAAACCCCGAGTTCTCTTAGTATTAGAACATGCTAATATTTGTGAAATATAATAGTCAGCAAGCAGTCGTACGTGGAGCGATTACGAAGCAGATACAAATGCTTAAAAAGTTTGAAGATCCTGTGCAATCACGGCTTGTAAGGAAGCATTATGGATTAGTTACGATGAAGCCCTTCAATGATAGGAAGAACTTTGAATACGAAAAATATGTGGACCCGTTGACAGGAAACGTTCTTGCAAAGGATCAAATCGAGTGGCTAGTAAGAAAGGTAGGAACCCCTACATGATTGCGTACCTAGGGTGATGCTTACTGAGGAATAGAATGATGCGTTTACTGGGGAGAATGAAACATGCATTGAGAAGGTTTTCAAGAGAGATTTTTGGCCCTCGAAAAACGGCTATCGTTGGAGAGAGGTCATCGTTGAATGTACCAACGATGACCCACCGTTCCGTGTTGAACCTGGTAAGGCACCTAACTTTTCCCGATCAGTAATCACCGCAAGATTCTTACATGTGCTCCCAAATGCGCTATACAGGTGTCAGGGTAGTCTGTACTCTGATCCCTGACCTCAGCAGTTGTCCAGTCCGTGAATTTGAAAAGATCAGGAAAAAAAGGGAGGGCCCATTTGCATTCAGGTCTCTCAGATACTATCATGCTCGGTATAAAATCAAAATACATATTGGGACTGTTGGTGTAAGATCAGAGATGTTTTACAGGGATGAACCCAGGCCCGATCTAATGACTACTGAATGGGCTGAGACGGGGGATGAAAAGAATGACAGTTCTAGTAGCTAGATAGTGACTGGTTTTTTTTTCTTGTTTGATACACCTATGAATATCCCACACTCAGGATCTTGATTATTGTAGATATTTTATTATCAAGATATTATAATATCTGAAGACGTTTCTTTTTCTCCCATCTAACAACAAAGTATCAACTTGTGCTCCAATCTATTCGGATTTGTAAGGGTTGAAAGATTGCCTGAGTATAGATGGAGATCCTCTCCAATCATATGCGTTATTATTAGCAACCTCAAACCCCGGTCCCCGGTATAGATGTGTACCTACATAAAGAACAGTTATCGCCCCGCCCCCTAGGTACGTACCTTAGTATAAGCGACTAGTCTTCGTATCCTGCATGTCTCAAGCATGTATATATCTTGCCTCGAACCGTTGGCACCTACCCAGCCATGTAGTGTACTATGGCAGTCAACAAGAAGCCTCTCCAATCAATTCGCCAAGACAATTGACATGACCGCAGAGAAGCTAGAAGCATGCATCTTCCAGCTCATGTCATGGGATCCCAGGGTTGTGGCATAGAAGATATGGCTATGCCCACACATGTGGCGCTTACTAGTTGGTTTCCGAGTTTTTTTTTTTTGGCAAGGATCAAATTGGCCTGTATCATGTCAGGGATAGATTTATGTAGATGGTGACTGACAGCTGGAGACACTCTTTGACAGCGTTGGGAGCTGATGGTGTTGTCACCAGGCAGACACAGGGAAATGCTCCACACCTTCAAAGAAATCTTTACCCTGCGGTTCATTGCCTAGCAGGTGACCCATCAAAACGAGTGATAGGTTATGTCTACAAATAAAACTTCAATGGCTACAATACATTTAAAAGACTATAGCATACACATTATTACTTCGGTTTTTTTCTTCTTCTTTGTTTGCTTTTTTGAAACATGTTCAAGGTTGATTCGCAGTCAGTCCGTCTATCGGGGGTACCCCATCCGGGAATCCAATCAAACCAGAATACGCTAGCCCCAGAAAATTATTTCTTCACATGTGCTGATAGGTATAAATATTTGGATAACGCAACGCTGAGTAACTTCAGCTGACTCTCTCCGGGTTGAATCGTATCCGATCGTGATCTAGATCTGCCTCAGGCACCGCACCGGTGCTGACATGCACGCCAGATCTTGATCTCAGTGACCCTCCTAGAGTTTAAATGCCATATAATTAACAGCAACGGTTAACGCGGGTTTGGATTCGTAGCAGGGTTTCTGGTGGCTGGCTTGGAGGTTAGAGGTAGATGATTTAACCTCCAATTATGAAGTTACATATGTGTGCTGGGAGAGATTGGGAGACAGCTTATAAGTGGGCCGATAAAAATTATGTGAAGTTCGAGGACGAAAAGATGGAATGGATCAGGCTTGGAAGAAGAGTGACGAGGAGACGGAAATGATAGAAATAACAAATGGCCAACGAAAAGAGAAGAAGGAGATTATGAAGTGGTTAGAGGTGTGGATTGATAATAGATTGAACTTCAGGATACACTTGAGGGAGAAGACAGCAACTGGCGAGGGGTAACCAAAGACTGAGAGTAGATTCGGCTAGGAGAATGTACATTGCCTGCTGACATCAGGTGGTAGAATATGGGAATAAGGTATGGTGGAAAGGGCAGAAGGGCCTAGTTCAAGAGATCGACAAAGTCAATATGCAAGCAGCAAGAAAAATAGGTTGACACTTTTGGACTGCACCTACAGTTGCAGTGGAAGTCGAGAATGACATGATCCCAACAGCACATAGGCTAAACCATAAAGCCTGCATGCAGGCCATTAAAGGTATCAAGAAAAATTCAAATCACATGACGAACATCGTATATTGAAGGCAGATTGAGATTTTGACCACTGACATATGAAAGGCAGGAGACAGAAGAGAGACAAAAGAAAAGTGGATGCAGGGTGTAGTAAACAAACTAGACAAGCTAGTGGGCAAGGAATGGAAGAAAATTGAAAGATGGAAAGTAGTATTTAGGAAAGAAAGGAAGTAGGAAGATGAGGCAAGGAAGGAAATAGAAGTGGAAGTGAAAGTATACACAGAAGAAAGAAGAGAAAGACAAGAGAGAAGGAAAGAGGGAGATGATGAATTACTGATATATAGTGATGGGAGCTAGATAGAAATCATGGATGCCGAAATGGTGGAGATAAAAAAAAACTATCCAAATCGGCATAAAAGATGCTAGTAAAGAGAAGAAGAGGACCATCATAATAGCAGTCAACAGTCAGAACACGATAAATAAAATTGAGGTCAGAAAACTTAAGTCGGGTGAAATGATGGTGCACAAGATCAGGTGGCTGTATGATGTAGTAAAGAAGCTAGTAATTAAAATCAGGCTGGAGTGGGTAAAAAAGCATACGAGCATCATAGGAAACAAATGGGCAGACCAAATAACCAGAGAAAATACAGTGAAAGGCAGAGTGCACAAGGACGACTTTATTTCCATAATACACCTAGAGAGTATCATCACGGACCGCAGCCGACAGGCTAAGTCTAGGCCGTTACTGTTACCAAGAAGGCAGCTACGAAGCAGAGTTGTATGAGTAATGGGTTGTTAGGGTTTCCTATTCAGCCCTCACTTGCGTTAGGTATTGCTGCGGCACAGTTCTTCCTTGTATATTTTCTCTCTTCCCTGTAATTTGCTATTCGGAGTGGTGTGATGATAAATCGATGGGCTTTCTATGGGTTTCTTTTGAGCTCGGTTGCGTTAATGTTCTTCTGTATATATAGTCGCTGGTGTCTTTCCTCTCTCCTTTCCTTCTTCTTCACGCAACGTCTTCTTTTCGCTGGTTAGTTTTAGTTTAAATATACTTGATACTTTCAGTTCTTCTCCCTCGTCGGTAGTCAGCCCGACCCTCTAATTCCTAGTTATCACGGACCGTCGCCGACAACCTAGGTCTAGGCCCGTTCCATTACCAAGCAGGCAGTTGCGGAGCAGGGTCGTGTGAGTGATGCGTCCTCGGGATTTCCTAGTTGGGTTTCGGTTGCGTTGAGTATTGTTGTGGCGCGGTTTCTTCCTTGTATATTTTCTCTCTTCCTTGTAATTTCTCTTCGGGGTGGTGTGATGATGAATCGGTGGGGTTTCTATGGGTTTCTCCGGGGTTCGGTTGCGTGAAGGCTCTTCTGTATATATAGTCGATGGTGTTGTCTCTCTCTCTCTCTTTCCTTTCTTCTTCACGCAATATCTTCTTTTCGCTAATTAGTTAGAAGTTTGAATATACTTGACACTTTGGTTTCTTCTCCCTCGTCGGTAGTCAGCCCGACCCTCTAGTCCCCAGAACCTCGAACCTCCGACGGTATCAAGCCCGTCCCCTTGTCCCCCAAGTTCCACGAAGCGTACCCCGAGTCGCTCCTCCTGTCTAGTCACGACGTCGTCCGTAAGAAAGAGAGAGTCACGTAAGCACACCATTAGGAAATAGGAAGAATAAATAAAAAAAAATTAATCTAAAGAAAGCATACTTGATGCCATCGAACAGATACAAGGCAAAGGACAAGGCAATGAAAGATTGAGAATCAGGAATTATAATAAGCATACTAGGAATAGGCTATAACAATACAAGGTATCAAAAGGGCGTGAATGTGGTGCGGAAGCACAAATTATGGAACACATTTTGACTAAATGCTAGTTCATAACGGGCGAAAAAATAAGTGGTCTAAAGGTATTTCCTATCATGTCTTGTATTACAGAGGAAGGATATGTCTTTAGGTTGTTATTGCATCGTTATAAAGTTACTATTTCCTTGTTGAATTCCGTTCGCATTATACTGGATTATCATTTTCTATTCAGATTCTTCATGATATTATCGTGTGACTGTTATTCTCTTCTCTGTACTTTTCCTTATCATCTTTTCTTAGTTTTTTATGGATTTCTATCGCACAGATTAGTACTCGGATTCTCAACATCACTTGTGTGTATATATACCTCTACCTTCTCTTTGTCTTCCTTTCCTTTCTTTTTCACGCAATCTTCCTATAGTATTGGGTTTTTTTTGGTTTTGGGTTTTATTTCTCTGGGTTATTAGTTCAGATCTGTGTATTAGAATATATTGTGTTACACTTCACCTATCCTTCGCTTCAAGTAATGTATCAAAGTCCTAAACCACTATCTCCGATCGAGATCAAGCCTGATTCTTCGGAAAACTTCTGTTGTTTACAGTGTGGCTTCTTAGAATCTATCTATATCGGTTATTCTAACGGACAAGGTCTGGACTAGGCAGAATGAGCGATCCGGAGTACATTTCGTGAGAATCAATTACATGAGAACGGGCTTGTTACTATCGGTAGTCGAGATACTAAACCTAGGTGATCGGGTTTGATATGTGGAAAAGGCAGAGAAACCAAATATATTCTAAACTAACAAACAGAAAGAAGACGTTGCATGGAGAAGAAAGAAAAGAGAGAAAAGGAAGACAGCGGTGACTATATATATAGAAAGACCCTGATGATTCCTTCATGCAACCAAACTCCGAAGAGACCCATAGAAACCTTATCACTTTATTATCACACCATAACGAAGAGAAAATACAGGGAAGAGAGAAAATATACAAGGAAGAAACCGCGCCGCAACAACACTTCATGTAACCGAAACTGAAATAGGAAACTCAACAACTGATCAGTACCTTTATTACTCAACCACTCGATTCCGCAATTGCCTCCTTGATAGTGGAACAGGTCTAGACCGAGGCTGTTGGCGTTGGTCCGTGATATTTTGTATCTTTGGCCTTGGGTTTTGGCAGGTCTAATGATACTTGTATGGAACAATTCTTCAAACAATACTCTTTTAATTCTGGCTTGTCACCTGTTCATTGCATTAATTGAAAATATTTATATAGGAAATGGAGATCATGTCTATTCTACCTGTATCTACATCTTCTTCTATTGGCATATGGTTGTTGTTGTTCAATTCCGAAAGGTTGACTCCGTTGCTATGAGGGGCTCCGGGAATTATCTAGACACGAGTGTACAAAGCCTAGATACCGCTATGAAGATTTTGTATCCCTTAGTCTGTCAATGCTGACTCCCCTATAATAGAGTGATTAAATTTGTATGGGAGATCTACTATTTGATTAAAGGAGATAACAGGATCTGTTAGTAAAGCCACACAAAATTTGTTTCTTCTTGTGGGGTCAGCATCTACTGACAGACTAAGAAGGGATAGACGGATTTTTGATATCTATCGTGGTCGTGAAGTTGTTAAAGACTTGGCGTTTTCCCAAGTGTTACCTAACGACTACTCTGAGCGCTAGAGATACGTATTGGTGCATCATGCACCGAAACCATTTCACGATATAGATGTAACGTATTAGACCGGGCACTATGTCAGACCTAGAAGAGTGTCAATCACACAAATCTGTATGGAGACTTCTGCTGCCAAAGCTATCTCCACTACCTCTTGAGATATTTACTACAACTTGAGTTCCACTTAAAAACAAAAGCAACTGAAAGGTTTCCATGTTAACTACCTTCTATTATGCTGTTGTGTTAAGACTTCGTTTTTTGAAGGCTTTACATCTAGCCTTTAGTGATATTACCACGCAACACACTTCTAGGACTGACACGGTACTCGGTCGAAAACTTAGGTTGTATTATCACTACAAAAATCATCATACTTTACGTAGGGCAACTGGAACAAAATAGCGGGGGAACATTATCTAACCGCAGTTCAAGTTATTTCTGCTTCTAGCAAAACAAAAAATATTCTCATCCAGTAAGCCTTTCACTTAGACAACCCTCGTTCAAATATAACATTATAACCTTCAATCGGGCCCCCGAAATCAAGTACACCGTCTCACGGCTTGTTGAGTATTAGCAACATAGCAAAGAATACTGGTCGTATGAGTAATAGGTATTATCAGCGAGAATAAAGATGGCATTTTCCATTGATCCACTATCATTTGGACCTTAGGTAGGCATCGCGTGAATAGTACTCGCTGCACTACTGCCTAGAGTCGAGTAGTAGAGGGGGCGGAAGACTGACTTGCTACCTCTAGGTCGGGCCTCAATAGGACACTATTATAGCGACAGCAAGTCAGGCGCCATTTGCTATGCCGGAATGTAGCCACTCCTCGGGGCGGATTTAACAAGGCGCCTTTAACATACGCCAAGATTAAAGTCACGAGTGACATGCCATGATTGTGCTCTAAATGTAAAAATGACGTACATCGCAACATGGTGTACAACTGCATCGCAGGTAAAATCAACCTAACACATCCCATGATTGAGATCCGGGAAGCTCTTGATGAAGGGGGGAAAAAAGAAAGAAGGGAGCAAGGAAAAAGACTGCAACCGTTTATTGTGATCCGCCCCTTTAAACAGAAGAGTAAAAAGTAAATGAGAAGTAAAAGCCTAGTTAAAAGTAGAAATAGGAGAGAAAAGAGAACCCGGAAAAAAACAAAGACCCCTGCCCCGCCCACCCAATACCAGGCCAGACCTGTATCGCAAAGCAAGCCCAGACGACAATAAAGCACAGAAAATGAAATGGTTAGACGGAGAAAGCGGAGGTCCACGGGTAAGATAGTTGGCTTTTGGTGCATGAACCGTGTAGTATCCCTTCTTAACGTCCAACCCGGAATAATACTGCAACGACAAGCTACGCCACCATGAAACCCAGCACGAAATACAAGATAGACAAGATAGACCAGAACCGTTGCATCATAAATTCCCCATTTTCTCTAACAAAAAAAGAATAGAAAAATGAAAATAAGAAAGAAGAAAAAAGGAAAGTTTCATTGTACATTTCAGTTTACTGCGACGCACATTGGACTCTCTCACCGCCTGGGTGACCCTCGTCCTCATCGTCCATACCTTGCGCAGAAGCCTGAACACGTGCCTGCTGGCTCTGGTCAACCTCCTCCAAGGAAACGTCGTCTACCATAGCATCCAAAGGAATTTCAGGCAAGTTTCTTGGTGGCAAGATAGTCTCGAGAAGAGCAATCTTCTCGGGGGTGTTGAAGTGGTCTGGAGGGAATTTCACATCGAATTGGATGTAGAGGTTTCCATGGTCGTGGTGACGGTATGAGGGCATACCCTGGCCGCGTACTACTTTAATGGAACCTGGTAGATGAATTAGTTGCTGGAAAGCTCGCGCACAGGGATTATGTAGCTTACCAGGGCTAATGACTTCACCGGGTGCGATGGACACTGTCAACCAGCGCTCGTCGAGATGCTCGACTGCGATAGAGCCACCAGCCAAGGCAGTAAGTAGGTCGATTTCGGCATGATAGTAGAGGTCATCTCCCTTCCTCTGGAATCTGGGGTGAGGCTTTTGCTCAATGACAAAGATGACATCACCAGGAATGATATCTGGGCCTTGATCCCCCTCTCCGTTGAAGGTGATCTTCTGGCCATCTTGCATACCCTTATCAACGTGCACGTGGAGGACCTTTCGCTCGGTAATGGTCTTCTTTCCGAGACAGCCCTTGCACTTGTCCTTCTCCTTGATGATCTCTCCATCACCATTGCAGTCCGGACAAACAGTCTGGAACCTCTGGATCATTGGTCCCATCTGGCGCATCATGGTCTTCATACCCTGACCATTGCAACCAGTACATTTCTTAACTGCGCCTTCCTTTCCACCGCGACCATCACATCTGGAACACAGGACACTCTTTTGCAGCGCAAGCTTAGAGACTTTGCCCTTGTACAGGTCTTCGAGAGAAACCTTGTGGGTATGGACGATATCTCGGCTCTGTTTGACATTAGTCATGCCTACTTTACGACGAATGGCTTCCGGGTTTCTTTGGAGAATAGAGAGGAGCACTCACCCTCTTAGGGCCTTGCTGCTGCATTCCACCACCGAACATACCGCCCATGCCACCACCCATACCACCAAAGAACTGGGAGAACAAATCTTCGGCGGACATTCCACCTCCCATACCACCGTCACCAGACAAGCCCTCCTCACCATATTGGTCGTAGACTGTTCGCTTCTGGGGATCCGATAGAATTTCGTAACTGTGTTGCTATTTGTTAGCCCGAGATATTCACTCGAATTATATTACAGAATGATAAAGTGAAAGCTTACGCATGACCGATCTCCTTGAATTTTTCAGCAGCCTCAGGATTGTGCGCGTTCTTATCTATAATGTTGCAACCTTGTTAGTTCCCCCTATATCACATGTATTTCATTGTGGAAATAGAAGAAGTGAAAGAAGAAGAAAAGAAGGGAATTAAAGCGTTATCTTTTATTCGCCTTCGTTGTCTTCTCTTCTTCATCTGTAGTCGTGCTACATGTGAGGACTGGAGTGGGAGATATGTTATCGCGTACCGGGGTGATATTTCTAAAACGATAATGCACCTCATTAATATCCGGGTAAACAAGCCTCGAGAGGTTTTGGGGTCACATGAAACGAGACACCTAGATCCTCACGAGTATGAAGTCTTGGAAAAAAGACTTACCATAGCAAGCTTTCGGTAAGCCTTCTTGATTTCGGCTTCTGTGGAAGAAGGGTCGATCTCAAGGACCTTGTAGAGTCGGTTTTTCTCCGCCTTTTGCGACATGATGTGTAGTTGTTAAGAAGATTAAGATAAGGGTATGAGATTTAAGTCGCTCAGTTGAGAGTTATTTCGACCTCGATGTACGTCAAGTATGATTAAATATCTTTTTTTATTGGGGGATAGAAGAGTTCTATCGATAGTATCAGCGCGGGGGAGGGGTGAATTGACTAGTGGGGAGAAAGTTGGCTCGTTGTTGTTGTCGCGGAGAAGCAAGCAGAGGTGAGGGGTGTTGAAACGAAGCTTGAGAAGGGGGGGGGGTTGAGAAGCAGAGAAGAGGGAGAGGGGAGAGGTGTCCTTCCTATGTATGTAGAGAAGTGAAAGAAAAAAGAAGTGGGCCCTTGACTCTCTTCCTCTCTCGACTTGAGGCTTTGGGGCGGGTGGAAAAGAAGCGTAGCCGGCAGAGTTCCGAAAAGGGCTAGTGTGCTACCCAAGACTTTCCATCGCTTTCTAAAGACCTCCAGTCGTTCTTTGCTGTTCCATCAGCCTCATCAACAATCATTCTTCGATTGTTTTTCCTGTCATCTTTTGGTATTTTACGGTTACAAGCATCTCCGAACAGCTCTTAGAATGTGGCATATGTGACGATATCTATGTTAAATCACATAGTCTGTGTTGTTGTATCGATGACTTTTTTATATTCTACGTGTATTTTTATCTTTATTCTATTCCTTACATGTGTCATCCCTCCCTCATCCCCGCACTCCAAGTTTGATGTGAGAGAACTTTCCAGGTCGTTCGTTCATCTATGGCGGCCTCTATGATCCTTCCTATCTATCAAGTTGTAGCTTCCATGGCCATTCACAGTGCACCCACTACGTTGCTTCTCGCCCAGGCCGCATCTGATAAGCCACCTAGCCGACACTGACAACAGCAATTTTCATCAAAACGCCTGCAAACCCGGGAAGGCTCTTTTGAAAAAATAAACATCCAGGCTAATGAGCTAGGAACCAGAAGCCTTCCGGATTTCTCACCCCTTATTTTATTTTCTTTCTCACCCTACCACCTCCCCCATAATCCACCGGCAAACGCAGAGGGATCTGGATTCTGGACCCTGCAGATGTGGGTATCACGGGAGTGGTGTCAAGAATTTGCCACAACCAGCAATCCCTGAAAAATCTTGCGGATCGCTTACCAGCTGGTGTGCCGACCCACTGAAGGTAAGAATCTGCAAGAGACTCCGATTTGGTGCACCAACCAGGTATCCTTCCTGACTTGCGAGTGATATTAAGTGACCAGGCTTGATTTCGAACTGCTTACAAAGCTTTCCTATCAATCCGAATAACGGGGAATTATCTATCCGACCTTACAGGTTGTTACTGTTAGAAATATGCTTTACAGCCTGGACGCGCGGTTGTTTGGATCGTGGCTTAGTCAAATGCTTATCCGAGGCCGTACACCTGCCCATGTAACGAAGCTCCAAGGTTACCAACACAGGAGCCACTACTATGCGGGCATATCATGGCATGGTTACATGCAGTCCATGTTATATCCCGAGTGATCGTTGATGAAGACATGGAGTTTCGGTTTTCTTTATTGGATTAAACTATTGGGAGCTGAATTACAGGAAAGGAAGGGCACTTGGTATGCTTTGTAGTGTTTTATGGTATGTAATAGGGCGGAGTCTATGACTACAATATAGACTATTGTATTGGGATACCTTGAATATGGGGAACTGAGTAACATGAGGGATGGACACGAGGCATTTGGCAAGACAAGATAAAAGAAATCGATCATGAACACCTCCCGACTCCATTGGAATCGTTCTACCACCTTTACTACTTGGCTGTAGATTTGGTAGCCAAACATCCTTAGTCTAAGATCTTCCTACATTCTTCCTCACATACATATGCTAGCGAGTAGAGATGACTGAAGAACGCCGTGTAGCAACTTCTCGGAACACCGAAACACAACCCCCATAGCACGAAAGTCACACTAAAGTTCCATTCACGAAGTACAAGAGAAGACAAGAGAAGACAAGAGAAAAGAATTTTTCATCTCGTTTCGTCTCATGCCATCACTACGAGTCTTGAAGCAGAAACTTAGCAGCACCATGGCGATAGCTACAGCTACATTACTACATGTATGTATACCCAATCAACTAAGCTCCAAATACTCATCTACAAAGATAACCTTTGCAGTTCATTCCGTAATTTGCCCCTTCATAGACTTAGCATAGTACCACCTAGCGCCAAACCATAATATGCTTTAGCAGACCGTTTCTATAGAAATTTTCCGGTCCTCTCTGCCTCAACAACAATCGCCACGGTCCGTGAAGTACTGTGCCACTTACAGAGCCTTCCTGGACAATACATATCATGTAATTCGTAAGACATACTCCCAGGAACCCAACTACATACCCAGCCAAAGCAATTCTCTTGAGATCTTTATTACTTCAGACCACGTTGAAACAGCTAAAATAACCTGACAGGTCACATACTAGTTTATTTGTATTATACTTTTTACATCCACCCACACACTGTCTGTCTCGTTCGTTAATTACACATATTCCCAGAGATATCTCTGTATCCCACCATTCAAATACCATCTACTAGATAACCCACTGTAAATACCGTTCAACAAACCCCAATACCTCCAAAACAACCTCTAAGTGACTGCAACCACAACCTTACCCCGTTCTACCTTACTCCTAACCACCCCCCACCATCCATACACCCTACAGTACCCGTATATCTCCCACCTCTACGCCGCATAGGATCACTGCGGCTTGTGCCAGCAGCAGTCTCTGGCCGTGCGGCCATAAGTAGGTGTAAACCTGGTGAGAGTGGGAAGGGTAATTGGTATTAGTTTCTCGATCAACGTTATCCATGACATAAATAGAAATTCTAGTACTAATCTTAGCTGTGAAACCTGTGAGTCCGATCATTAGGCTGTGCACATCTCAGCAACTACATGTATGTTGCGTGGTGTGGGGCCGAGTGATAGCACGTGAACACACTTAGTCGATGGGGTTTGCGGATGCTCCCCTCACCTCAAAACAATACATCGAGAGAAACCGAAAATGAAGAGAGCATGCACATGTCATATAAGGTAGAAACAAAACAAACCGGGGGGGTACGGCGAAAAAAATATCTGGCCAGCAAGACTTACGCGGCGAACTTTATTCAAGTTCACCGCTGCTTCCTCCTCTTTGACCCCATTTCCCCATTTACCAATTTTCCCCATTTGATCCTCCCTGTGCCTCCCTCAGCTAACTGAGCAGCCCCCCTAGTGCTACTTCCGCCGTGCACAGACCCTCTTAATCCCTCCATCCACCACGGCTCCCGCATTTCCAGGCGAGCGGGAGGGGGATCGAACCTCGGAGCCATGGTGACGCGACCTAGATAGAGGTTAACTTAACCACTAGGCCACGCCACCGGTAATTAGGAAATCGGAAAAGATGGATATGACCAGCATGCTAATGCTACGACAAGTGTGGTCCGCCAGGCCGCCACGAAAGAAAATTTTGGGGTGATCAGATGGTATTAATACTTGTAATTGCACGATATAGCACTTTCTCATAAGAAGAACAGTGGTTCTTGATGACCTCGAGACACCTAGAGCTCAATATCCAGGGCCTCGAGGACCACACTAGCTACGACATTGTAGATAGTATTTTGCCTGCAAGGGTGCCGTTTCTATGTTTTCTATGTGCTGTTCGCGGATAGAAACCCCCAATATTACACCGTAGTAATCTCTATCTTGATCACCACATGCACGGTAAGCTGCGGCGCCGTCACTGCTACATATCAGGATTCTAGACACGCCCCCAGACAAAACATCACATGCAGCCAGTCAACTAGAGGACAAGAAAATTCATCTAGATACCGAGCTTCCACTAGCGACACCCACCTTTCCTAGTGATGGGGATCTTGTCGTGGGTCTGTGTCCGCTCTTGGCGGACATTGGTGTCGAGTGATAATCCGTGATGGATCACAGAGTGGCTATTCAGCTTCACACCTGCATCACCAACTCCACTAAAGAACTCCCGCACTCGTACACCGCACAGCTGCAAATTCATAAATTCAGTTACATAACCACCACCACGCCTACCCCCCCACTCGCAAATTCCACAACTCCATATCACCACCGCCACAAAATGCATCTTACCACATAAAATCCGCACCAAGGACCACATTTATTCAGCTCTATTCTCAATAAGTAATTTACAATTTAACACACAGGGAGTGCCTCCAGGCACACCAACACGCCTTGAGCCCTGGTCATCACCACCACACAAAAAAGAGATAGCAACAAAAGCAAGAATGAGAACAAGAAGAAAGAAGAGAGAAAGGAATTGGAAGAAAAAAAACGCCATAAAATGTATACCACATCCGGACCAGATCTTATGCAATACATTCCGCCGCTGCGCGTAAAGAAGGAAGGCTTTTAGTCTATCAGTCCCCATAAAGCAGGAAAAGACATTGCACAAGAAAACAGCACAGGACCACAGACAGTAGCGAGGAGGGAAAAAGCGGGAAGCACAAGATCAAAGCAAGAGGAAGCAGAAGAAATAAACATCGAAGCAAGAAAAAAAAAAAAAAGGCAAAAAACAATGCACACAAGAAGACTAACTAAAAACTCACAAAAAGAAAAGATGTACACGCTAACACCATACCTAGAAAACCAGCAAAAGCAAACCTTCCCAACCAGAAACCCTCACCTCCGTCTAGACCTCTCGGCCCAGACCAGACATTCCCAGGACGAGACGACCTACGCAAAAGTCATTGTCATCTCTCCCTCTCCACCCCCCGCAAACTCATCATCGTCGTCATCCGCCCATACATTCCTACTCTCAGCAATGCCCATCCCAAACCCTACGCCCGCCCCCGCAGCAGCATAGCTCGGTGTCGTATACATCGATGAGCTCCTCAACGGCTGCCTCGCTCCTCTCGCCCCCTGCATTCCCCCAAGCCCACCATACCCACGATTTGCCGCCGGCGGTGGTGTATACCCCGTATCAAACGTCATCGTGGCCTCCTCCTCCCCTGGTCTCCTCCGGTGGTTCCCAAACTCGTCCTCACTGTCGCTATCAAAGCCATGCTGCCCCCCACCAAACCCTTTATACCCAGCGCTAACAGGCGATCGGTGGTCCCCAAAGCTCTTTGAGTGTCTTAGATTCGTTGCTGGCGCACCAAGCATGCCAGAACTCGTCTTCAGCGTTGGCAGTGTACTATTCAACTCTTTTACGGTGAGTTCTTCACGCCCCGAGCGCGCAAGCTCCGCGCGGATAGCGTCGACGTCGAAAAGTACGTTCGAGTCATCGCCGTCCTCCTCTTTCTTCTTCTTTGCGGCGGCCTCCTTGGCCGCTGTCACTGATGGGTCTTCATAGGTCTCCCACTCCTTCTTCTTGGCGGCGTCTTTGCTGCTAAACCCGCGGCCAAAGAACGTGAAGCGCTTCGACTTTTTATCGAGCTCTTTTCTTGCCTCGTCGAGCTCGCTGATGAGCTCACGCTGGCGCTCGCGGTGCCGGTCTGGATCCGGATCTTCAATTTCCGTGAACTCGTCAGAGAGGACGATAAACCCAACCTTCCTTAAGAGCTTTGGAACTGCTGTGCGGTAGGCCATGTGCCCGTCTACGAGGTCCGTAACATCTACGTTTTCCACACCGGGGATACCTTCTACTGGGGCCAGACCAGCCACTCGGAGGATTCCACCAGACGTGGCACGGAATAGATACCCCAGGATCCAGTCGTTTCGCGCATACCCGTTCACATATCTCCCTGCCACAGTAGAAACTGCCTTCGAGTACTCGTCTTTCTTCACGACGACTGGCGAGCCAAAGAGGTACACGTTCTGGACGAGGCCGAATTGGCGCCGGCGCTGGAGCTCCTTGAGACATGAGAAAATGACTCTGGCGCCGAGAGAGTAGCCAACAAGGGTTACGGGGCGCACCCCTAGGTTTCGGTGAATGAGTGAGTCTGCCAGGATGAGGCCTGCAGCGTTGGCACGGTCAAGAGAGACGGACCATGGGTTGTCGAGGAGGTAGGAGAGCTTTGTTAGGACTACTGGCAGCTGGAGGGAGGCCATGAGAGCTACCAGGATTGTAGAACCGAGAATTTGTTGCAGCGATTGTGTCAGGACCTGTTGGGGTTAGCCAGGAGGGGAGTAGGAGAGGTTTTAGAAGGGAATGTTGGGGTATATTGATATACCTCTGTGGCGAGAATATTTATGGTCTTTCCCATGGAGGTCAGCATCTCGGGCTCCCAATGGACGGAGAAGAGATCTCCCATAATGGGGTCTATCGTTGAGAACGGCAATCGCACATCGTCGACCTTTCCGCTCATCCATCTGGTTTAATTCAGTTAGGTTCAATTCCTATATTTTCTCCCCCGAAAATCGCCAAAACTCACCCCGAGATGGTAATGATCAGATTGACACGTTTTGCATTATGCAGCGGCCTATACTCGAACGTCGTCACACTCTTTGTCCGATTATAACTCGCCTTTCCCCCAATGGCCGCCCCCGAGGCCACCATCGTACTCGCGATAATTGCGGTACCTCCGGCACCTGCCAAGAAGGTCCCCGTCCCGGCAACTCCAATAGTGGTGAACCCCGCCGCCAACCCTGCTCCAATCACCGGCGCCAACAATCCCCCGCTCAGCCCAATCACCAATCCACCACCAATCGTCGCAAGCCCCATCATCATATATCGCATATTACGTGCGCGCTTCATGCGGCTCTCCATATGCTCGGCCTCACTCCATTGCTGCTCCGTCGACTCCTGGATCTCGAGGGCGTCGGTGACCCGCTTCTCGAAGCGGCATATATCGAGCCACGGCACACCCAGCATCTTGCCGACTCGCTCAAGGAGAACACGGGACCGGGCATCATATACGCTGTCGGCGATGAGGACCAGGAATAGGTCGCAGAGTACCGTCCAGCGGATGTCGATATCGAGGGTTTTGGAGTCGAGCTGTGAGGGATCCTGCACGGAAGGGAGATCTTTGTCTTTTTCAGAGTAAGGCGGCGGCACGGATGTGAGGTCGCTGGCGCTGTCGGAGAGGACGGAGGACTGCCGGGGGGAGGAGGGGGCCGTGCTGGAGGCGGTCATGGGGTTGAAGACGCGGGAGTTTTTGAGGAGTGTTGGTGTGAGATCGCTGGAGAGGACGCCGTGCTCTGCTAGCTGCTCGATCATAATCTGCTCTGTCTCTACCGTCAGCGCCTTCCTCCTCTCTCCCCAATATCTCACTATACCCTCCAATATCTCATTATATCCCCCTCCCCCCCAAACACCAATATCAAAAACCAATACTAACAGAGACCTAGAACTCACCGGCTGGAGAGATATCCATATGCATATACAACCTCACCATCATCTTCTGGCTCCACATCTTCATGCTCTCCCGTGCAGCATTCAATTCCTTCTTTACGTTCTTCCCCCCACCCCCCTCGATCCTCGCTACATCCGCCGTCATCTCCACCACCGCCAACTTACACACACCCACATATGCAATTCTCTGCCCCTCCGTCAGCAGCTCCTTTGTCGCCTGCATCTGGCTGAGTGGGTTCCTCGATGCCTCATCGTCATCTTCCACCCCCTCCCGAAACAGATAACTCGTATTCTCGTCCATGCTCGTCACGCTCTGCGTATCCTCGTCATCATACACCCTCGTATAGCCCTTCGCCGCGCCGCCCCCACCGCCCTCCTCACCATCACTATCAACAGCAGCCTTCGCAATGAGGCGGCCGTCGTCATCGTAGAGGTCGTGGGAGGCGAACGCCGGCATCTCCTGCCACTCGGTCTCATCCTCGACGGGCGCAGGCTTCTTGTCGGCGTCCTCCGCGCGGCGCACAATCTGCTGGTGCGACCACTCGGAGACGGGGCCACCGGTGCCAATGGTCGTGGTTGGGTCCGACGGGTCCTCGGAAAACATCTTCTTCTCGTTCCACTTTTTGTCGGAGGCGGAGATCTCTGTGAGGGGTTTTGGAGGGGGCGGTGGGGGTGGAAGAGGAGCGATGGCGCTGGAAGGGGGCGGAGAGGTGGGTTTTGAGGGGGGTGGGTTTGATATGGGGGCACTTGGGGTGGGCGTGGGCGTGGAGGTGGAAGGCGGGGAGAGAGTGGGTATGGGTGCGGGTACGGGTCGCCGGATCCGGAGCCCGAACTCGTCATACTCGTCTTTGTCCATGGCGGGGCAGGCAGATGTCTTGTCTTGTCTTGTCTTGTCTGGTCTGGTCTGGTCTGGATATTTGGCCGTCGATCTCTGTCTGTAGCTAGCAGTAGATGGGGTAGGTCAGGTAGGTATAGATTAAAGTCAAGGTAAGTTAATCCTCCTCCTCCTCACTCGTCACTCCACTCCACCTTTGAATTTAGGAACTTTAACTTGGGGGGGGTGGGGGATGGGGGACGGTCCGTGCTGCTGATGCTTCCAGACTAAGGAATATAATGAGTACAATGCACTGGCTCCAGTTTGTAGAAACTGCTGACTCTCGGAGCTGTAAATAGCTCCCCTACTATCCGTGATACAGAAAGAGTACCTACAGTACAATATACCACGGTACAGTACGGTGCGGTGCGGCGGGCTTACGGGCTTGCGTGGCCTTAGTGGCCTTATTTAGCAGCACTAATTAACTGACGGACTGAGTAATCAGTAGGTAGTAGAGGGTTGGGGGGGTTGGGTTTGGGTGAATGGACGAGAGATGAACGGTATGTATGATGCGATGATGATGATGATGATGATGATGATGATGATGATGACGATGGGAATGTATAATTAACAAATCTCTAGACGTCGTCTCAGGGGCTCATTGATTTCGGGAAGACGGAGGGAGCACCATAAAACACACAAAAAACACACAGACTCCAAACACCAGCTTCACTTCGCTTCGCTTCGGGGAATTCAAGGGGGGCCGATCCGGGCGTTGTTGAGGTCGGTAAGTGGCTTGGCGGATAGGGCAGGGGGGAGGGGGGAGGGGGGGGAGCTGTGTGAGTCCAGGGGAAGGAAGAGATGGGCTGCGGCTTGTGCATGTGGGGGGGAGGGCATAGATACCCCAGAGCCTCACGAGTGAAGATTACATACATGTAGGTACCTAGGTAAGGTATGCGCACTTGCGATATGGATACATCAAAGTACTGACTGACTTTGAGGACTTGGCTGAACTGATTGAACTTGTGGATGTACCAGTACAGATGGACTGACTGATTGACACTGATTGACTGATTGACACTGATTGACTGATTGACTGATTGACTGATTGACTTACTGACTGAGAGACGAATAGGGCACGGGCGTGGAACGTGAGACTGAGACTTACTGACTGACTGACTGATTGACTTGGGGTGTGTTGGCAGATGGACTACATACAATACGCCTACATACATACATACTTACATACATAGGTACACCACCTCACCATATTCATGCTTCGGTGCATTTTGTGGTGGGGGCACGGAGAAACTGTGGAGGTTTTAAGAAAAGCTTGGGCGAACCACGAAGCATGAAAGCACCAACACTAGCTACTAACTATGTAGGTATGTATGTATGTATGTATGATGTATGTACATGTAGGTACACTCTACTTTGTGCCCTATGGGTCCAAGTGGTGAATTGCAGATGGTTTGTAAAGTATTTCATGTATGTAGTAGCTAGCCTTTTTTTTTTATATATATAGCTATATTTGGAATATAATTGCTACTGTAGATAGAAGCGTTTCTCCATTTCTTCACGGGTCTCTGCTAGGTAAGTATAGTTGGTCGGGGTTGGAAATGAGTTACCGTACTGGGCTTGAAGGGTCCAGTCCAGTCCAGTCTAGTCTTGTTGGAAACAAGGTGGTAAATGCGGGGATGGATGGATTGATGGGCGGTTTCCTTTACTACAGTAGCGTCTGGAGTATCACGGCTTTTATCGTTCGTATCCCCCTCCCCCCGCACTGTAGGTCCGTAGCAGCTACATAACTACATGTAGCTATCCGGGTGGAGCTCCCAATCTACATATGTACATACATACATACATACATACAATCCCAAGGGCACCCACCTACCTCCCTACCTCAAATATCATGGAACAGCACCTACCCCCCCCCCCCCGCCTGCCTTAGGTACATACCTAGTGTAGTGTAGATATATATCAAAGGTATGGTACATGTACCCATCTACCCGCACACGTACACCTACATGTACCCATCCACCAAGTATCTATCCGCCGCACGACATCGAGGATCCCTCCGTAAATTCCCCGGCGTCACATCTATTCGCGGCGATCCAGCATCACAGTGCACTGGTCATCGTCATCCTTTCCCTTTGCCTCCTTCCATTCATCATGTAGGGTCCTCCGATCACCGTAAGCGTGCGTGGGTCGATAACGGTTATCAACCCCCCCCCCCCCCTCTATGGAATGTTCCTATCTGCCTGCTGTCCATAGATACAATTTGCTATATCCACTAAGCAAACTAGATAGCACTAGCGGGTAATATACTCTACCTACATACCTACTAGTAGGCACCCCACCTGTCCCTGGAACAACAACAGGAAGGAGAGAAGAAAAGAAGAAAAGAAAAGAAAGAAAAGAAAAGAAAAGAAAAGAAAAAACACGCTACCAGATCTCCGGGGGGGGGGGGGAGGGGAAATAGAGATTGAAACTCCTCTAGTCTATCATCCGTCAAGCAACGGGTATGTAGGGCACTGAAAACTGGTATCGTGGTGCCATCCATGTGCGCGGGGAAGGGGTGCGCGAATGGGTAGGTACATGTAGTCTGATAGAATATGATTGACTGGGAAAAAGACAGATCGGACTGAATCGATGTGGTGGTGGTGGGTGGTGGTGGGTGGGCTTGGCGAAGATTTGGGGGGGGGGGGAGGGGGTTAAGTTGGTGGTGTGAGAGGAGCAGATCAAAGTGTTTCGTGATTGGCGTCGTGGTGATGTGAAGAGTTTGAATATATGTAGGGAAGAAGGTGAGGAGAAATGAGGGGGGGGAAATATTGCAGAGGAGAAGAGAAGATGTAGAAATAGAATGGGGCAATCAATCAATGTATGTGAGTAATGTACATAATGTATCACTCTAGGTCCATAGTAAAGCAAGCAGGGAGTTAAGTACCACTACATTTGTACCCACGCAAGCGAGCAAGCGAGCAACACCGCGGGACGGAAATGATGGTCCTCTCTACCTCTCTACCTCTATCTCTATCTTTTATCTCTCTCTCTGTCTATCCGTGTCTATCTATCTGTCTCTCTCTCTGTCTCTCTATCTGCCCTCTTCCCTCTCCCTCTCCCTCTCCACTAACCCCCAACAATCCTAATGTCGGAGAATCATAACTACATACAATTCAATTGCAATTGCAATTGCATGTCTAACTAATCCCTCGCCAATCTCCACCCGGCCATTGGACTGGACCAGACTGGCTGCCATATTTTATTTTTCGGGGGGGTGGTGGGTGGGCCGTGGAGCTGGCGAAAATTGCACCTCTGATCCAATTACGAGCCATTCTCTTTGTTCGGTGGGAATGGCACGCAGCACTTATTGCCCACACTCCCCCCCCCCCTCCCTCTTGCTTGCTCGCTGCTCGCTGCTCGTGAAGTGAGTGAGTGAGGAGAGAGAGAGTCCGCTCTACAACTACGTACCTCTTCTTCACTTACCTCTCCTTCTCTGCTTCTAGGCTTCTAGCACTCCCAAGAAAGAGGGAAATTTTCTTAATTCGGCCCGTGTCTGGTCTGATACACGCACTGTCTCATAATTTACTTTACGCGGTACCCACCTTCACTTCTTTAGTACAAAGTCAACGGCAGGTAGCAAGAGCCATAGCTTCTTCATAGCTCCACCCGCATACCGACCTACCAGCCACTTGACTAGGACAGGACAGGACAAGACAAGAGACACGCTACTGCGGCCTTTTTTTTCCTTCTTCTTCTTCTTCATAATAACTACAATATACAGCTTATTCCTCTTCTCACGCTCACCCTTCACCCATATTGAAGAGAGTCCGCAGAACCCACAACCATGTCTACCCGACACCGGCCCCGCATCGAAATCGACATCTACGACGAGACCACCCTGCCTGCAACAGTCTACTCGCCCGAGTTTGACGAGCTCGACGACGATGATGACGTGCGCGCTGTGAGCCCGACAAACATCTCGGGGTTGTTTGATGATAGTGAGAGTGATAGTGACTCTAGTAGTGCAGTCAGCTCAAGGGCGGATGAGGAGGTTGTGTTTGTGTCGAGGCAGGAGAGGAGAGAGAGTTTGAGGCGGTTGAGTGGGATGAGTGGTGGTGTTAATGGTGCGGGGAGGAGTGGGAAGAGGAATAGTGGGTCTATGGGGGAAAAGACACCGAGTACGCCGGTGACGCCGATGGTAGGTGGTTTCTATCTGGAGATTGTAGGTTGGATTTGGGGGGGGGGGGGGCTATTGGGTTTATAAAGGAGAAGGAAGAATGAATTGGCAGCTGTGATATTGTCATTGTTGGCTGTGGAGGAGGGGGAGTTTACTGATGAATGCTGACTGGTGTCTCTTTATGTGCAGTCCCCTTGCGCCCCATCACACCTTCGCCCTCCACAGTCTAAACGCACCTCCTCCAGCTCATCCTCCAGCTCCTCCAGCTCCTCATCCTCATCCTCATCCTCAAACGACTCTCGCCGCCCCCGACCACTAATCAAACACAACTACTCCACCGTCTCCATCTCCTCCTGCAACGGCGGTAGCAGCAAAGCAAATGCAATTCTCGGCATCGGCCATCCTCCCGCCGCCTCTCACTCCCGCGTTTCAACGCCAGCAATCAAGGAGCCAGTAGTCGACTCTTGGGACGTCCCCGGCGAGGCCCCGGTGGGGGGGAATAGTGGGAAGCACCACACACACACATTAAAGCCGTGGGGTCCTCTCTCGGTCGCGGCAAAGAAGCCGAGCGTTACGAGTATCCGCAGCACGGATAAGGCCCGGCCAGCGAGGAGTAGTAGCTCTTCCAGCAGCAGATTTGGAAATCAAAAGACAAGCCCAAATCAAAAACCAAAACTTGAAACCCCTCAGCCTAAGCATATCGTCCGCGCGCGCTTCTCGGAGCGCGGGTATGGCTACGGAATTGACGAGGACGTGAAGCGTAAAGGTAGTCCATTGGACTCTGGCGTGGCATTCAAGTTGGTCCACCATCCTACACACTCCCAGAGCTCCGCCGATATCCGTTCGCCGCCAAAGCCGAGGAGAGCACAGACGATGGGCGTGTTACAGGCAGGTGAGAGCGGGTCCGGGACTGGAACGAGCCGCTCATCATCGGTCTCATCAATACGACTGCCGAAGCGCTCGCCTAGCGCGCCAATTGGGCCCAGGGCATCCGCGCAGAGCTTTGAGCTGACGGAATTGCCCGTGGTGTTTAGTGCCCTGCCGCTGAAGGGGACGGAGGATTACGATATTGTGCCGACAGAGTTCATCATGGACTCTCGCTCGCCGTCTCCTCCGCCCGCCGCCATTAAATACCCGCACCCGGCGTGGGAAAACGTGGAGACGGGCTCGGCGGCCATGGACGCTGCCAGAAAGGAGGAGCTCAATACCATGGCCGCAATGATGGATAGCACATCGCCGCAGGCACTCTCCTTCAGGAATAAGTATCCCATGGAGCCCACACCCGTCCCCGCACCACGACCATCATCGGTACTCGATATCGCGGCTGGTGCACGTCCGAATAGCCGGTGGAGCGACTACTCGGAGGCCGAGAGCGTCAAGGAGTCAACCTGGCGCAGCTCAGTCCTCAATCACTTCCACTTGCCGTCTGTTGGCTCCGTACGCCGAAAATTGGACTTGCGTGCACCCGTTGCGGCGGCCAAAGAGGGGATAAGGAAGATGGGTGCAAACAAGGACTCCAACATCACCGAGATCAAAGAGGAGCCCGACTCTGCTGCCCATCACAACAGGCGCAGCGCAGACGTAACGACACTGGGACCCCCGGCAGCCGGGAATCGCGGCAGCACCAGCTCAGGATCGTCGTCTAACGGCGGTGGTGGCGGTGGATCCGGAATCTTTCGCGTCGGCAACCGAATTGCCAGTGGTCGCAGCGACTCTATCGTCACGCTAGCCCGTAGCAAAAGCATCCTCCGTCCAGGGTCGGCACGGGTCGGAGAAGCAAACATATCGGCTCCGCAGCCGCAGGCACCGTCGAGGCCCGTCTCGACAGCGACGAACCGGGGATCTGTGCGAGGGCGGCCGGATTCGTCCCATTTGGTGCCGATGCAGAGGTCTGCTACGCTGGAAGTGCCTATCGAGGAGGTGGGAGGTGCCGGCCCTGGTCCCGGCGCGAGGAGGTTCAAGGATGTCTTTGAGAAGTATGCGTTCAAGGACCCGCGGCGGAGGGCGGCGGAGGAGCGCCGGAGGAATGAACTAAAGGCGAGGATCACGGTGGTGGGGAATGGGCCGGGGGGGCTGATTTAGGTTTGGTGTCCCAGGTTTTATTCTTTCTTTTTTCTTTTTCCTTTTTTTTCTTTTCCTTTTTAAGGTTGCAATTGTAGGTAGGGATGGGGCGTACTTACTTTACTTGCTTGGTTTAGCATTCTTTTGGGAGGGTTTTGTTTTCCCCCCTTGGGATTCATTCTTTATTAGGTTGTTTTGCGACTGGTTTTCTTTTGCTGGTTCCTTTTCGCTTGTGATGATAATGATGGGTGGATCAGTCAGTAGATACTCTTCTCTACTCCTCAGTGCTTCTTATGGGTGGTTTTTTTATCTTGGTTCTCTTCGCTTTACGACTACTATTCTTTTGTACTACTTTCTGTTTAATCTTCTTTTTGACTTCTCTACTCAGTACAATTACCGACCTTTACGAATGATGTCCTGTTACTATACTATACTATCTATTATATTATATTATATTATATTATATTACCACTATCTATACTGTACATCTAATCCATCTCTCTCTTTCGTGTAATAGATAATCACACCATCACAGCCACTCACTCGTGCTTCCGGATGGGGAACGATGCAACCACGTCACGGGCGAATAGTTGGTGGCCCCCACGTCGTTTAGACATGGCCATGGACATGTGGTTCCAGCGCGGGGGGGGGGGGTGTAGGTGGTGGTGTGGTGTGGTGTGGTGTGGTGTGGTATGTGGGTTAGGTTTTGGGGGGGGGGGGTTGTATGTAGGTGCACCACAGCCGATGAGTGCAGGGAGTTGGGTATTCCCGTATTGTCAATACTTGTATGATCACTTGAGGGAATGTTGTATCGCGGATTTTTTTTTTTTGGGGGGGGTGTTGAAACTGTATGTAGGTAGGTAGGGAGGTAGTTCTTGACGGATTCCAACAGGATGGTAGTGAATTGAGTCGTTTGGGGGGGGGGGGTCTAGATCTAAAATAAAATAAAATGGCTTACCACTTTATAATTCGGTACTCTACACTGATTGCTTTCTGAATACTGAAGTGTATCGGTTGGTGGTGGGGTGTTGCAGGAGGTGTGTTTTGGCTGTTATAGGGCTTTCGGGGTGGTGCTTGGGGGGGGTGGTTGGTTTGTGCGGTGTGGCTTACTGAGTGAGAGAGAGGAGGCTTGGGGTATCTGTGCTTGGATTATCCCATAGCCCGTCGATGCTGACCTCCCTATAAGAGAGGAATTGAATTTGTATGGGAGATCTATTGTTTGATGAGGGAGATAATAGGGTCTGTTGGTAGAGCCACACAAAATTTGCTTCTGCTTGGGGGGTCAGCATTTTACTGACAGACGAAGGGATAGCTGTGATATAATAGATTTGGGGTATGCGTGGTTTGGTGGGTAGGTGGTAGAGTGGCCGTAGGTAGGTAGGTAGGTAGGTAGGTAGGTAGGTAGGTAGGTAGGTAGGTAGATAGGTAGGTAGGTAGGTAGGTAGGTAGGTACTGAGGTAGAAGTTGAAAGGGCTAGAGCGGAATAATAACTTTGTAAGAGTTGAGAGCGGCGGTATGGGTGTGGCATGTATAATGTAGTTGGAGGTACTTGGGTGCTATGTAGTTGATATATCTGCCCTAATATATGCATGCTGCATGTCTCTGCCCGGTTTTTCGGTGGCGAGTGTGGGTGAGGGAAGATCATCGGATATACCATACCTCAAACGTAAACTCCGCTGCCCCCCTCTACCCTCTACTTATCCCACTACTTGTATTCCATTGAGATCCAAACCCACAGCAGAGCAAGCGGAGCAAGCAGAGCAAGCAAAGCACAATGGCCGCCTCCCCCCTCCTCAACCTCCCCACCGAGCTCCTCCTCAAGATCGCACGACACCTCCGTCTCCGCGACCTCGCACGCCTACTGCGTGCCAACCACCTATGCAACGACCTCCTCACCTCCCTCCTCTACGAGGAGCCCATCCGCGACGACGGCGGCCACCTCCCAATCATCTTCTGGGCCACCATGCTCGGAAAGACATCCCTCGTCACATCCATCCTCGACCGCCACAGCGACGCCGCGAACCTCTACGCACACCCGAACCCCGGCGAGCGCCTGCCAGACTGCAGGGACTCGAGCGCGCACAACCGTATGGACTTTTACCGGTCGTGGCTGCTCGCAAAGTGCGCGAGTTGCCGTCACCCCTGCCAGAGTATACTGCAGTGGGCGGTGTGCTGCCATAGAGGTGATATTGTGGAGTTGCTGCTGCGAAGAGGCGCATTGGTGGATGCGGAGCCGCATGCGGGGTGCACGGCCCCGTGGGGGTCGAGGCCCCATGGGACTGCCCTGCATTATGCGGTTGAGGCGTCGAAGGTGCTCACGGGGTTTCCGCCGGAGGAGATTGTTGGTGTGTTGTTGGATGCGGGGGCGGACTGGCAGGTCGGCGACGGGGAGGGGGATACGCCGCTGCAGGTCCATCTGAAGAGCAGGAGTCCCAGCGATGTCATCGTGAGGATGATGCTCGACCACGGCGTCGCGGTCAACAATGTGGGGAACGATGGGCTGACACCCCTCTGGACGGCAATCACGGGGCCAAACAAGTACTGCGAGGCGGTGGTCAGTCTCTTGGTCGAGAGGGGCGCAGACACAAAGATGAAGCTGTTTGGGGAGTCCCTGATGCACCGTGCGCTGCTGAGACTGGGCAGAGAGCCAGAGTATAGCTGGTGGTACGCATTGAGGTTCTTTCTGCAGTGCGCGGACGGCGACGACGACGGCGTCAACGTGAGGGACTCGTGTAATCAGACGTTACTCCACTATGCGGTGGCAAAGATGCAGGCGTATTGGTACCCTACTGTGAAGCTGCTTGTCGAGCGCGGCGTCGACCATAGAGCGAAGGACATATTTGGGAGGACGGCACTGGACCTGGCGGTCATTGCTGGGAATAAGGAGCCGGCGGTGGCGTTCTTGAGGAGCTTGGATGAGCCCGTGCAGGTCATTGAGATGGTTGATTCAGCGATGGGGGCGTTGGATATTGAAGACTCGGTTTGAGGGTTTGGGGGGGGTTTGTATTGCATGCGCATAATGAAGAAAAAATGGGCTTTTGTAGTTGTTGGTTGTGTTGAGTCATGGGGTGTCACTCGGGAATATACAAGTGATCAGCTTTGAGACGTGCATCTGACATTATATAAAAAGAAATACAACCCTATCCTCCGCTCCCACAAACTAGCCACAATAACTAGTGTAGTGCAGTGCAGTACAATCCGAGCCCGTAAACCACTCTGCGTTCGCAACAAGGTCTTATTACCCAGGCACATACACCCGCGTTCTTTAAGGGCGTGCGTGTTCTGGGTGTAAGGCGTGGCTGAAGTACTCAGTGTCTTTGTGGTGTGTTCATTCCCCTTTACCACTCCCCATGAAGTAGTGGCATGGGATTAAAGAGGAGGCATGTAGTTGGAGGTGGACATATACGCTCCACCCTGCCACAGCGGCCACCACACTGGAAAAAAGCGACACATTCAGGCTGGAGGGTGCATTCGTCGTATGTAGTTTTATCTGGTTTTGTTTTGTTTGGTATGGAGGGGGGGGGAGTACCACGGCAGCTACATGTATGTATGCAGTCATGAACTAGCATTATGGGTGTTGTGTGTGGTGTGACGGTGCGTCATGGTGAATCACTCGGTTGGTTCCCTTTTTCTTTCTGGTCTGGTCTGTTTTGGGTAGACGGCGGGCGGTGGGTGCGGTAAGTAAGGATATGAATGAATGAGTGAATGAATGAATGAATGAATGAATGAATGAATGAATGAATGAATGAGTGAATGAATGAATGAATGAATGAGTGAATGAATGAATGGGGCCAGCCAGTACTCGATTCAATGATTGTGCTCGACTCATTAGGGGCCATAGCCAGTCCGGCCGGTATCGTATGTACTGGCTATGTAGTTGGCTCCTCTGGTCTGATCTTTATGCTTTACCAACGCCACCACCACTCCCACTACGCACGCCCGAAATGGCACACACCGGGACAAAAACAGAACAGGAATGGATCAATATACAGTCAGTCAGTCAGTCAGTCAGTCAGTCAGTCAGTCAGTCAGTCAGTCAGTCAGTCAGTCAGGCGAGCACCCCAGCCTTTCTTGCCGGCCGGATATGTATTTATTTACTTGTTTGTTCAGAGTAGTTTCAGTCACGTCAGTCCATCTAGCTGGCTAGCTAATACTTGCCCTCCATAGTGCAACCAACCAAAGCAAAGCAAAAGCAAAGCAAAGCCCACAACCCACACACCAAAATACCACCACGTAACAACAACGCACCCTACACCCCCGGCCCCGGCTTTGGCCAATATACCCGCACATCCAATACGTATTGTCCAAGAACACACACCAAAGGGCACACATATCTTCCAAGAGTTTTTCCCACCATATTATGTAGATGCTAGGAGGAGTCTATGTGCATACATGCCCTCGCTCACGAGGGGAAAAGTTCCTCGGGTAAATATTATTATTCTAACCAGGCCAGGAATGTTATGTATCGATATCCCGCATTGAACCTTCATCGCACTTGATCAGTCAAGCTTTTGTACATCTATCGGAAATTCCCGTGCCCTCAATTTTCCGCGCGTCTTGAAGGTTGCGCCACAATACATATTGGATATGCGAGTAGCCTGACAGACACTCGAGTGATATTCCATGACCCCCATTACCAACAACTAAAAGTGCAATAAATCCACGGTATAAGAACGGGCACGAAACGATAACGCCTAATCACAAAGCGGGGGGATTACATGTCATCTCTACAGCAGCTTCAATCTGCACTACTGACCGTGACCGTCGGCGGCCTCTCTACCCTACCATAGCCCGAGCGCCTCCATCCCTTCTTTCAGTAGTCCCCACTACTACACGTGCCAACATCAGTCTATGCAATGACGGGGTGTTTGTCAGCAAGTTACATACATACCCATACCGCTCTTTCCTCCTCTGCCTCTGTCCCCGCCTCTGTCTCTGCCTCTGTATCTGCCTCTCTCTCTCTCTCTGCCTCTGCCTCGACAAACAATAATAATAACTCCCACCCACATCCACATCCCTCTCCTGGGCCTTCCGTCTAACGCCCGGAACTGCAGTCTTTGCGATACCGGCTATGAAGCTGTAAGGTAAGGTAAGGCGCGGTGTTTGTTAGTTTGTAAAGATTGGGAGGGGGGGGGGGGTTGGGGCAGACGTACAAGCTCCACAGACAGAGTCCTGCAACGGCCTTGACGCCTGGTAGTGATGACATTGGCTGTTGGTTAGATGATGGGTGCGATGCCGCTATCTCGCTATCTAGCTAGATGGCTGCTGGAGGGGACGGGAGGTGGAGGTAGTTATTAAGGGGATGTGTGAGCGTTGTGTAACGTTGCTCGCTGATGCCTTGAGGATCGGCGGGGTTGGGGGGTGGTGGGTAATATTACATATAGTATTGTCATTATCGATAGATGCTAGCTATGTACATGTAGTTATGTAGCTAGGTAGATACTCTCTACTCGGAGTCTGGTATGCCTAGCACCATCAGGCAGTAAACGACATATCGATTCAGCTCAGCTACCCCTTAATTGTCTCGGCGTCTATCAATATATGCATCGACTACCGTGGTACTACCTACATGTATGTAGTAGGTAGGTACATGTAGGTACATAGGTAAGGGGGTGTGCTACCGCCCCGTTTTTAGCCTGAACGCGCCAGCGTCTATCAGCTATAATCAAGTACTCTACCCCCAACCATCATATCCAATATCTCATCATGAGCGTGACAGTTATATATATACATGTGTATATATATACATGTATATATATAAACCCCCCATATATGCGTGACCGGTTCATCCCTAGCGCGGCAGCAGGCGTTACTTACTATTAACGCCCCTCCCCACCCCACACACCCCACCCCACTGCCGCCGCCCCCACCCACGTGGATCTGCGATATCCCGTCGCGACGGGCCGTTACATTGATCTGAGTCATGTCAGATGAACACAATCATTTTATTTCCCCAGAAAGATTCTGGTCCACAGTCGCTGCCTTTTCTCTTATTCTGCGCGCACGCTCTCTAAAAGTACAGTGGGGTAATAAGGTAGGATGTTCTGGCCCAGCCTGGGATGGATGCATAAATATGACAGTAATAAACCCAGGGGAAAAGAAAAAGAAAAAGAAAAAGAAAAAGAAAAAGAAAAAGAAAAAGAAAAAGAAAAAGAAAAAGAAAAAGAAAAAGAAAAAGAAAAAAAATGGAAATGGAAAAACAAAAACAAAAACAAAAAAATTGCCCCCAATTCGCTTTTGAGATATATTTCTTGTGGCCATATTGGTCATGGTAGATGATGGGATGCAGGTGCCAAAAACAGCTTGTACGATACGATCTAGTAGCTCCTTACTCCAATAAGTAAAAGACAAAGGCTCGACTCTTCGCGGTAGACTAGATGGGTAAAAAGAGGGGGGGAACGGTTTGAAAAAATAAGAAGATATGGGAAGGGAAATATACATATATTCCGACCCGAAACCAGATTCACAGCACCTCCATCAAAACAGATCCCAAGATATAAAAAATGAAAAAAAAAAAAAAAAGAAAAAAAAAGACCCCCTTCGCAACCAGCTTCATTTCGAATAAAATTACAGAGGGAAGAATAATGGTACGCACATCAAAAGCTGAGGAAATCGATCAAAAATGAAACAATAGCAACCGAGAAAACCCCGAGAATAGAACATAATAAATAAAAGACCTCTCTCGCACTCATTACTCTCAAGACAAGATTCTAAGATCAAAACTAATGTAAGAGATTTGCCAAGGCCGGGCTTCCCGAAGCCCCCGACATGACCCTTTGGGGCGGAGGTGGTTGAGGAGGCTCCTGCGGTCTCCCCTGAGATATTACCGGCGGTAATCCTTGCTGTTGGTGCTGGTGTTGCTGCTGCTGCTGGTGTGATGGATGCTGCTGCTGCTGCTGGTGTTGGTGCTGATGCTGATGCTGCTGATGCTGATGCTGATGCTGCTGCTGCTGGTGTTGTTGCTGGTGCTGCTGTTGGTGCTGCTGTTGATGTTGCTGCGGCGGATGTTGTTGCATCATTGGCACCGGCTGCATGGTGACGGTGACCGCATTGGTGCGGCCCATATGCGGCGATACTTGTGGCGCATGCGCCACCACATGCTGAAGAGGCATCTGTTGGGCCAAGGGATTCCGTGGGGACATCAGAGGGGGTTGGTGGTTTGGAACGTGAGGAACATGTTGTGGTTGAAGGGGTTGATGTGACTGATGAGGAGCTACATGGGCTTGGTGGGGGGTCACATGCGGCTGGTGCGGTGATACATGCTGTGGCTGCCGGGGGGAAACCTGTGATTGGTGGGGAGACATATGCTGGATATGAGGGGAGACATGGTTGGGGGGCGGGGGCGGGGCAGCATGATGCTGGAGCACTGAGATATGGCTTTGCGCCAAGTGCGGTGATATGTGCGGCGGTGGCTGCAGTGGCGACATGTGAGGGTGGGGATGAGCAGACTGATGGGGTATCGGATGGTGTGGCAACGGGTGAGATTGAGGGCCCGGATGAGGAATCGGCGGTATCGGCGACATCTGAGCCATTTGAGGTTGCCCAATCTGAGAAGGTATCCCCGACTGCATATGGACAGGATGTATAGGACTCGGTAAAGCACTGACAGGTGGAATAGGCTGCGGGGGAGGCGGGGGAGGTTGCACTGGTTGCTGCGCAGCCAAAAACACATGTAAGGGAGGCAGAGGCGTGTACCTGCTTGGTTCTGGTTGACCATTCATACCTGCTGCGAACGGGGACTGGCGTTCCGATTCAGGCCTTGAAGCCTCCTTGCAATGGCACCGGTTGCACAATAGCCCCCCAGTATGAGAACGAGAGTGGGAGACCGGGTGTGTATTATCATGCGTAGTAGCATCCCCATTGACCAAGGCTCCGTTCGTTGCCGGTGAAGCGCTTCCGTTCGTCAGGTGCGCAACCCCATTCTCTTTCGGACGTAGTGCTGGCATTTTCCACCACAACGGACTAATATCAGTTTGGCAATTGAAGCACCTTTTGGGTCCTTCTCCGCCCACATGATCATCGAGAAGACCTTCTATTCCGCCAACTTTATCTTCTAGGCCTTCCGTTTTGATATAAACAGTGGTGGGCGAACACGTGATCTCTTTACCACTGGCACCTGCAGCGGAGAAACCTCCGGCGCTATTTCTTCGGTGAGATTGAGACGCCTTGGTCGAAATTGTCATGAGGTTGGCTTTCCTGACGGTTCCAGTAAGTCCCAAGTCAGCCTGCTTATAGGTGGTTACATATAGCTGGAGTGCATTCTATAGACTGTTAGTCGAATTGATCTATTGGTTGCTTGGGTGTTCGTCCGTACCTGTTTAGTCTCCTCCACGATTTCGCCAATTTGATGAATTGTAGACTTTACATCATGCTCTGGACACCACACTGCGGCAGTCATAGCACCTGTTTCATTCCCTAGTTTGACTATTTCTTTCATATCCCTCCTTGACTTGACCGGTTGAATGTCAAATCCCATAGGCCATCCAGCTTTGTGTGCACATCCAATATGTACTACATCTAGCGTCAGTAACCACTTCCCACTTATATGAAAAGGCAAGACTTACCGCTGGCATGGCAAACTTGGCATCCAACACATGCCCCATTATCTTTGCCCTTACAAACCCTGCATGTCTGTGTCCATTTCGCTGCTGGAATAGTTCCGACCCCCTCAACTGTCTTCATTGACTTTGCATCAGAAAACTTGACTTCTGGTGTCCAAACCGCACAGATGACGTGAGCCCAGTTATTCCCGGAGGTCTTTTTTAGTGGTTCCCTAGGGTGTTGAGGACGACGTTTATCGGCTTCTTTAGTCTTTCGGCCGTCCTCATGGTGGTTGCTAGTAATAATGATCTGTTTCTCCCTCTCCTTGTCCTTTTCAGTTCCAGTTTTTCCTTTCTTCTTATCAGAACCTTTAGGTTGCGGGTCCTCCTTCTTCAAATCAGTCATTTCTTCCGGTTCCGGGATGCCATGACAGGGACATAAAACGCATTCGTAGTTCTAAATCATGATCAGTATTCACCCCCAGTATCGAACCCCAAGGTGTAATATAGTAATATACCGTAGAAACAGTTGGGTTTTTATCATTGGCACACATCTCACAAACCCATTTATTAGCACTCCTAACTTCCCCAACCCCATAACACCCTCTATGAACGGTCATTCTACAATCCCTGCATACTAGATGCGCATTTCCAGTTGGTTCGAGTTCTCCACATACTGCACACGGCAAAAGCTTCGGCTTGGGGGGTTCCGGCGGCGGTGGAGGTGGTTCCTTCGGCTTCTCCACCTTTTCTTTTTCCTTGCCCTTCTTACTGTTTCCGTTTGCCTCGACTTTGAGCTTCTTACGCGGAGGTTCTTTCTTTTCTTCTGGCGTTTCTGGAATGGGCGCAATCCCGAAGGTAACGGGTTGCGGGCTAGCTGTTCTCGCCGCAATCGCTGCGGCTTCGGCTTTGGCATCCTCCTGGGCCGCATTCAGCTCCTTGAGCAGTTCCTCGTCGATTCTCCGTTTCCAAGCTCTACCACCTCCGGCGCTGACTTTCTTCTGAATTTCATCGGGGTCCTCCCATTGGATGCCATAACGCCTCCATAACTCTGCGCAGCGTCTGCATAGCGCGCTGATGAGAAACTTCTCCTCGCCTTGCTTCTTTTTACTACTGCTGCCTTTGTCGGCTGGTATCAACGTTCCTGGGGGCACTCCCGGCGCTCGCCTCCACTGCCTGCTACTTCTAGTATTGCAAAATTTGCATTCGAATCCACGTTTCTTGTCAATGGCTTTATTACCGTCGAAAGCAGAATCATCCTCATCGTCCGCCACATCGTCCACAAGTTTGGTTCCGGTATCTTTATCTTTCATCTTGGCTTCTTTCTTTCCCTTGCGCCCTTCAAAGTTTCCCCAAATCTGCTTTCCCTTCTCGGTCTTCTTCCAAACATAGTAGAATCTAACGATTTCTGCTTCTTTTCTTGATTTCACGTATTTTGCAACACTGTGAAGCTCACTTCCATACCTCGCCACACCCTCCTCAAACCTTTTCAGCTCATCTGGCTTCAGCTTTGGTTCTCTCAGGTCCTTGTTGACATGAACCTTCTTCAAAAGATCCAGGGATGCGTCCGCGTCAAAGTCATTTTCGTATAGCAATTCAATGGCCTTATCCTGGAAGTTTACCGAGGAGCCGTCGCATCCAGGACCTGCTATTGTTGAGCCCGGCAGACTGCGACTGATATCTCGGGCATTTTTCATATATTCATCAACAATCTGGAGCTTTTCCCCTTTAGTTTCGTCCTCGGGAATCTTGAATAGCAGGGTTGAAGTCGTTCCATCGTCCTCGCCTCTCTTGACATATCCCGGGGGTTCGTCCATAACCCACTTGGGGCGTTTTTCCTTTGCAGCAGCTTCCGCTTCCGCAGCAGCAGCTGCGCTTTTGGCATTCTTACTGCCACTTTTCACGTACTTCTTTTTGATTTCCACGGGTTTAACGTATTCAACAGGTCGGCCATGCCATACATTAACGTTTGCTTGATGGCGAGGACCGATTCGCGAGGCAGCTCTGGGAAAGATACGATCATCCGGGTCAAGTGCGTCCTCGACGCGGCAATGCTGGCCAAGGTACCTCATGGGCCACATCTGCGCCCAATGCGCCTGCTCGGCTGTTGGGACTCTTTCAATGTCCGCTGATTCAGAGGCTGTTTCTGTCTCAATTCCGCCACTACTGCAACCTCCTCCTCCGGGGGACATATCTTCATCTTCGTCATCAAAATTCTCCTCGTCTGCGTCGCCATTGGCGGAATTAGTCAATGTCGGAGTATTCCGCTGCTCAAGCTTCCGTTCCTGTGCTCGGTTACAGGGTCCGCACGCCCAAGCGAAGCCCCTGCTAGGTTTCTTTAGCAACGGCGGTCGTACACAATTCATGTGGTATGTGTTTCCACAAACTGCACAGTGGACAGAGTCATTGCTAAAACCAATGAAAATTAGCATTCCGCACAATTTTCGCACCCAAAATATAGGACTATGAAATTGAAATTGAAATATACCTGGCGCAAAATCCTGTACATCGCTTACACTCCTTCATCTGACTGCAGAGCTCTTTCGCCCTTTGTGGTTCTACCAAGAGGTACTTCCACCGATCGACCAATACTTTCCGTACTTTCTCAGGAACGTTGCGGACCTGGTTGGTTGGAATAACGTCGTAGTAACGATGGATATACCGGTCAAACATCTTTTCAAAGTAGAAGCTATCCCGGCGCTTTCGAAACTCGTCGACATCTTCAACCTCTGATCGGTGAAGAATGTAACACTTTCCACGAATAGCGGCAAGTGGACAGCTATCTGAATGCATTGACGAGAAAAGTACGCGTGTGTCGGTCACTTTCCGCTGAATGTCCTTGGGTCGGTAGTACCAGTTGACTCGGATGGAATCAATGGGCTGCTCGGGGTCATTGTTTGTATGAAGAAACTCCATGATTCTTGCGAGATAGTAGGGCTCGCCTGGAGGCTCGCAAACGAGGTAGATATGATCTGTAACACATTGGATGGGTTAATGAAAGAGCTTCACATTGAAGAAAAAGTCATGGGTGCGGCAGCGGTCCCGAAACTCTCTACGGAAAAACAAGCTTTTAGGTTTAAAGAACTGAGATTCGAACCATTTACCGACAGTGTTGTACCGTCATCTGCAATCAACTGTCCATTTTTCAGTTTTGGGCTTTCAAAGCTAAGCATATTTGACAACCCCATATCCTTCGGCATTACGGGCGCAATTTGCTCTTTCTTTCTCTTCTTATTTGTTGCCGTTGTGGTTGTGACTACCGCGGTGATCTCCTTTGCCCCTTCCTTATCCTTGCTTGCAGTCCCCCCCACAGCCGATGCCCTCCTGGATGAGGTAGTTGTGGGCACAACAATCTCAGCAACCGTCCCAGCAGGTGATTTACTAGAGGACGCAGATGCGGTTGTGTACTCGTAGTCCATATCGTTGTCTTTATCCTCGGCATAGTTCACGCGTGATCCCCGATTCCGAGAACGTGTGCCATAGGGAGACGTGGACCGAATATTGGAAGCGCTCGGGGTCTGGGTGGCTGAGGCCGAACTCGGTGCTTCAGAAGTAGATGCGCCATTGCCAACGGGAGCGCGGGAGGCCGTTGATGACTTACGATCGGCCATCGTGGCTTAGGATTAGAGAAACAACAGTCAAGCAGAAAGGTGAAATGTTTGACTGTTGAGGAGATGGATGTAGTTAGGGAGAGGAAGTAAAAGAAGTAAGTAGGCCAGTTGGGTTGGGCCAGGCAGGTGCTGCTGTACCAACCCGGCGGTTTTTCCGTATTAAGGAACAAATATGTGGGAGTGGGGCTAGATGTATTCCAAGGAGATGATGAAATAATAAGGTAATAGCGTGGAAATAAAGGAAATAAGAAATCCCACAAGATGTGCGCAGAAGATGTGAGGTTATAGATCTATAACAAAGATGTAAAGCAAAGTGTTCCTCAAGGGAAGGGAAGCAATGCGTGTGGTTTATGTAAGAGGAGGGGGGGGGGGCTAAGGGTAGTTATAGAAACAGTGGTTTTTGCCCAGTCAAATGATGCAAAGCAAAGAAAATGGACTAGATACGTCCGTTACAGCTATAGGGCTGTGGCAGCCCCAAGCGAAATGTGGAAAGTCCTAGAGACGAATCAAACTAATGTACCCAGGCTCAATAGTTTGTATCTCTAACAGTTTCAGTATCGCACCTCAAGCATAAAAATCATGAAATATTGGTTGTAAAATTGAGGTCGCTCGATGAATGGAAGGGAAACAGAGGGGTGTGAAAGGAATGTGAGGGGGGGCGGAGAAGAACACGAGGAAGGAGTGAGATATATGTGGTAGAGAGGGTGTGGGTGGGGAGGCGTTGAGAAAGAGAGAGAGGGAGAGAGAGAGAGAATTCAGGCCCGGCCACACGTCAGGGAGTCGCGGGAATCGGACTGGTGCCCATGCGAGTTAGAGAGAACAATGATAATATTGTATGTATTTACTCAAACTGAATATGAAAATAGGGAAAATGTTCCCAATGTTTCCATTATTGTTGAGTTAGGCATGGTGTACTTTACATCTTGAGGTTTTAAGTCGCGTGCAATTGTGTAATGCGAGGTTCACTACCGTCAGTAGTAATAAGGGAAACCACTGCGACTGGGTTTACATATATCGACGTGCCACCTTGGACGCGACATAACGTTAAACACCAACAGAATTCATTAGCCCAAACACGACAGAAGAAATCGAGATATCTGATCATGAATCAGTCTTGAATCGATACCAGCCGTAAAATAGCGAGTTTATTCAGTCAGAATTGGACCGTCCTGCGCCCTGGAACACCTGTCGTCCAAGATCGGCGGATGCCCAGAGAAAGCAACCTGAACTCCGATGTTACACGCTAAGGTCCCCAGGAGAGACACACACTAACATAACTTCACAAGGTGAAATTCCAAAGGATAATACAAAACAGCAAGCACTGTTAGTCTTAAGATGAGAGTTTTGAAAACTTTGCGCATAAAAAAATACCTTTCTGAATAACAAGATTAAAAGTCTCTACGATGTCGATCAAGGGTACTTTATGATATTACAGGGATAATGATGCTCTGTCTCCTCTGCGGGAGCCTGTCGTTCTGCAGGCGGCGGCTCTGCCCAGACTGGTCGCGATCGGGTCCCTGTGGCTCTTGTTCGAGCGCCGCCATCCTCAACGCCAAGGATCATTGTCACCTGTCAGATTACTAAGTTTGTGAACTACAATAGCCAGGGTCAGGTTACAAAATTAGGGTATGCCCTAATCCTATTCTGCCTCGGCAGTCCAGGTCAGTGGGTCCGCACACTACAATTAGGGTAGTCAAATCAAGGTTACGAAATTTCACTTTCGGGAATCAACAGCAAATACATCATATCAAAACCACCATCTTGAACCTTAAATATCCTCTCTTCAACAAATAAGAAGAAATGGGGGTCAAGACTAACAAGACAGAATACTTCGAAAAGTTGAAGGGTCTCCTTGAGGACTACAAGAGTATCTTCATCGTCACCGTCGACAATGTGAGCATTTCCCAATTGATTGGGGGAGACTCCCACGCGCTGCTTATTCGTAGATGGCTAATTCTCCTGGTTTTCCCCAATATAGGTCTCTTCCCAGCAGATGCACGAGATCCGTAGCTCTTTAAGAGGCGAGGGTGTTGTCCTCATGGGCAAGAACACCATGGTCCGTCGTGCCCTCCGTATCTTGATGCCTGACTATCCTGAGTACGAGCGTCTTCTTCCCCACGTCAAGGGTAAGCTAGCAACTCCCCAATCTTTACTGGGCTTTTCCTAATATGCTCCTTGACAGGTAACGTTGGTTTCGTTTTCACCAACGGAGACCTCAAGACAATCCGTGGGAAGATCTTTGCCAACAAGGTCGCTGCTCCTGCCCGTGCCGGAGCTGTCGCTCCTGGCGATGTCTACGTCCCTGCCGGTAACACTGGTATGGAACCCGGAAAGACCTCTTTCTTCCAGGCTCTTGGTATCCCAACCAAGATTGCCCGTGGTACCATTGAAATTACCAACGACCTCAAGCTTGTTGAAGCTGGTAACAAGGTCGGAGCTTCCGAGGCTACCTTGTTGAATATGTTGAACATCTCTCCCTTCACCTACGGTATGGGTATCGCCCAGGTTTACGACCAGGGTCAAGTGTTCGCCTCTTCCGTCCTGGACATTGAGGAGAGCCAGCTTATCAAGGCTTTCTTGACTGCTGTTACTACCATTGCTACCATCTCCTTGGCTGCAAACTACCCAACCCTCCCATCGGTTGCCCACTCGCTTGTCAACAGCTACAAGAAACTTATCGCTGTCGCTCTTGGTACCGGATACTCCTGGGAGGCCATTGATGAGCTCAAAGACCGCATTGCCAACCCCGACGCGTACGCTGCTGCTGCCCCGGCTGCCGCTGCCGCTTCTTCAAGTGATGCCCCTGCCGCCGCCAAGGCCGAGGAGAAGGCAGAGTCTGAGGCTGAGGAGTCTGACGAGGGTAAGCTATTCCAAACTAATCTTCTTGAAAAATTAACTGATACTAATGGTTCATAGGTGGTTTTGGTGGTATGTTCGACTAGACATTTAAATGTTGAAAAGATATATCGACCAATAGAAACAAAATCTCGTTATGGGTTCAGTAATTTCATTGTGTTTGTGATTTCATAATTAATCTACATGAGTCTACATGAGTACCAAGACTGTAAAGGCCAATCCGCCTGCACATACCAATAGGTTAGTTGTGATTTTTATCCCTTTTCTTCTTTGTTATTCTTAACCCTCATTCAATTCCCGTTCATGGCGAAGGATTATAATATTTTTAACCCTGAGGGTTTTCACAAATCTATTGAAGATAAAAACGCAACAACACTCTAATTTTTTCATGACGCCTCCATCACCCCGTCTTATTAACTTATTTTCACAAAAATACTAGAAATATGCTAATTGATTAGTGAAACAGATTTCCCCAAAGCTGCCCATTCCTACCGTAGTTGAGAATATCTTGCCCCACGCTGAGCTAACTGCCAACAAACGCGAACTCATGACCACATTAGATGGTGGTTAACCGGCTACCCTGCAAACATGTCACTGCTCTGAAGTCTAAATCGTGATTGTTTCTATTTCAAACGCGCATCATAATAATGGGGGTCCTTAACTGGCGAAAATTGAGATTGAAATAAATGAAAAGCTATCAATTCCACAATAATATTCTCATTAACCCCTTGTAGCCTTTAGTACAGTGAACCTTTGAAAAAGGAGCCCTAAAACTTCTGTTCTTCCGCATCTTATCCCAAATACTGTCCCCCTTTAACGCATGGGGGGGTCAGTTTATGACATCCGCCAAGAGTAAATTGAGAATACTACATCTATTGCAACATACATACAGTACACTTACAATACTTCGACTTCAGGTAACATTTTGACCGGGAACTGTCAGACTGGATGACTCCTATACAAATTTCTGATTTCTACCGCCCACAGGATCTTAACCCCATGAGATAATTGTTCTGGGCTTTCAGAAAACGAATTCAGCCCCATCTGAGTACTTATCAGTCCAAATAACACATTACTCCTATTATATTTTTTGCTTTGTTTTGGTGCTGGTTGCTATGTGACATATTTCTAGGTCTGACACAGTTCCCGGTCGAAAACGTAATAGCCAAACTTACTATTCATACCTAATTCAGCAACGATATATTTTGTCTCCTTTGGTTGGTCATGAGACATCACTCGATGCACGCTAAACGTCTCTATTATCAGTGAGATCAGATCATCTGTTCTAGAATACGTGCCAGTAAGGTTGGTTAATCACGCTCAATATACCTATATCCAATGTAATAAACCCCACGAAGGTAAGTGATCAACACAAACCGTTCCTACAATTGGGCCTCCTAGAATCACGTAATAGCCACGTCTTTTGCTACCTACTTATATAAACTTTAATAACACTGCAAGGGGAGGGGGGAAGGGGGTAAATATGTAGCTAAAAAGTGCATAACTATCAGTATTGGATACCAAAGTTCCAGGACGAATCAAAGTGGGACTTTCCGGGCCGAGTCATATGCTGTGATTCGCATAGTCCATATTGGGAGGTCTGTGTCATAATATTCCGCGGCAGCCAATGATCTCTGGGCGCCCAGGCGTTGCCAAGCTCCCTTTTGGTGCATTAATTAGTCTTGATGCCATCATTGACATGTGAATCTGGGTTGGCTAGTAGGTGAGCTACTGCCAACCCGCACGCCACATTTTGTGGTTTGGGGGTGGTTTGGTGGGTTTGGGATGTTTTGGTGATGGATTGTCCTTGGGGAAACAAGCTAGCTATCTACGTAAATAGACGCCTTCCCGGGACATTTGGACACCCCCCTCACTCGGACAGTTAACGTAGAAAAGAAAAGATCAACGTTTTAAGTGGCTTCAGTACCTCTTTTCAACCAATCATGATTGACTATCCGAGTGAGGGGGTGTCCGAGTGGCTAGGGAGATCGTCTATATGATATAACGGTAGCTACATGTAGTAATAGGGCTGTGGGGGGTGATCACAACTGTATGCGTGTATGTTGATATTGCTTCTTGAATCTCCTGAGCCGTTGAGGCTCGCAAAGTCTAAGGCTTCCTATTACAGTAATAATAGTACATTTCTTTTCTAACAAACTCCAACAATTTCTGACAAACACCCACCAGCGTCCGAATAGGAATTCCTGGATTTTGCAAGTCTCAACTGCCCAGGAGATAGCTGCAGGTTGTTCGGTCATAATCATACAGCACGTGTAATACAGTCCAACTAAACGCGGAATACCTATGTATGCATTATATGCATATGTATTTAAGTATTTCAGATAATCAAATTAAACTAACCACAATGGCTTGTGGCGTGGAATACGCATCCTTAAAGTATTTACTTTTGTATATCTCTATTTGTATTAGATTTATTGTATCTCCGCTGGTATTTTAAAAACCGATGATATTTTTCCTGGAGATGCGAGAGCTCGCGAGGAGTTCTGGAAATTAGCGCCTGGATAGAAGCACGCAAATCCAAGCTCGACCCTCGAATAATATCCTCTGGGGCTCTTTTGTTAGCCGCTGGTGGGTCTAATAGCATATTTATTACCAGTAACCCAATTGGCCAATCCTGGGGAGAGTGTAATTTGGTTATAGAATAACATTACTGTTACTTAGGATTGGGCCGATAATCGACGAATCAGGGTAACGGTTTCAGTTGATTTCACCCTTATTCTAAGTTTCCACTAAACCTGGGCTCGTGGTTAAAGGTCGATACTATGAGGAATTGATAATCTTTAGCGGAAATTTGTCTCGCAAAACCATAAAGGAAGCTCCTTCTTCCATCGTGATCTCCTGTGTAAGTTGAGGGTATGGTGTGATTGGTATCGATCCGGGAGCAACGTGGTCTATAGTTTAGTTTTTTCCCGGGGCCTCGTGGTCTTCTCTCTCTCATGAAGAGTAGCACCAAAACACCCCCTCTTAACAAAATGCGTACCCCAAGTGCATCCACCCCACAAGAGAGCTATTCAAAACCAACCTACCTGCCCCTATCCGCGAACCTCAATGCCACTGGATATTTTCGCGGCGAGCCAACTCTATATATTCCCCAGGGCGGATGTAGCAGGAAGAAAAGGAAAAAGTATGTTGTGATTGCGGATGTGGTGGGTGATTATATATGCACTTTATGCTTAAATTAGGCTGGTTGTAACGTGTGCATGACCTGAGGTTGTAATGCTTGCAGTGCCTGCACACTGTGCGACAACGCACTTTTTGGCAGACAGAGCAAGTGGAGAAGGAGAGTGTGAGTGGTTCTGTGTGCTGTAGTAGAGCGGCGAGGACAGGCCTGATAAGAATTGGGAGGGGGAGCATCGTAGTATATTATGTGCACATTTGATGCCGCTACCTGTCTAGCTAGCTGTATTTCCAGAGTCTCTTTTTTCCTCAGGTTAACACACTCTGGAATGTGTAGGTGCCAAAGAGCAAAGAAGAGGGATACCTATGTGTGTGTGGTGCTTGATAGTTAATCCGATGAATGTGGATGGATTCCCGGGTTGAACAATCTGGTTGGTAGAGGAGACCAGGTTGATAGCCATTTGATTGTGAGGGTCGGTTCGAGTTGCAGCTCGTATATAATGACGTCGAGATATGGTGTGCGTAAGGGATTATTGATACAACGTAAGCATCAACTCATGATGTTGGGGAGGCGGGGTCGGTGGTTCATGTGGTGTTTTTTTTTCGGTTTCGCTATCTAGACGCATGTACCTACTCTACCTTGCCCTATCAACAAGCGAACAAGCGCTTGTTTGTACCCATATCTATCTGTCGATAGTAGGTACATACTAGTACCGCCGTACCCCAGGTGCCTGGCTATTCATGATAGATACATACCGTCGCATATCTTTAGATCCCATATCGTCGGCAAAGTTGGGTTTGACGGAGGTTAGGTGTATGCAAGGGCTTGGGTGCCGAGTGTTTGTCAGAAACAGGCATATTTTCGTAAGCCATCCGAGACACTGGCCCGCATACCAAGCTTCTTCAAATCGCACCCTCCATTTTCCAAAGATGATTACGACATGATACCTAAGCCAAATGTAAAGATTCGAAATCTGTCACGCAAGCAACCCCCACCCCAGATTATTCCGGACCACGGACGTCTCAGAAAAGATTTTCTTAACAAAGGGACCACCAGGACTACTTCCGCTAGAGCCCTTGAGTAATAGTTGGGGCCCCACTGCTAAGAAAAATTCCAAGGCGGTTGCCAGTTTGGTGGGTGGTGGATGATTGGCAACCGTGGTGGATGATTGACAACCGTGGTGGATGATTGACAACCGTGACAAATCCGCTACTCCCACCGAAAAAAAAAAAAAAAAATGTATCGGACCCTTGCACATGCGTCGGAGTGTAAGTGTGCCAAGCCTCTCCCTTCCTGATCATCAAGACTCTGCTAAGCAGCCGTAATCAACAAATTTCTGCAATCAAAGGGCCAGTATGCAGATAGTATAGTGATCTCAAACAGAAATTTCTGGCACCCTACATACACGTGTGGTGGAAATTTAGCCTCTTAGCATGTAATTAGATATTGGATCCAGGAAGGACAGCGGGGCAGAAAATCAATTTTAGTGTCAACCGGTATGGCCTATGGCCTAAGGGATTCCTCATATATAAAGATCTCTGTCTTCCCCCGTCCTCGACACTTCTCTATCCAATTCACAGCTCTCTCAACTTCGATCATCCATCTTTGATCTTCACCTCTTTCACCATTTCGCCAGAAAGTTAATCGGACTTCAAATTCCACAACTAATACAATGGCTCCCCGCGTCGCTATCATCATCTACTCCATGTACGGGCACATTGCCAAGCTCGCTGAGTCCGAGAAGGCTGGTATTGAGGCCGCTGGTGGTTCTGCTACCATCCTTCAGTGAGTAACGATCCAGTTATTGCCATTGAAGCAATATCACCCTGAATATTACCTCCTTACTTACAGTCATCTTCTTTAGGGTTCCTGAGACTCTTTCTGAGGACATTCTTGGAAAGATGCATGCCCCTGCCAAACCAAATTACCCCACTGTTTCCGCCCAGGATTTGCGCAACTATGACGCTTTCCTCTTCGGTATCCCCACACGTTACGGGAATTTCCCCGGCCAGTGGAAGGCATTCATTGACACCACCGGTGGCCTCTGGGGCGAGGGTGCTCTTACTGGAAAGTACGCCGGTATCTTCATCTCCACCGGTACTCAGGGTGGTGGTCAGGAGGTTACTGCCTTGAACGCCATGTCCACTCTCGCCCACCACGGTGTCATCTACGTCCCCTTCGGATACAAGCACGCTTTCCCCCTCCTTGCCTCTAATGATGAGGTCCGCGGTGGATCCCCATGGGGTGCCGGCACCTTTGCTGTAAGCTCTCTACTCTTTATCTGTTGAACTTCTCTTTGCACAATGCTAATTTAGTATTACAGGGTGCCGACGGTTCCCGCCAGCCATCAGCCAAGGAGCTCGAGATTGCCACAATCCATGGCAAGACCTTCTACGAGACTGTCGCTCGTGTCAACTTCGATTGACTGCATGGTAGCCCGGTGAAGCCAGTAGCCGCTGCCCCAGAAACATCAACACCAAAAACAGAAAATACAGAAAAGAAGGATGTCGTCCCAGAGAAGAAGAAGAAGGATATCGATGAGGAGGGTGGTCCTTGCGGACTGCCTGCCAAGTGCGATATTATCTAAAGAAGATAAAAAAAAATAAGAGAAATAATCATAATGCATTGGTGTTGAGTTGGCGTACAAACAAACTCTTGTTTTGTTTTCTCTTCTGGTGTACTTCTTACTTCACTTTGGTCTTTTCGGGCATTGGCATTTTGTTTTTTGTTTTGTGTCTAATAGCGTAGCGTTTTACTGTTGATACCAATTAAAGTAACTTTCAGAAACATTTATTCCTATTCGAGTGATAATTATATGTGGTCGGGCCTCCATTAGTTCTGTGTGACACCGCCGATGTTCGTCTACCTCTTCAACTCTAGCATGTCTCAGCAGATGAAATGTAAAGCCACCTACCTACATGTGCCTAATCTTCGAGGCCTTCATTGCCTAGATCCAGCTCTACCTATTACATCGCTATATAAGAGGTCTTTAAGCGAACTGCTTGCCGCCTAATTAGCACCTAGAAGAAAGGAGCCCCTGGACGACAGGGGTGCCTCAACTTCACCATACTTACTCGCTACACAGGTTTCAGACCGGACATAATAATGGGCCCACAAGGGTATGAGGCAGGTGGATAGGCGCTTCATATAGGCGTGCACTGCGCAGACATGCCCAGAAATATCTCGCAATTGCGAGCAAGATGGCGATATCGTGGGGAGCCTGGATCGGAGCGGAGTTCCGGCACGATAACTTGAAGTAGTATCATCGAGACGTAAATAGTACATGCGGCCCGAGGTTGATCGATTATAACGTTCTGGGTTTTATCTGCAGATTGGATGTGTGGTTGAGGTTTGGGGGGAGGGGCAAAACCGAGTGATTGGTTGTGATTATGGGGAAGATAGTGTGGTGGTGTGGGTTATATACGAGGTGCTTTCCGTTTTATAGGGTTTCTGGGGTGAAATACATGTAGGTCTGCATAGGTAAAGGTTTGCCTGGCAAACAGATTTGGTAGTATACGGATCCAGTCAAATGCGGGAGCGTTACGAAATGAGAGAGCAGATGAAACCCTCGTTCAAGCTAAATTATTGCTGAGCGTATGAGTGGGTTATTTCGCGGTCTTATCAAAGGTATCTGATTTTAGGTGTGTTGATTATTTCCTCCTTTACCCATTGATACTTGTAGGAATATCCTCAAATCGTGAGAAAGTTTGCACGTAGTAAGCCGCTATGGCTGTTGAGGGCAGTTGGGTCACGTGCTGTCAAGGGTTACATACATGCAGCTTCCGTTTCAACATATACAGCATTATTCTTTGTTCTTAAGGAATCTACTCTCTATTTTTTTGTTCGATCTGAATTGATTACAAGTTCTTACACACTACATGTATGTATATAACAATATTCCTTTCATCACATCCATTATTTCCAGACGCCGCCCTTGACCCCGGCATTTGCGCAAAGGTAAGATGTAATAAAAGAGTTTATCTAGCTTTGTTTTTCATGCTTTACCAGAAGAGGATGTGTAAAGAAGGATATTTGTTTATCTGTGCAAAAACATAAATGTCAAAACGTCCGTCCACCATTAATTGCTGCTGCTGACTCCTATGTCTTGATGGGACTCTCGTTTAGCCGGCTAAGACAAACATGTCTACTGTGGAATCTGAGTTGTGAACATACTTATAGAGTGGAGGGCATCCCATGGACGACAGAAGCTGTTCTATCGCAAATAGAACCTGCTTTTGTTGTCCTATCTCATAAAACCCCTCGGTACACCCTCTCTGTTCAATAAAAAACGTTCTATTCAGCTGAATAGAACACCAGATATAATTTTATAGCTTCCAACTGAGGGCCATTTGAGCACAACTCTAATTACCCAGAATCACTATCACATCTTTGCCATTACAAAAATATTGGTAATTATATTAGGATAAAAATAACTTCTGGTGAAAAAAACCACCATCATATAAAGGCTGCCATTACCATCGATGTAGATGCATCCCAGCCAATTCTGATACATCTGAAATAAGCAATCAGTTTAATATTTGGGTGACTGAAATAGTCAAGCGAAGCTCAAAATTTGCTAGAGTTTTTATTCTGACTAGCATAAGAAACTGATATGTTAATACTTGCACCAATTGAAGTGATAGAACTTAGAACACTGAATTTCTACGGGAAGGCAACTAAATTCCTATTGCTACAGAACATGATTTTTTGGCCTTCTATTGCAATAGAACAGTGTTCTATCGTCCACGGGAAGTCCTCCAGCAGCTGCCAAGTTAGGCCTCCAGCCCACCTCTCCATCCCATAGTTCCTGTCTTCTTCCTTAATCTACTAAAAGTCCATACAAACACACCACTCCAACGCTGCGCTGCCCCAAACCCCTAAAGAGATAATAAAATAAACAAATAAGAGCATAGATATTAAGGGTTAGGGTTACAACCTCTGTTCCCCACGGTGTGCACTTCCGCGATTGGCCTTCTTCACAGGCACCAGCGCAGGTACCAAATTCAACCCACAAACGCATCCACGCCACACCTAATGCGCTCAATACTAGCATCTTCACGCCCACGGGGACCACATCTATGCAATTCACCTCACAATTGCTACAGACGCCTCACCTCCGGCGCTCCGCCCGGCAATCTCAGCCCACTCCATGCGCGTCAATGGAAGCCATTACTACCACTGGTGTCAATGGGCAAACTGCAGACTCGTGGCGCAAAGAAAACGTCGATGCGCCTTGATGACCTTCCACAGGGCCTCTTGGCCTTAGGTGGGCTCCCCCCTCTGCCAGAGAGAGAGGGCGAGAAGTTCGATGGGGAGTGCTATTCGACTGTAATACAGCAGGCGAGGAATAATATGCGGCGCTTCCCGCAGTGCGTGCTGTTGACGAGGGTTGGTGGGTTCTACGAGCTGTATTTTGAGCATGCAGAGGAGGTGGGTCCGTTGTTGGGGCTCAAGGTGGGGAAGAAAAAGGCGGGCGGAGGGAAAGCGCCGGTTTCTATGGTGGGCTTCATCTGTATTTGATGTGATGTTTTATTGACAAGCGTGCTAGGCTGGATTCCCGTTTTACCAGCTGGACCGAATTTTGAAGGCGCTGGTGCAGGAACATGAGCGTTATGTCGCGATTAGCGAAGAGTTTGAAAACCCAGATAAGAGCGGTCTCAATTGGGATAGGAAAGTATCACGAATTATCACCCCCGGTACACTGATTGACGAAAAGTTCATGAACCCTTATGAGAACAACTTTCTTCTTGCTGTGTCAATTCCGCAGCTCCCTGAATTGATCCCATCACTCGGCAAGGAAGTAGGGTTAGCATGGCTAGACCTCTCCACAGGTGACTTTTTCACTCAGCAGAGTACCGTTGGCATGCTCAGCGGCGATATCGCCAGGATTGGACCTCGCGAGATTGTGCTCCCTGAAAAGGAATCGCCAGAGAACGATAGCCAGGGACTCAGAGATCTAGTACATGAGCTTGAGAGGGAGGGGAATCTGATAACTTATTACTCGGAATCGAAATTTCCGGGAGCTGAGGCAGCGCCATCTCCTAGTACAATTGAGGAGTGGAGCTATATGCTAGAGACGCCTGTCCCGAAAGATCTCCAGGAGTCTATGAGTATTTCGGAAGTTGAGGCGGGAAATCTGCTATTAGGATATGCCCAAGCTAGATTACCAGGGATATATATGAAACTCCAGCCACCAATCAGAAAGAGCATTGAAGATACAATGTTGATCGACTCTAGGTCAATGAAGGGCCTGGAAATCAAGACTACTTTGAGAGATGGCCTACAAGTCGGTAGCTTACTGCACACAGTGAAACGAACAGTAACAAAGTCTGGATCCCGGCTATTGAGTAATTGGCTAAGTATTAAAATACCCCTACCAGCAACCGGCATTTCAATCATTTCCACTTCCTAACCATAAAACAGCCTCTCCCGTCACATCTGTCAGTATCATCGACAACCGTCTCAACCTTGTCGAAACATTCCTTCATGACTACCAACTCCGGGAAAATGCAACCCTTCTTCTCAAAAAGACTCATGACTCCCAAAGGATCGTTCAGAAATTCACACTAGGCCGTGGGGATGCGGACGACCTGATCGCCCTTGCTACGACCATAAATATTACCAACGAGATCCAAGAACTTATAACCACCGGCATAGACTTTACAGAGAAATCTAATGCAAAACGGCCGCGCCAGGCGAGCATGAAGACACTGATCCGCAGGCTGGACATCCCACTGAAGCTGGCTAAAAAGATCTGTAAATCTATCGACGAGGAAGGACTAATGCAACAGCAGCGCAACGAGCAGTCTGAGGCCGCAGAGATGATTGCGAGGGTTCAGGAAGTTATCAAGGAGGAAAGCAACGGGGATACCCTTGAGGATTCAGTCTCGATAGAGACAAAAGAGATTCTGAGCTCCGCAGCTGCAGGGCTGCGTAAACGCAGAATACTATCAGGGAAGGACCAGGAGCGACAGGAGGCATGGATAATGAAAAAAAGGTTTGCCATCGAAAGCCATAGTCTTATTATTATTACTCCGAAGGGGATATGTTTTAAAGATGAGACGTTTTCTTATGTTTTCCATCACTTTTTTTTTCAATCGTATCAAATTGGCTTATTCAATTCTGTGCTCGAGGGGGCGGTACTCCGCCCCCGTTCTCAGTAGTAATCGTTGTGACATCGCAGTGCTTCAACCACATTGACGAGACTCCATAAGGCACTAGAGAAACTGGAGCAACAGCGAGTTGAGTTGGAGGAGAGTTTGCGTGAGACCTTGGGTACAAATACAAATAGGACTGTCGATATCGTTGTTCCCTACACATATGCTGATAATGATGATGACTCGTAGGAGTACCAACGCTCACCCTACGCTGGAACCCGGGTTATGGCCACGTCTGCCACGTAAAAGGCAAAGACTTAAACGCCTCGCACCCAACCCTCGAAGATGCCAAGTCTGTCAGCATCAGCAGGAGCACTCGTTCCTTTCATCTGCCAGTACATACTCCCATCACGACATCACAATTGCTGCTGATAATGTGTGGGACAGGAATGGACGGAGCTGGGTCGCGATATGGATATGATTCGCCAACAAATCCGCGGTGAGGAACAGCTCGTGTTCAAGTCTCTTCGTGAGGCCGTATGTCTTCTCACTTTTTAAAGATTTCCTCGTATTTAACCGGGAAGTAGGTGATAAAAGTGCTTGTCAAACTGCGAAGGAACGCTGCGGTGCTAGATGAGCTTGATATCGCATGTTCCTTCGCTGCGCTGGCACAAGAGCAGAGTCTTACTCGACCCATCCTGAATCATGGGTAGGTAGAGCGGATACTTTCTCCATCCTTATACCCATATTCAACACTCCTCGATTCTAATAATGAGGAATCCTAGCGTAACCCACAAGATTGTCGGTGGTCGTCATGTGATGGTTCAGGCTGGCCTTACTGGAAAGGGAAGGACATTCACGCCAAACGATTGCTTTGTCGGTGATAAAGAACGGCTCTGGATTGTCACTGGGTTTGTCTGCTGGATGGTCTCTTTGCTTTACATACTGAGCTGAACTAAATGGATAATTACCAGGCCAAATATGGCGGGGAAGAGCACTTTTTTGCGTCAGAACGCACTTATATCAATACTAGCACAAACGGGCTCATTTGTTCCAGCCGAGTATGCGGAGATTGGGATCGTTGACCGAATATTCAGCCGGGTATAACCCCTTCTTGTTTTCATATTATTATAGAGTGTTGAAGAGGAGAGCTCTGGTTTTGATGGAGATTTGTAATGCAGGTAGGCAGTGCGGATAATCTTTTTGGTGATCAGTCGACGTTCATGGTGGAGATGTTGGAGACTGCGCAGATATTGAAGCAGGCGACGCCGAGGTCCTTTGTAAGTAATCATTTGATTAGATTTTATTCGGTTCCCCTCGATTGAGCGAAATGTAAGCATAATATATCCGTAGGGCCGGGTTGAAAAGAAGCTTTCAAGGATCTGCCTTTGGGTGCAGGGGGGGGGGGTTCTCACCTGACTGACTCTCACCGACCCTTGAAGCCCCTCTATTGCATCCAACTTCATTTATAATCACCTATGTTAATTCTCCGTTTCACAGGTGATTATGGACGAAGTCGGTCGAGGTACTACACCTATCGATGGCCTCGCAGTGGCATATGCCTGTCTTCATCACCTCCACAGTATCAACCGCAGCCGTGCCCTCTTCGCCACTCACTTCCACGACCTAGCGGACATGGTGTGTGATTTTGAGGGCGTGGGGTGCTATTGTACAGATGTCGATGAGGCTGAGGATGGCTCCTTTGAGTACATTCATAGGCTACGCAAGGGCGTAAATAAGCAATCACATGCATTGAAGGTTGCGATGCTGGCCGGTAAGTTTTTCCTTAGAGGAGGAAACGAAGTAGGGAGAGGGCTAATTATTTGTCATGTAGGGATCCCAGAAAGTGCGATTAGGGTTGCGGAGGAAACTTTGGTGAGGTTACAGGCGGGACCTGGGGGTGAGGTGGGGTAGTTTGAGGGGGTTATGGAATGAGGAGTAAAAATAGTTAGCTGCGTGACAAATATACCCATTCTATTATCATTACCGTAGTGTATCCCTCCCCTGAAGCTAATTAAATGATTGAATGAATCTCTAATTTCCATAAACGAGCTGCACTATAACGACAGACTACTATATAGGTATCTAGGCAATTCAGGAGCGCTTACATATCTGATCTAGACATGCTACTTCGGGGTAGATTGTGGCACGCCGCCCAAGGAAATAATTGTATGTATTGTATGCAGGTATTTTATACGCATGCCCGAGTGGAATGCGAGTGCTACGGTGTGACCTGTGCTTGATTATGATATCAGCAATGATATACCCCACTCACCATGGCGCCAGGACGACCTAACACCTTGCTAGTACTTGCGGCGAGAATAACTTTCCGCCAAATTTATGCGGTTGCAATACAAAGGTGGTGTGGCAGATACTTATTCTCGCAGCATAATATCGCATTAATTCGTCTCAATTGCCGGTCACACAAGACGTCAAAGTTGTCTTTTTAAGGGAGTATAAAAAGGATTAGGAGGTGTATAGTCAAGACATCAACCAGGTAGGGGAATTTTGACTTCTTGTGTGACCGGCCGCTGAGATGAATTAATGTGGTAGCCCAACCCAAGTATTGGATAGGCTTACACGTGTAGTTAGAAGAGAGAAATATAATTGCGTAATCATTAATATAATTAATATAATGTTTAAAAAGTAATTAAACAGTCTATAACCAGATGGCTTTGCGGGAATATTCTGGAATTTTCTCTATATCCGGTAAGCCAGTCTTTAGAGAACTGAACTGTACCTTTCTGCACCACATGCATATTTCGCGCTTTTCGCCTAGATCCGCCGAATCAAGCATCAGCTGTCAGCATGTATCAATATAGATCGACCCGATGACGTGCTATTTCTTTCCATTGCCCCGTTAATTACTTTGTGCACTGTGTCTGTGAGAGGAATACGTATTTGGAATTCCAAATTCTCAACTTTCAACTTTCCACGGGCCCAAGCAATAGTGAGATCCAATTACGCGCTTCTGGGTGTCGTATCCCGGAGCTGGGTGCGTAGATGTAGGTGAGTAATAAAAAATTCCAGAGCCATATGCATATGGGGTGTACTCATGGGCTGGTTGTACAATACCGTCTTCATAGAGCGTTTTTAGACGATTTCCCACAGATACGGGTACTTTTTGTATTATAAAGCATATCAGTACCCGTGGATATAACAAGTACTTAAGTGGCCTCTTCCGCTCCTCATCCTGTTCATTAGACTTTCTCATCAATTCCACCAGTGTCGTTCAGTTAAAAGCTATACAACCATCCCCATAACAGTGCCAAATCAGACTTGATATAGTGTGATCCCGATCTACCTCCTACAATGTTTATGCAAACGACCCTCTCCATCTTTGCCTCTCTCTCCCTTGCCGTATTCCCCGCTTCTGGGTTCCAATGCAACACAACTCAATATTCTTGCACCCCTCAGCCTTCTCTCCCTCCTCTCGAGCCCCTTACACAGCAAGTAGCAGACCAGTTGGCCAGCACAACACCCTTCAACAACCTCAGTTATGTCGATTCCCGTGCGGCATTCGACGCCGTTAACTTCGAGTCTAACCCGAGCCTCGACTTGGTCTCATATACCGAGATCAATGTAGCGCAGGGTCCAACAGGAAGCCTTAATCTCCACATCTATAAACCCAAGGACTTTGGAGATGAAGTGGTTCCATCGATTTTGTATCTTCATGGTTAGAACCCAGTTAATTGCCAATTTAAATACTTTGATAGTGGACATGCCAACTAATGTTGTTGGAAAATTCAGGTGGTGGATGGGTCCTAGGGAGCCCTGTGAGCTATCAGGGGGCAGTCATCAAACTTGTACAAGACACTGGTGCCGGTGTTGTGTTTGTCAACTATACGAGGGCCCCGGATGCCGTTTTCCCTACCGCAATTGAGGAGGCATATTCGGCTCTTCAATGGCTCTATGCTCATGGTGGAGACTATAATCTTGACACAGAGAAAGTTGCCTTTGTCGGTGATAGCGTTGGAGGTACTCTAGCATTCAATTCTTACAAAAATTTCAACTACTCAAGCTAACCGATACATAACCAGGCCATATGTCCATCGGTCTCAGTCTCCTCTCCCTACAGCGCAACACTACCCTCCCCTTATACCAAGCAATACTCTACCCCGCTACCGATATCGCCTGCGAGAGCTACACTTATACCCTCTTCCGCGACGGCCCCTTCCTCACTGCCGATCTTATGCGCTGGATGACCAATGCATGGACCCCCGACGCCAGCAAACGTAGTGAGTTGCTTGCCTCACCGCTTTATGCGACACAGGATCAACTCAAAGGGTTCCCTCCAACTCTTCTGATTACAGCAGAGTTAGACCCGCTACGTGAAGAGGGTGAGCAATTTGCAAGGAAATTGGCTGCAGCTGGAGTCGATACGACAACACTCAGGGCTGGTGGGACGTTCCATGGATTTTGGTCGGTAAATGCGCTGGCAGACACACCCGCCGCGAGATTGGCGAGAGAGCTGGTGGCGGCGAAGCTGAGAAGAGTATTTGGAAAGAAATATTGAGTTGGTGGCGCGGCTATGGTGTAGGTAGCCTGACTAATACGGGAATGGGGTTGTGAACTCGTGTGCCTAGATATAGCTCTATTTGTGAAATATATGAATAAATTGCATCCTTCCTATTTTTTATTTTTTATTTTTTATTTTTAGGTTTCTGTCAGCCTTATGGCGTGCAGATGGCCGTTGACAAGCATTAAGGGTCGGGTGATTGTTCATGATGCACACAAAAACCTGTCTTTCTATATCGTCATGCTTTATCACTCGATCCCAATCATCGGAACTCTCTAGATTCCTAAACACAAGGCTGACCCTAAACACTGACTTACATTAATATATTTATCCGGCTCATGAATTCATACAAGATCTATTTATCCTGGAATTCTCGAAATGCGCATAGAATTATCAGCTTATGATTCCTATGATTTGCATGTATGGCTAGTATCGGGTTCTTTACTGTTTAGACTTTACAGCAGCAAGATATAGGAATATATACTAGTAGGATATGATCAAGTATGACCATATAGGTTGGATTAAATGATCGAGAAAAGGGATAGGAACATTACCCTCTGCTGATAAAATATGAGTTAGCTAACCTTAGTCTTGTTCCGGAAAGAACAGAATGGCTTGGAGCGTCGGGGGGTCGATAAGTGCAAGAAAGAATAGGGAACTGCAGAGCGTATACTAATTCGAAAAGGGGAAATGGAGGCTGCCGTTTTTCAAGCAGGATTGTTTTATTCCCATTAACGGTCGAAACAGATTGCTATTTCCCTCGTTGGTAATTTCTGATAGTATCGGTTATTTATACGGTAAAGCACTGCAGTGAGTGGTCGACAACTTGAAGGGCGGGCTCTGGTGGCTGATATAAATCCACGCCCCAGCATGTCGAATATCGGCGTATTCCGGTAAAGAGCTTTAGGGCTTATTGGCATATACCATGCAGGATTTATTACCCATTGATACTATTCTGAAAATCCCTCAAATATAAGGTACAGAGAGACAATTCTGAGTCGAGTGATATATTATGATTATAACTATCACGTCATCACTCCACGCAAGTCGGTGTTCATCCGATCTACTATCACTACAGACCAACCACACCGGCATGGTCTCATCGTAAGTACGGCTACCAGATCCGCTGCTTCCACCCTATTCCATGGAGATATCCGTGGTAGTTTGCTGGCTTCACCGCTCCGCTGCATGGTGGTGTTGACCCCCCCTTCTTCATATCGACCGTAACCAATGACCACCGCGGATGGAATAATCTCCTATTCGTCCCACAAGCGAGTTTATTTGGTATTCCTGTGGTCCGCACAAGCAACCTGTAGTGACATAATGTTGCAGACGGCGGCCAACCGGGATGATGGTGGGAGCAGATGCGTTGGGATGATGATGGATGCGATGTGGAGATGGATGGCACGAGAACAGGGGAGAGGATTGGTGTAGGAGGTATTTTGAGAAATGATCATTGCAAGGATGTTTGGGCAAATCGCGTTGTACAAAAGTTTATTAATGATTGTTACAGATTATGATGAACATGCAGAGAACCAGACAGGAAAAAAAAAAAGATAAAGGAGAATCAAAAGCTAAAACTAATATCACACTAAATACAAAAAAAAAGTGCACATATTATCCCACCCCCCAAAATTATTATTACCGTGTACTCATACCGCAGCAGCTGCCAAGCTAATGATTACCCATCTCGTCCTCCTCATCCTCCTCCGTCAATGGCACCATCGCCTCGCTAGTTTTCGACATCCGGACAAGCTGCTCCCGCTCAAACGCCTCACAGTAGATCACCTCTCCCCGATCCATCATCCTCTCCTTCATCCCATCTGCAGCCACCAAGCTGCGATCTGTAAGCTGGAACCGTCTCCTCAGGATTGTCTCAGCGCCTTCGGGGAGCTCATCTAGCTTGAATCCGATTTCGACAAGGTTACCGCACAGTCTGTGGATGGTGATTCCCGCGCTCTCGAGCCCCCTGAGAATGACAATCGCATGTTCCTTGACTACGGTCGGTGCGGTGGTGCCCTTGAGCTTCTCAAGGGTGATCAATGCCTCGTGGAGTGTAAAGAGATCGTTTTCGACGAATGCGGTGCTGAGCTCAAGCCTGAGGATGGCAGTAGGGAGATTCTCGAAGGAGAGTACCCGGGGGGTAACGGGGATCAGGATGGGTTCGCCCATTGCAATGCTTTTTTTTTTTGGTGGAATAGGTTTTGGGTGGACGGCTGTGGTTGATGTGAAAGGGGTGAGTATGAGTATGAGAATGAGAAAGGTGAGTATAGCGGTGAAAGGGGGTGAGTTGTCCGGGGTTGGGTTCCAGTCAAAGACGCTAGGCTCCGGGATGAATATGGTCAGCTGCAGGTTGATTAGACGTGAGCACGGTAAAGACAAGATGTGCGTTTTAGTGTGATGCATCTTTTTATAGGGGGCGTTTTATTCAGTTCAACGCCCGATAGTTGGTGGATTAGAAATGAGTAACGATATGTATATATTCGTGATCATGTGCGAGTCCGAAGAAAACGAAACTTCAAGTTACATGTGCTATCTTTGCCGAACATCTTGTGTCTCCAGGTCAGAAACTTCACCCGGCAGCTTTCAATTTCACGAGTGATATTTTGTGATAAAGTCTTGGCATCGTCAACCTAAGCTCAGAAAGAGAAAAAGAGAACGAGAAAAAAAAAAAAAAAAAAAAAACTCTAATTGCAACGCGCCAATAGGTGACAACATAATTCTACATCTAAATCTACACTTGTACGATAGATCCGCCCGCCGGTATATGTTGATTACTCTCTACCTCTGAAATATCACTCGAAGCACGTGGAGGCTGCAGAGATAAAGCTCCGAGATGAGCATGCAACTGGGAACCCCCTGAAACATCCTGCGCATTGCCGATTCGTCGTGATGTATGTGTGTATGCAGGTGGTGTTTTCCGTCATTGGCTGCTCTGATCAGTCCTTCTTGGGTACGGCGACTAGTCGCTTGTGGGCAAGGGGCGTAAAAGAAACCGTTATGAGAGCATAACGGGTAGACGTCAAAAAAATATTGAAATGGGCCTCTGTTCACCAATCACCATCGATCACCACCAATCATCATGCTTGGGACTAGACGGAAAAAGGACTAGAACCCCTGCCTGCTTATCTCTAATCAACCTAAACAGCATGGTAGCTCACGCCAGAACCCATTCTTTCCACCGCGAGGTGCAACCGACTTAGCACAACGTCACAAATGCGCCCTGGGGGTAAAAAAAAAAAAGAATTCACACATCTGTTTGACTTTTAGTTTGAGTTGTACATTTTACATTTTGTACAATACAGAGACTGTGGCAGAGTTTGATCATGCGTGTGGGGGGGGTCTGAAGAGATTCACCAGTAATATTCATTCAACACCACGTTCAAGCCACCATGAAACTTCTGAGTGCTGCAGTGCCAACAAGTCGACCTCTCTGGCACCACCACGCCTCACCTAACTGTTTTCAACCCCCTCCTCCCCTCCTCCCCCCTCCCCGTCTGCATAGACATATATTTGATATCAGAACGTCCGCAACCGAAACCTTAACCCCCATTGCACTAAGGTAGGTACATTATGGGCCGCCCGTCAAAGTGCTGTGGCGGCCGGTAGGTGCGTATGGATCATTAAGACGCCCAACGACGTCATGAGTCAAAGTCATGAACTGTCAATAGAAGGAGGCGTTTGAGTCTCAGTCTCAAATGTAAGGATCCATAAAGAATTGGACAAAACTGCACAGCAGTGGTAGAAAAACATATGCGAACCATAACTCATGATGCAAGCAAGCTCTTGGTTAGCTGTTGTTGAGGTTGTGGGGTGGGGAGGGCTAAAAATGGGGTTCTCGGCGTGGCGTCGCTAGCGTGGGGTGTCAAGGGTTCGTGCGGGTCGAAGATCAAGGGTTTCAAAACGTTATTGAGGCTCACTCAGACATCGAGCTGCTGGGAAGAAACAAAGAGCGCTCGAAAAAAAAAAAAAAAAGTGCCTTTTCAGGCCATAAAGAAAGGAGGTGAATGTTTCCGCCAAGCTTGAAAATAATCGACGACATTAGTATTGAAATCGTTGATAGGGATGAGGCCGAAAAAGCGTCCCCCCCCCCCCGCACTCCGTGGCCTTAACCAAGCAACAAGGGCGCTAACTCAAAAAGGGGAGTCGCTATTTTAGACTAGAAGTCATGGAGGTGGCTGATTGGTCACGAAATAAAGGGTCGGTATCCTCTCTCAAAAGATCAATCAATGAATAACTGCCTTTTCGCCTCGTCTCCAAATTCACAGAGCCATTCAAAGTTTCTGCTTTGCGCCCCCGTCATGAGATTAGAAAGGCTTCTCATATTGAACCACCTCCAATCCTTTCTCCCCTCTCCCCCCCCCCCCCCCAATTAGCTCTCATCATGATCATGGAATATGCAGGGTATATACAGGTGGTTGAGGGAGGGGGCAGGTAATATGGGCGCCTATATTCTGTCGGATTTCCTGGGGGGTAATAGGCCGATTAACCCGTAAGGCCCGTGGAGGGTGAACGATTTCTTGAAATTCTAACAGTAGGATCGGTGCTACTATGAGATCGTGAGGGGGTATGAGTAACCTATTTGCGGGGGCCGGCGATGGTGGGGAAAAATGGTATTCCTTGATAAAGGAGAAAAGCCTCGGAAGAGCGACCGTAACGGCCGGACTTAAGTTCGAGAAAAAAACTGTTGAGATCGTGAGCATATCTGGCTACTTCATGAATGCTCGGTTGAGAAAAGGTTTTTGAAACCAAAACTTGTAGGAGACGCAGCTTGCTTGCAGAATTAGTACTTGCAGCTACCTACCAGAAGCTACTCCACTTTCTTGATGTCGCTGTTACTACATCTTATTTGGTTCTCTGCGGATATCTACTCCTTTTACTTCCAAACATCAAGAATGCTGTTTAACACTTTTTGTTTCGCCCTTACCAAGCTCGGGGCGGAGGTGAGGCGAACAAGCAGTGAAGCAAAAGAATGATTGAATAATCACGCTTTGGCAAGACCAGCTGGATGAATAATTATGAAACAAAAAATACAGTACTCCCTGATCATCAACGCTACCCCCTTGCGCTCGAACCTTGACCATCGCCACCCTGAGCTTCTCAACACTTGTGTAAGGGCGAAGGATAAGAGGAAATACTGGGAAGAATTTGGGATGCAACTTTCCTTACGGCGGGGTGTCCCGGAAAAAAGTAATACCCCCGAAACCGGGTGCTCCGAATAAAGATATCGGGAAATGCGTGCCGTCACGAGTTTCTTCAATTTATAGTAGGTGCCGTGATGTATCCTTGACGGCACCAGGCGTGAATGAGAAGATTTCATCATGGCATTACAAGTTCTCTTCGACTTGCAATGGAGTTCGTTTGCTGGTTTGCAAAACAAGGAGCTGGTTGGGGCAGGATCTGATAATTATTAGATACCTTACAAATTCGGACAAAAAGTCCTATAGAATACAAGAATATACCCACATAGCTCCTAGCAGGGAAACATGCTGTACTTTCCTGAGGCGGAGTATGGCAAATACAGAAACAACAGAACGAATAAATAGACGACACAAACCTTGACACACAGTAGTCCGTCGCGCGCGCGTGAATGCGTGCTATATGCCCATTATGCGTACTTGCTCCACATACACACGTTGGACTACAGTTAGCAAGCGTTCAAGCAGCAGGAAGAGGGTTGTTTTTGAGAGTACTCCAACAAACTTCTTGGTGATCAGAACGAAGAACCCACAAAAAGCCACCAAAAAATCCCAGCGGTTTGGTGATTGTTTATCTAGAATGATACTAGAGACAATGGGCATCGCAATTGTTGCACCAACAACCTCTAGGCTCTAGTACATCACACTAGCTGGGTATCTGGGGCAAAAAAAAAAAAAAAAACCTTCTCTTGTTACCTCCCCCTGGTGCTAGCTGCCCCTTGTTTCGCGAACACAATAGTACAATTTGCCGGCACGGAGTCCTAATTGGCCATCAAGACGAGGTGTGATATGCAGATGCGAGGGCAGCTTGGGCATGGAGCGAATAGAACCTGTCAGCCCCCTGCCGCCGTCGTTTCGGGCAGCGTAGTAGTCGCACCAACTAGACGCACCCACCACACTTTAGGCTGCCTGCGATGATTTTTTGGGCGAGAGATGTTTGGCATCCACCCCAGAACAAAAGGGAAAACGACCCACCCCCACCACCCAATCCGCAGGCTCTCCCTTCTCGATCCTCCATTTAATTCACTCCTTCTTTTCTTGTCCACCTGCACAGTACCCCCCGACGCTTCTTCATATTCGCTGTGTACTCTTCTCCGACGGGCCGGGTCCTCTTCCATTCATTCCTTTCGTGCTCCTCCACTTTACACCATTGTGCATCGTCACTAGCTAGGACGCCCTTTTTTTTTTTTTTTCTCGCCATCTTTACTTTCGATTATACATTCTTTCTGCACCATTTGATAGCCTGCTTTACACGTTGCTAGCCAACGTATCGATCCACCCTCAGGGAAAAAAAAAAAAAAAAAAAAAAGGGAAATAGGAGCGTTTCCAGGTAAAAAAACTTAAGAATATATACGACTTCTTGTCACATTGCAGGTTTCGAAATCCTCCTAAATTGCCGTCGCCTTGTCACTACACACCCATTCGGCCATTCTTCAGCAGGAAAACCCCGCACGCACTACCTTCAAGCCTTTCTTGCTCCGTCGGAACCTCGCAGCGCCTCCTAACACTACTCCACCCTTCTGATTGTAGTCTAGGCAGTCTTGTAAAAACCCGTCTCTGCGAAACCTAATCTTGCCCACTCCCCGCAGCCTTTTCCCAAATAAAAACGGGGAATTACGCTCTCTAATCTACTTCTGAGTGAAACGTTCAATTCTGAAAAGGGATCTTTTTGGATATAACCTACACACTTAGCCGTTGTCAAGCCTCCAAACTACAAGCACAAAACAAAACAAAAAAAAAAGATAAAATGGCTCTCGGAAGATCAATCACGAAGAAGGGCTCCAAATATGGATTCTCCTCAGACAAGTCGGAGAGACGTTCTTCGATATCAAAGATACAGATCTCTTCGCCCGTCGAATTGATATCCACAACCAACATGATCTCATACACTTCACCGTCGTTGAGATGCTCAATGTCCCACAGCTCCATGTCTTCAAACGGGTCACCAACATCCAGAAGCTTCCCCTCCTCACCTTCTATGCCGTCTTCACCTTCCTCGCCATCATCCGGCGAAGAGACGGACTTGTCGTCGGCTGAGGATTCATACAGCCCAAAGAACAATCACCTCTCAACCTACTTCTCACCCTCCGCCATCCCCTCGCCCCCACCACGAAGGAGCCACAGCACAAAATCCAGCACAAGCTCTTCATCGTCACGGAAGCAGCGTTCAACCGCCGATATTACCCCGGCACCGCTGAACCGCAGCCCATCGCGAAACAAGTCTAGCCCACCCTCCGCCCTGCACTCGTCTAGCTCCCGCAGCGGCCGCGCGTCCCGCTCCTGCTCCAACCCGTTCGGAGCGGAATTGGCAAAGGTTGCGGAGATCGCCGAGGAGATGGGAACTGATATGCGGGATGCGGAGGAGGAGTTCATGTATCTCCACGGCCTTTACAAGTTCTCGGCGATGGACTACACGAGCGAGATAGGGGGTGTTTTTGAGGATGAGGTACCCGTTATGAACGCAGGATGGATATAATGCGGCGATCGACCATGTCAGGGCATTTCTCGCCTATGGATGGGCTCGCTTATTTATTTTTTTCATTCGTGTGTTTCTAATTACGGCGCTATGGGGACTGTTTAAGGTTAGATGTGGTTTCTGCGATGACTTTTTTTCGGCTGTCCCGATTATTGGATGGCGAAAAGCGACTTCGTTCTGATTGGTTGATTGGAATTTGACACTCATTTTAGCCACTTTTATTTCTTTGAGTTGATCTCTGTGCTTTTTTTTTTTTTTTTTTTGATTCTATTCCCCTTTTCTGGGCCTATTGCTTTTTTTTTTATTTGCGATTTTTTTGTTTTCCGATCCCGGTGGGGATGGAATCTTCCGAGTAATTGGTTTTGTTTACTCGGCGATCCCACTCAACACCCCCGGTTTTGTACTTTACGCAACCCGTTTCACCCCTATGCCCACTTTTACAAAAGGGGGAAGCAAAAAAATCATTTTACGGCCGAGAACGAACTAGTGGGGGGTTTTTTGTGTCTTTTTTTGTTTATTTCTTTTCTTTTCTTTTCTTTTTACAACCCACCACCCGCCAGTAATCCATTTTTGGGGGGGAAAGAAACGGGATGTCTGATTTAGCTTCATCATTCTGCTTTTTTCCCCCACCTTCATTTCCCCAGCGCGGTTCTGATCGATCAACGATATCGATTTTTTTTTTCTTTTTCTTTTTCTTTTTCTATTCCTTTTTAGCGGGTTATTTTTACTTCACCACTATCATTGATTATACCTTATTTTTTTTTTTATGTCTTTTAGCGATGACTATTTTCTCACTGCTACCTGGTGTGCAGATCCCGGCGGAAGCTTTGAGGTTTGGCCCAGCGGGGGAGGGAGAGGGGGGGGGGGCGGTGTGTGTGGTCTGCAGGGCGATTTGTAGTACATTGTTGAGTGTACTGTATATATGCATATGGCTGTAGCAGATCGGATCCGCCATTTTTAGTTTAGTAGTTTAGTTAGGGATTCCGTAGCAATTATACCCCCTGTTTTATCTTTATCTACCTTAAGCTTGATGATGTATGGTGGGTGTGTGGGGTGAAAGATATTACAATACCTACACTACTCTACCCGTCGATCTGCAGTTGCATTGGTTTTGCCTTGGCTTGTCCAATGGTCATGGTCATGGTCGTACTGGGGATTTGGATCTCGGGATCAGCCCATGGGGGGCTGATGTGAGGATTTGTAAGAGTTGAGTCAATAGTAGGTAGACTACATAGCTGCAGCCCAGCAATAAAATCAAATCAAACCAATACCACTCGACCTCCTCCTCCAATCTTGGGCATCGCCAAGAATTAGTTGGTTGTCCAGACTATCGGTGCCTGCATGACAGATAATGATAATGATAATGATATTGACTGTGCCAATGCGTTCGTCTCGTCTCGTCTCGTCTCGTCTCATTAATGTCCGCGGACGGTGGATCCCTGGATCGCGCTCGGGCCGGGAGGTCAGGACGCATAACATAACATGGCATAGCATAGCATAGTATAGCATAGTATAGCATAGCATAGCATAGCATAGCATAGCATAGCCTAATGATGGATCTAGATCTGGGTGGGTGGGTGGGTACTTGCGGTTGTATATTCGAGCACAATGCGTATCGTGCGTATTATGCACGCAATCTACACCCGGGCTTGGGGCCGACATGTATGTAGTATGTAGCTCAGGTTAGATCCCGGACGGACCCGGGGGGGCGAGTTGCTTTTTCGGAGTCTGGGGTTGTTGTTTCGGCCGGAGGTTTTGGGTTTCGGGTTTTGGGTAGTTTGTGGGGGGTGGGGGTGGGGTGTGGGGTACATGTAAAGTATACTCCCCAGAAAGCACATTCGCTATCGGTGGTGGTGGGCTATCGATACCAACCAACCAACCAAGCAAGGAGGTCTCGGTCTACCATGACGAGGCAAGGCAAAGCAAAGCAAAAGCAAAGCAAGAAGGAAAGGAGACATCACGTAACATAACGTGTACGGCGAGCTTATTCCTTTGCCCAGGACCGAAGCAAGGGGGGGGGGGTGTTATTGTCAGGGAATGGAATGGAATGGAATGGAACAGCAGGGTGATTCATGGTGCATCACTCGGGGTATTGCATCGCATCGCATCGCATCGCATTGCATTGCATAAGATAAGCGGCTGGCCCCCACCCACCCACTGACTGATTGAGCTAGTAGTGGGGTTTGTATTGTATGTAGTAGGTAGAGTAGCGGCGGACGACTACTACTTAATTATATTATACGTACCCGCGAGATTGTAGGACGTACATATATAGGCATATCTTGCTCTGCTCTGCCTTAGCTTAGACTGTCTGTGGTGTTTAGGTGCATGATGTGATAATGTCGGACGGGTCCATCGAGGCTTTTGCATATATGGTCGACTCCCCGACATTTTAACACGAGCACTACTTGACTCTTCTTCTACTGCTGCTGCAGCGACAACCCCCACAGAGGAGAAAAGCACCTATTCCAGCCCCTACGATAACAGCACTAGTGTCCAATCCTTCACTTCCGCCTCAAGTATCTACAACGCAAGCCCCAAACCGCCACATCGCCCAAAATACCTCCACCTCAACGGACAAGGTCTGCTTGGCTTATGTATCACGTCACGCGCAGCCCACAAGGCCGAACCTAAACTACTAGGCAAAAACCAAGAGTTGACAAGCCAAGGTCAGTACATACATCTCACATACCACCCACCGCCCCTCCCCCAAACCACCTTCAAACTCGCCTCGTCTATAGAACCACGTATCCACCAACAGAGAGAACCCCCCCCCCTCAAACCAACCCAGTGATCTCAACAACTCATTTCATCAGGCTCTCCGAGAAGGGCACAGTCACTGACTGCTATGTACAGCCCCATTCGAAAAGTCCTGGCACCCTACTATATCGAGTGCGTTCATGAATTGGAGCTCACCAACAACCATTACTCCCGCATATACTCAACAATTGATAGGTATGACCGTAACAAAGATACTACCGCACTCTCTACTTATGGTCACCACTATAAGAGAATCGGAAAGAGGAGAAAACCCCCTCGTAATTTGGCCCAGGGGTGCCAAGTCTTTTCGAACGCCGCTGTACATACATACACTACCCGAACAGTCAGTCACCACTAACGGCGGCGGCATAAAGGCTCCAGGCAGACGCAAGACCGTACCGTATCGTATCGTATCAAGATGCACATTGCAGATAAGTGTTCAATGCACCCTCTACTCCGCCAAAGACATCGCAGCCCCCCATCCACTCAACTCATCGACCACCACCATAAATCGCCCCACCCAAACCACAAGGCTAAACAAAAAGAACCAGAATACATCTCGATAAACCACTCCTGCCAACACAAACTTGACTAGAGTAACTCACAGCGGAGTATCTACTCTCCAAGCCGGCACGACCCATTGTAAGAAGAGACGACGATGATCGGATTGGAGGTGTAAAGGTATAACCAAGTTCTAGGCCGTAGTAATGTAGAGCCTTGGACAATTTGTGCATGTGCTGGTACAGGTAAGTGGTAAGGCCTGTGGTAATGTGTACAATCGGTCCTTCTGAATGTCCTACCAGATCCGTGCGGAAGGAAGCGCATGTATCCATCCTGCCCATAGCCGCTCGGCCATTATGGAGTTATTAAAGGGAAACATTGCTTGTTATATAAAAAGGAAGAAATAACTCAAGAGTGCCAATACACGATTAAAAGAAACAAAAACAAAAAAAAAAACGAATACCTGGGCAGCAAGACTTATGCTGTGAACTTTTGTTCACAGCTGCTTCCACCTCTTGACCCCATTTCCCCATTTTCCTGTGTAGCCCCCATATCCTAAGGCTCATCCAGCTGACTGGATAGCCCCCCTTAGTGCTAGCCCCTCCTTGCACAGACCCTCTTATAATCCACCATCCCCACAGCTCCCGCATTTCCAGGCGAGCGGGAGGGGGATCGAACCTCAGTTCTGTGGTGACGCAGCCTAGATAGAGGTTAATTTAACCACTAGGCCACGCCACCGATATCGAAAGAAACGAAAAGGTAATATATGTGGCTCAGAATAAAGTTTCTTGGCAACCCCCCTCTGCCCAGGATTTAGCCACTGGGCCACGCCAATAGGGTATGGGCCACCAGAGCGGTATTTAAGTTCATTAGGACAATAATTCTCTACTCGATATCTCTTCTGGGAGGAACAATAAATGCTCTATCTCTTCTACAATACATAGCGGCGTGCCCGCCGTTCCGTACCTCCTGCCTGGCCTTGCATCCTTCAATTAAGCAATGACCGGACGTGCGTCCCACCGCCATCACACCCACCCCTTAACAGGATCCCACCGTAAATATCTATGAACAGGCTAGAGGGGTGTGAGGTACCCAAAATTCCGCGCTCTGTATCCCAATCATAAACTATCACTCGATACCACTCACTTCCCACCGACAAAGGATAAAGCCCAACGCCCCCGGGTCAGAGGTCAGGCATTCTGAATAGTGTATCCTGTGGGGACAATGTACTTGTGTCCTTTCATTGAGGACATGACCTCTGAGGCGACTAAGGACAGACATACTCAAGAACATTGGATGCCCGAGGCTAATATCTGTTCTTGCGCCGAGAATCCTCGCATACACTACGTGATTTTTGAAGTGACTCGTGGGACGAATGTAGAGGAACTTGCCGAGGATGGCTAAGTAGCTTGATCTTTTTGTTTGTTTGTCTTTCCTCTTTAAAAAAAGGGGGGGGGGGGGCAGAGGGCTAAGATAGACCTTGGCTCAGGTGTATTTAATAGGTTTTAGGAGGGTGATCATGGCTAGGTGATATAAGCGTTCATGAGAACCCTTCAAGGCTAAGTTCACCGCCTCTTACGCTCGTAATTCACCCAGGAGTAGCGCATCACCGCCCTAAGCATTAAGCCCCCCCCCCTCGCTCGTACAATCATACAGACATCAGTCCACCTTTCATTGAGACTACTAAATAGCAATATTCAAAGAAAGATATACGGGTTTCTCAACACGCTAAATACACCCAACGTAACGAGTGAGCTTCTATGATTCAACTCCACACCACCTCTCACATCAACTGTCAACACAAAGAATATATTGCGCACCACCCGCATTCCCACCCACCCGCTAGCTAACGCTCATTACTTCCGATACACATACAGTACATTTCTATCCCCTCCTTCCTCATCACAACACAAACCACCACCATCACCACCTCATGATCATCAGTCAGAATCAGAGAAACCACCCACCCCCCTCTTGGATATTAAACACTTTCAGCACCACCACCGCCGCCGTCGCCGCCTCTCCCTTCTCTCTTAATGTATAAGAATAGAGGCAAGGCAGAGGGCACGATACAAGTTTTACGTTACGATGGGCAAAGGACCAACAAAGGAAGCACAAGAATATATAATCTGAAAAGTAACAAAACAACACAAGAAAAAGCACAGTGTAAAAAACTCCCGATATCAAATGCCTTAAAACTGATTCGATTACCATTCATTCGAACCGTCCTTCATCCCTCACCCGCCAGCCTGTCCCAGTAGTAGTAATTGCATAAGTAGTAGAAGTTAAAAAAGGACAAGAGAAAGAAAAGAAAGAAAGAAAGCTAAATATCATTACGTCGCTCCTTCTAATAATCCATATCCAACGGACAATCGACGCTGTCATGGCCATCCCTCTCGCACATTGCGCACCACTTGTCCATCTCGACCACGCCGCTCTCCTTGCCGGCTACTGGCCCAAAGCTACCATCCACACTGACCATTGGTGGTGGCGCAGGAAGATGGATGCTCTTCTTCCTCTCGAGGCCACCGATGCGGCGGCGCTCCTCTTCCTCGATGAAAGAGGCAGAGCCGGGGGATACACCGTTGCTGTTCCCGTTGATCTTGAGAGGTGGCTCAATGTGGTCTGTATCAGAGGCGATTGTCCTGGTTTCGTCGTCGTCATCCACGATCTCCTTGCTGTGTGTAGTTGGCGGTGTTGGGAGTGGCTTCTCGCCTTCTGGGCCAGCAGCTGCGGGGCCGCCGGCGGTAGCACCAAACATACTAGGGCAGTTCAGGATCTCGTGACCAGCAGTCTCGCAGATCTCGCACCATAGCGACCCATCTGTGCTTTCTGCGGTGATCGGAGCCAGAGCAGCAGCACCACCGGCAGCAACTACCGGAGCAGCAGCCTCTTTGTCAGCAGCGGCCATGCTGCTCGCACTACTCTTTCTAGTCCTTCTCCAGCTACCCACAGTCCCACGAGATCCGCCCTCGCTGGCACTAGTAGCGGTCCCTGTGCCTTCGGTATCAGCGGCAGAGAATGATGGCCTATGGCGCTCCCCAGAGCTGCGGCCCCACGATCCATTGATGCCCGATGCGTTCTTCTCCGAGATGGAGCCAGAGGCACCAGATGCGCGTGTCTCCTTTCGTTTCCGCAGAAACTCAATCTCCTTCTCAAGCTCGTCCTCGCGTGTGGCCTTGCGGTCGATCAGGCCTTGGAGCTCATTGACCTCGCGCTCCAGCTTCTCGCGGGTGTTGCGTTCCATGGTCAGCTCATCACCCTCGGCCATCTCACCATTAACACGGCGAAGAGCCCCCAGGTGTGCAGCAGCGTGGCTCCCATCTTCAGACGTGACAGCGTCTCTAGAGAGTGAGTGAATTATGGCCTTCAAACCGCGAATCTCGTCATCCTTCTTCTCCACCTCGCTGTCAACAGAGCCAGTGCGCATGAGCTTACCCACTGCAGCGTTCGCTACGGCAGCAGCGCTCTTTTCCTTCTCACGGCGAAGCTCCTCTCGGCAGCGTTCTACCTCGCCGCGAAGGAATTCTACTTCGCCGCGGGCTTCTGCCTCGCCTCTACGTGCGTCTTCAAGGCCCTCCTCGAGTTCTGCCACGAGCTCCTCAAGCTGCTTGAGTTGGCGAGCGACACTCTCGACATCCTCAGTCCGTTCTTGCAGCTCTCGGATCTCATTCATGAGCTCTTGGACCTTAATCTCGTACACACGCTCTGTCTCTGTAGAGGCAAGCTCCAATGTATCAATCGTGCTTCTAAAGTCGGCACGGTGTGCGTCAAACTCGGCAGTCAGAACCTGGATCCTCTCAGTCTTCTCTCGTAACAACGCCCGCAGCTGCGTCGCATCTGCATCCTCAAAATTGCCGCCCCGAATAGATATCGGAGATGTGATTGGTGGCGGCTGTGCATTCTGTATTAGTGATTGGAGTTCCGAGAACGATGCCTCCATTTCCAATAGCTGCGCAGCCTGCTCCTGGAGCTGCTGGTCTTTCTCGGCCAGCTTGTCTTCTAGCGCTGATGTAGACCCGCTGCCGACGCCTCCATTGCTATGATCATAGTCATTTTCCTCAGCGCGAAGCCCAATTCCGGAATCGCCCTGCGAGGTCTCTTCCTGCAGGTCCTCCTGCCCCTCTGAGTGTCGCCCCAGCGAGCTAAGAGAACGCATTCCCAACGAGGACCCACTACGCAGCCCACTCTGTCCCGAATTCTTCGGCTGCTTCAAGCCCAACGACGAACCCGAATGCTTTGGCGTATGTGAGATCCTCGGCGTAGACCCAGAGAACCCAGTGGCAGTCCCTGGACGCTCCGGATGTGCTTGTCCCCCATTTACCGTAGATGCGATGCTGCTCGCCCTTGGCCTACCGTAGTTTATCTTTCCCGGCATCTGGCTTGGGCCTCCAAACCTCCCGCCCATGGCCGACGAGACATTTCGCGGTGTTCCCGGAGGCTGTAAGCCCCGCGCTGGGGGGCCGGGGGTGGCTTTACGGACAGGACTCTCAGGGCGCGGCAGAGATGGGCGGGACGAGGGCGCGAGGCCAATCCCGCTCCGGTTACCATTACCATTGTTGTTATTGAAGCCAAACGGCGACTCGGCACGACGTGGGGTGGAGTATGATGGTGGCGAGAGCGCGGAGGGCTGAGTAGGAGAGTTGAGGCCGAGGAGTGTTGGTGTTGGTGGGGGGTTCGAGGATGATGCGGAGTTTCGCTTCTGCGCGCGAGCGAGTGGCACGAAGATGCCTGAGTTTGGATGCGCGGTGGTGAAGTAACGTACCCTAAGTCCCGGTGAGATGGTCTGTTAGTCACGAGCAACAGAGAGAGAGAGAAGAAAAGAAAAGAAAAAAAGAAGGGGAAAAAAAAAAAACTGCAACATTGAGCTACCACGAAAAGGAACAGAAACCAAAGTCAAAAAGTACACAGAAACGTGTGCGATAAAGCACCCATGATATGTATGTGTGGGGGTTGCAGGGGGGAAAGTGTAGAAACAAAAGTCAAAAAAAACGAACCCGTCAACAGCACCGTCATTCTTTCCCCGACCCGCCATATCAGGGTCCAGCTCCACACCCACAAATACTCCCGCCTTTCCCTTGACGGACCCAATAAACTTTACCGTCCCATGCATACCTCCGGGGGTATTGACTTGATCCCCCACATCCACGTCAATCCCCGCAACTGGCGTTCCTCTTCCGCGTCCCCCTCCCAAGCCGCTGTCTCCACCCCGCGACATGCTCGTGGGGCTTCCTAGACCAAGCCCGTAACCCATGGTCCCGTCTGGTATCGATGCAAGTGAGTTCTGTGTCAGCTGGTTTAGTGAGGCCTTCCTGGCCAGCATAGTACTGGGCGACAGCAAGGGCCCGTTCGAGGACTGTGTATAACTTGGTGCTGGTGGCAGTCCGCTGGAACTACTGCTGTTATTGTTATTGTAGAAGTTGCTTGCTGCTGCGTTCGCAAACGGCGTGTTTAGGTGAGAGGGACGAGGACGGTTGAGGCCGAGGCCGATGCGGTTTTTAGTAGATGGCGTAGAGGGGGTCGACATTTGTACTTCTTGGTGGGTGGATACGATATTGGAGGGGGGGGGGTGTGGTCCGGTGTGCCTCCTTCTTGGGACTTGACGGAAACGGGAGATTGTCAGTTAGGGGCAGGGTTGCGGCTCACTGTGGTTAGCACCCAACTGCTCTATTACCACTTTTGGTGAGGTAGGTAAGTACCGTTAGGTGAGTTTTTTGATGGTTGGAGTGTGTGGGTGCTTTTGGGAATGAAGGGACAGACTGGCGGTGGTACGTTATTGGATGACGATGAAAGGGTGATCGAGGGCTGGCTGGGCTAGGTTTCGTACGTGACGATGCTTTCTTTCCTTTTCCACCACCGCCCGGATTGAGATCCCTGGCAGAGTGCGCGACCCTTGTTGATCTATCGAATTGTTTGTTCTGTCTGGTATGCTCGTTGGTGAGGAAGAGTCAGCAAGGCAAAGAGAGATGCTTTTTTGCTACTGTTGCTGCTTGCACTGATTGATGGATCGATCGACTGACTGACTGTAGGCAACGTAACGTGCCTGGTAGGAATTAATTCAATTGACTGATCCCTTGTGCAGCGCCGTTTATTGGACAGGAGGTCCAAGATGAAAATATGAGTGGCGTAAGTATATATTAGATCAGCTTTCTGCTCCTCATTCATTCAACGATGAAGGCAGACTAGAGATCGAGAGGCAGGCTGTTATCTCGCACTATCACTCGTTCCTTCCGTTCCTTCGTCACTCGTGAATAGTTAGTCAGTCGTATATGCACTTTGCCCCCAGGTGCAGGAGAGCCCAGACAAGACAAACTTGGAAGGGGAGAGAGGGAGGAGAGCAAGCAGGCAGAAGAAGGAAGTCAAGACGGAACTATTGATCGCTCATCCTGTCCCTTGGTCAGGGTCCAACTAGCATTTTAGAGCAAGAGGCCAATGCCAAGCAGGCCCCAGGGGGGGAAAGGTTCCGCTAACCATTTACGTCCTATGCCTTCCTTTCCTCTTCTCCTGCAGATCTAAGAGCTACTCGCATTTCCTAAGCAGCTTACCTACTGCTGGTATTCCCTCACCAAGCAGCCTCACGAATGAAAGCTTTAAAACCAAGAACCTGTTTCCCTCGGGAGTCTACATACTTCAATATCCAGAAAGCACCTAACCTAGAGTATTTATTGCACATACATACGCATCATGCCATCATAACTAGTCTACATAATGCAATGTATCTGCTCCTTTTTCCTCCTGCGATGAGATGAACAAGCAAAGAAAAAGGAGATTCCCTTATCTTTACTTTTTTTTTTTTTTTTTTTTTTTTTTTGATATGTGCACAGACCTCCACGCGTCCGCCGAGACGTTCCTTTTTTCTCTCTTCGTTCTCTGCGGGCCAGCCACGGCATTGCTACGATTGGTTCTGCCCGCCGCTGGAGTTCTCTTTAGGGCTCTTTCTGCGCCGTGAAAGGGGGTGGGTGAACGAGTGGAAGCTTCAGGAAACAGGTGTTTCTTTTTGCAGAGCTTCTAACTGTATACAGACGTGCCAGTCACCCACCCATCACTTGGGTGAGCGTCTTTTTTTGTCGCCCTAGGGGGTTGGGTGTGTATGTAATCTGCCTGATGGGCGTGAGAGTTTAGCTTCATCACCCCTTCGGAAATTTATTCCTTCCTTGCCCCTTCTCTGAAAGCCTCTAAATTATGCTGCATCATACGACGTGTGCTATCTGTAACCCCAATCAAGATCACGGGCCACCATACGCCAAATGTCAAAGCGCCAGCCATAGCGTGTCAAATAAACATTGCAACCCAAGGCCGCGGATGGCCCTTGCTCTGCTCCACGGGGCGGTGCGGTATGAACTTGGCTCGTCGAGTAGAGTGGACAGGAGATGGACACGATACTGTGGAGATGTGGACTGGCGCTTTACTACATGTACTACCCGGCATGGTTACCGTCGAGTGATTGGTCATGATGCGGGTTTGGTTCGCCACTGGATACTCTGCCTCAACTGGCGCCTACTAATCAGTACTACTGAGACTGTTTGGTGGACTTGTGCACATTTGTTTCTCGGGCACACGGCTCTGTATCCTAAGGGTCTGCGAGATGAGTTTTCATGCGCAACAGCATTTCTTGGCTAGGTTCTGGGTCGGGTAGATTACATACGATCTTATGAGTATAGAATCTTCTACCAAGATATCAGCTTCTATGGTATGAGACCGCTTCATCGGAACTCTTCCTCCGCCTATAACCCCCGCTGGGTTCAGCTAGATTGAAAACCAATGCATAGAGCTCTTCTATAAAGGTTCAATCGCCAGTCCGCCAAAAGCTTAGCCCCCTTAAGCGTTACCCGTAAAACCCGAGGAGGTAAGGAGACGTTGGTAGCAATTTACTCTAGGTTGTAAACCCCTTGCATCTGCCTAAGATTGTGGGATGTTAAATATAGAGTCCAAGTACCTGATTTGGGATGTGATACTCAGTATAGAATGTAAAATTGTTTGACATTGGTTTTTGACAGGGTAGTCTACCGTAAAGAACTGGGTGATGTTAGTCCCAACAATTTAATTATGAATAACTGTAAGGAAACTAAGTGCCTAATATCGTACCATTGGATATGTGCTCAGTAGTTCCACCTAGGTACTATGGTTCTATCCGCTGGTACCCTGATGTGGGTGAGGTTCTGTGAAGATCTGCACCTTATTATATTACTGTGTTGGATGTTGTTTGATCAAAGACGTTAGGTATTGCTGTCAGAAATGTCTCGCGTATCATCATAAGGTAGATTCGACATGGTTTGTTGCCCTGTATCTCGATTAAAAACAAATATTGTTAGCCTACGGCTCCGGGTAACGTAATAGGCATTGCTTGAGTAGAAGACTTTTCTGTCAATGTTTCGTTATTTAAATCCCTTTTAGAGACAATTAGATGATTTTATTCTGTAATTTGGTGGGGTACGTCAGAGATGGAGAGAGTTGGGCGCAGCCCTTCTAAGTCGATAAAACAGGCGAACGAAATCCTCGTTATACATGGGCTAATAAGAACATTTAAGGTGTTTTTTTTTGGACCGAATCCATAGATTGCAGTGTCAACCGAACGGGCCCTTAGAAATTGGCCTAAATGCCAGTAGGACATATTTCGGGCTTCGAACTTTACTCATATTGAAATTTAGCCAAGACCACCCATTAATATCAGAGTTCTTTGCAGACCACAGATGTGTATCATGGTTCACCATTAAGCTCAACAGGAAGCATCTGCACAAGAAGAAACGACCTTCTAACTCGCCTTTATCCGTCCCCGGATCTCAACTTGCCCAAAACTTCGGCAAGTTCCGAGATAGTGGGGCCATTTCGCTTTACAACAACATCAACCCCACCATCTGAATATCATAAGAAGTGGCGATCCAGCAACAAAAAATCAGCATCAACGCCATGTCCGAGAGCTTTGAGCCCCTCAAGAATGACCTTTTGCTCCGTGCCGCCAGAGGTATTTCCTCCGCCTGGAATTGAACATCTATGGGTGCCAGGAAGCTGACATGTGATTGCCAAACACCAGGCGAGACGGTCGAGAGACCGCCGATGTGGGTGATGCGTCAAGGTAAACCCACATTGGAATTCTTACAGACAACTCTCGAATCCAATTCATAACTAGAATTTCTGACTGATTATTTCCGATGCGCCTCCAGCCGGCCGCTACCTCCCTGGTCCGCACCTCCACTCCCCGACTGGCCCTCGCCCACTAACAACCCGCAGAATACCACGAAGCCAAAGGTGACCGTGATTTCTTCGCCGTCTGTCGCGACCCCGAGATCGCCTCGACCATCACTCTTCAACCTGTTGAGCGCTACACCGGCCTCATCGATGCAGCAATTATCTTCTGCGACATCCTCGTGATCCCCCAAGCCCTCGGCATGACCGTCGAAATGATCGAAAAGAAGGGCCCCCATTTCCCCGACCCCCTTCGGACACCTGCCGATCTCGAAAAGCTCCGAACCACCGTCGACGTTAAAGAGCAACTCGGTTATGTTTTTGACGCCATCACACTCACCCGTAAGAAGCTACGAGGACGTGTTCCGCTTCTTGGGTTCGTCGGTGCTCCGTGGACTCTCATGAGCTACATGATTGAGGGTGGTGGAAGCAAAATGTTTATTCATGCAAAGACATGGATCTTTAAGTACCCTGAGGAGAGCAAGCATCTTTTGTCCCGTATCACAGACATCTGCATTGAATTCCTCGCGCAGCAGGTCGTTGCCGGTGCGCAGATGATCCAGGTGTTCGAATCCTGGGCTGGCGAGCTCTCACCGAGAGACTTTGAGATCTTCTCGTTGCCCTACTTAAAGGCTATATCAGAGGGACTGCCGAAGCGCCTGAAGGAGCTCGGACAGGAGCCAGTACCAATGACGGTGTTTGCAAAGGGCGCGTGGTACGCGCTGGAGCAGCTATGTACGTCAGGATACCAGGTCGTTGGTCTCGACTGGACGCATGATCCCGAGGAGGCATATAAGGTTGCCAATGGCCGCGTTACGCTACAGGGAAACTTTGACCCCAACATTCTATACGGTGGCCGGAAGGCTATTACTGATGCGGTCGAGAGGACAGTGCCAGCATTTGGCAACGGGAAGAAGGGTTGGATTTGTAACTTGGGACATGGTGAGCCCCCTATGGCCTGTAAGGTGGGACGTGTGCTAATGTGTCGGTGACAGGTATCACGCCATTTGTGGATCCAGAGGATCTGAAGCACTTCTTTGAGGAAGTGCATAGAGTTGGTGGTAAATAGTGTATGTGTTGCCCAGCACTTAGAATAGACTGCTTTCAATGACATAGGCTCTCAGCAGCCAAAAAAAAATTACCAATAAAAGCCTGAAAAAACATCTGTTTACCACTTTTCCTCTTTATCAGGTAGCTTATTAATCGTATTCCGGAGCTAGGAACTATGATATAGATAGACAAATGAGCAACATTTGCGGGAAATCAACCGCTTTTAGAGTTCATGTAGTAAGACTTGTGTAGAGTACATGTGGTTACATATTCGTCCGGTGCCTGGGGGATGATAGCGTAAGCCCATTCAGTCAACAAAGTCCCCTTGATCCCGCTTGATACTTACTTACTTACTCATATATTTATTGTATCCTGTTTCATCTACATAATAGCCCCCCCCCCCCGATTTCATTTCTGTTATACTCTCGTTTCCTCAATCGAGTGATAGTTTGTGAATGTTCACAATACACGAGGTGAGTTAATGCAAAAACCCCGACTATTACGGCGTGGCATTGTTCGCAATTATAACGCTCACATCTACAAAATCCAGCTGAAGTATTCAATAGCCAGCATAATTACAGCTAGCCACTTAACACACCCTTCTCACAGTCGGCCCAAAATCAGAATAGGAAGAAGTTCGGCATACATGTAGTTAGTTACACGCTCATAGGGTAAGATAGATCCTGCTGTGATTTTTAAGTACCATTGCATACAACAGCATCACCCCGTGAGTGAGTGTACCTGCCCGCTCTATCATTACCCCTTGCACTAGCCCTAGGCTTGGCGGCCCACCCATGCCAAGGCCGTTCCTGCCTCAAAAAGTTTTTCCTCTCAGTCTCCGACCATCCACAACACCATCAGCATCACTACCACCAAACAATAACACAACAACAACACAACAACCACAATTACCACTTTCTCCGCTGGCCTACTAACCAATACAATTCGTAAGTCCTCAATCCCTCCTGCCCCATACCTTCTGCCGGAGAAAAACACAACATGATGAGCACCTCCCAAGAATGAAAGGAAGAGCCGTATGAGTCCCCCACAACTCAAAGGGCACCCCACAACTCGCCCCACATGCCCTTTCAGAACGTCCGATCGGTTTGACTTTCCTCGTCTCTGGGTGGGTCGGGGCGGCGTGGTGCTGGGTGTCTGTTGTAGGGGGCGGTGCTTAAAACATTGGGTACTGAGAATGTTTTTTTTCCGGCGAGGGTATCAGTGGGGCTACTGTGATATGAAGGAAGGCCATTGCTGACGTTTCAGTGATAAATAGAAAAAAGAAAAAAACAGGAATAAATATATGATTACGAACTTAGACTTTGCCTCCGGTTTCAGGAGGACGGGGTGCACATTGTGCCGCGCTGCCAATTGGTGGCATGGTACAGTGATTTGGTGCTGGTTCGGAGTGCTTGATATGGCCTTTTCCTTTGTGGGAAAAGGCTACAGTGCTAGTAATAATGGAGTTGATGAATTCATCATTGCGTCCCTTGAATTTCCCGAGTCAAACTCAAAGTATGTGTGACGTTATGAGACATAAGTCAGCCTCCATTTCACCTCCATTTCACCTCTTGTCACACCATCGACCACATGGTCCACATAGCGACTTGATCACTGGATCATTAGCGCGAATGATGCTGGCACACATGATCTGAAAATTCCATCCATTTTATTGTCTTGTAGTATAGAGCCCATTAAACAATCATGGATTAGAAGCAGGGAGAGAGAAAAGAAATGCTAAGAGAACAAATCACACAGGCGCAAAATCGCAAATGATAGAAAACAAATGAGACTATAAAAGAGATTCTCTGAACTAGATCAAACTAAACAAGAAAAGAAAAACGAAATTCAAATCAGTTTCCCCCAGATTAATGAATAAATCGCCACGGAAATATTAGTCCATCACATATTTCCGTCAAATTTCTTCTTACAGAATTAGCGGAGCCATATAGCCTAAGCTACTTAAGTATACTTGGAAGAACCCATCATATAGCACTACAAAAACCCAGGAGCATCTAATTCCCCATTGCTAAAATTTAGTTTAAGTACCGCAGCACACTGCTGCCTTAATTCCGCCTCCCGAAACCAGCAAATGAACAAAAAGCAAGGAAAAAAATTGAAAGAACACCACATTCTGTGAAAAACGCAAGGAGAAAAAGAGTGAATAACTCTCAAATGTTAGTATCGCACAACTTTAGGCCAAGAAACAAACGAAAACGAAAACGAAACAAACGAAACAAACGAAACAAACGAAACAAACGAAACAAACGAAACAAACGAAACAAACGAAACAAACGAAACACCATCACACCCAAATTCAAGCATGAATGATCCTTTTAAAGCGAGTAAACCAGCAAGATATTAGAGAACCAGACCGAAACACCTCCCATTCAAACATTGACCATTGAACCTAAATTATTGCCTTAAAAACCCATTCCCCTGCGCATTACCATATTGCTGTTGCCCGTATGCTTGCTGCTGATTGTGAAACTGTTGATATTGCTGTTGTTGTAGTAGAGTGTGACTTTGGGACGCATATGCGTTTTGTGGGAAATAGCCTGCTGCACCCTCGTAGGCACCATAGCTACTCACTCTAGGGCTAGGTGATTTAGCCCTCTCTCTTAACATTGCTTGCTGCTGCTGTTGCTGTTGAAGCTTCTGCTGCTGGAGTTGGAGTTGTTGCTGCTGGAGTTGTTGCTGTTTGAGCTGTTGTCGTTGAGCGATAGCTTGCTGGACAGTTGCACTGTTGCCATTACCCGCCCATGAGCCCTTCATGAGTTTCTTCTCCTGCTCCCTTGTCTCAATCGCACCAAGAAGACCGGTCTGATGAGGTGGCTGTTTTTTACCTTTAGCGTCATCGAGGTGGAGGAGAGTTGATCCCGTTTGCTTAGCAACATACTCCTGTTCACGAGCAGAAAGATGTGCGGACAGGTCAGCGGCGGATGAAACCAGACCATTAGGGATGAAAGCTGAGCCTCCACCGTGTCCCCGGAACGTAGGAAGCATTTCACTAGACATATTGCGGCTTCCTGGTGAAGGAGTGCCAGAAGGTTTTCGCTGATGGATATAACGACTCCTTGTCTGTTGCTGAGCAGCAGCAGCAGCAGCTTTCTCGGATACGTATTGTTCTGCTGCCCGGTCCGGGGATCTTTGCCCTCCAACGGCTGAAACCATTCCGGGTTGCCAAACCATGCTCCGCCTTTTGGATTCACCGCTCTCAGAGCTGTGAGGTTCGTTTCCTGAGTCAGGTGAAGGTTTATTCCAAGAATCGCGTCTTTCACTACCAGCGGAGGACCTGGATGATTCACGGTTGTGTTCGGACCAATCCACATTCAACGCTTGGAAGGAGTCCCTACGGTTCCCACCCAAAGTTGTGGCGTGCTGAGGAGCAAGACCTGACGCAATAGTAGCATCTGACTCTATAAACTGCCCAATCCCTTTGTTAACAACTCTGCTCTCTGCACTCAAGCTACGCCCGTGATTTATTGTCGTCCCAAAATCAACTTTTGGGATATCAGCAGCCAACACTTTTCGCTCGGCTATAGCCGGTTTGTAATGCACATCACCCACCACGACCTCTGGTTCAATGGTTGTTCCTACCACCTTCTTCACTCCTGCCCTTGGCATATCGGTATCTCTTTTTGGGGGTTCTTCCCTCGTGTGTACACTCGAATAATCGGGTTCATCTTCTTCTTCACTCCCATACTCACTCCCGCTGTCCCCGGCATTTTCACTCAACATCTGCTGCAACCTACTAGCTCTTCGTCGATCAAAAGTATCCTCCTCCTGGTAAGTAACATCATCAATATCCCTTCCAATTTTGTCAAGCGCTTCCTGATTCATTAGATGCCCCGCAAGGCTTTCGATACTGTCTGTTGTCTTTGGCGTATCGTCAGCAGAGGCTGCGCCATTGTTCGGCTTTCTAGTGATGTTCTCTGTTTGGAGATTCGGAATCTGGTGCGTGTTAGGTGACTTGCGCGGAACTTGGGTAGGAATATGTGGTGATGGTGATTCCAGACCTTCCATAACGGTGTAGGGGACTACCTTTATTGGTTGGATAAGGGTGCCTCCAGGTGTGTCCTGCCATGAGAATCTAGGGCGACGTCCCTCGGGAATACCAGTTTCCAATTGACTACTTCCCTGATCCTGTTGCTGTTGCTGTTGCTGACGGTGCATTTGCTGAAAAGACTGCTGTGAAGAGGGAGGCTGCCTGATATAACCGTAGCCTTCCTCATAGGCAACCTTCGAATCCCCCATTGGCGGCGGGCCCGAAAGCAAAACCTGCGAGTTTTGAATTTCAAATCCTGGCGGGGGTTCAATGATGTTTTTATATCCAAGTGAGCTCTGCGCAGTTATTTGTGAGTTCTGGCTAGGTGGTAGGTGCGGTGGGCCAGCGGGGGGTGATATAGAGCCCCCCGTTTCCTTCAAAAACGCTTCCGCCGCTGCTCCCGAAGTTCCCATCTCATTTAGTGTATTGTTAGAAATCCTTCTTTGCATTTGTGGAACCTGTTGGGGTGATTGGGGCAATTGATTCGGCCTCGAGCTTGGAGGGTGGGTCATTGTTGGGGTCGCTGGAACTTCTGAAAATGCCGGCTGCTCCGTCTGTTGCTGAAGACGGCGTGCGGCAGGGTCAATGGGGCGCCCTTGAAACAAGCTAGAATTAGAGGACCCAGAATCACTTCGAGCTAAACCTTGTGCTTGCTGAGAATCATGCTGGGCCTCTGCCATAGAATAAAGTGAAGGAGAACCCCTTTGCCGCTTTTGGTATTGCATGTACCCTGTCGACTCAGATGTCGAACGTTGGTGATAATTATTCGAGGGCAACGGGGGAGTGTTCAGCGGGACGTGTTGTGGTGGGAGCTGAGATGCCGGAATGGGCAGTGAAGAGCTTGATCTTTGAGAGTCATCATCGAAAGTCCCGCCAGGAAATCTCTGTCCAGCCGGAAGGCTGGTCCTAGGCCTCGCAGTCCTTGAATCATTCTTCATCTTCTCGTAAGTCGCGTTCTTTAATTTGGCCCTCCATTCCGCCTCAGAGTTGATAGCAGTCCCTTCTGAGACAATCAATGCCACGATATCGGCGACTTCAAGATACCCATATTGCCGTTCCCGAGGCATCGCAAACATCAAGCTCCTCACGTCGTTGATATCTGGAACCAATCTATTTGGGCGTCCGTAAAGTGCAAAAGTATCAAATGTAGGAAACAGCCACTTCAGCATCATTTCGAATCCACTGACAGCCGGATGCACTTCGGGCATCACAAACACAAATCCCTCACTCGTTGTTGGTGGGTCCGAATGGATAGTAATCTTTCCCTCGATCTTGACAAGAGTACTCTGGTCAATCAGCGGCTTACTCTGGGGATAAATAGCATATGCTGAGAAGGCTTCGGAGATTGTCGCTATTGGCTGCGATTTTTTACTCTTCTTGTTTTCATAAAACTTAATGTCTCCCTTGAGGACGGGAACCGAAGTATATCCTGTTTTTTGAGCCTTTTTCAACAATGCCTTCTGTTTCTTGACTTGCTTTTCGTCTGGAGGTGTGATTACTGCCCAACATCGACGCCATGGTGTACCGGCACCGAACCGCACTCTTGCCCAATCCTCGTATTTAAAGCGGGTCTTCTCGATTATTGTGTTGATGCCGTTAAGCGTCTTACCTTTTCCGGCGATCAAAGCACCGGTGTAAGCTTCCTGGAGAGAGGAATGCTCAAACATGCACAGTCTAATACCCGCAGTCCATTGCGTGAGTGAATGGTGGGAATTGAAATGGAATAGGTATCTATTTCGACCAGCAGTAGAGATACTAAGGACATTGGAGAGCGGGGGAACCTCTGATGATCGAGTTGGAAGCGTATCAATCTAGAAGCCATCGCCATCAGTTAATGAACCCCAAAACTAGAGAGAATACCTGAGACACTTTGATCTACCAGTGCCTTGGCGTTCTCCAGATTGTATGCGCATAGACGGAAATTGCCATATCCCTACCATCTTAATCGATGCATCCGTGAGGTTCAAAAATGTCGGCACAACTTCCTCCCCTGGCCTTGCCGCATCTAACTCCGCCGCATCCCATAACGATAACACGGTCCCTACCAGCTGCGCGAAGCACTCCTGCCAACTCCTGTCATGACTTGGCTTCCCATCTGTCCCGATTTCGTTAGCCTCGCCTTGCACGCCTCCACCGCCGCCGCAGTGCCATAACCTCATCCTGCCGTGCCGATCGTAAGGATAAACATACCAGGATTTAAATCGTTCAGTTTCAAGAAATATCCCTCCGTGTACAGCTTGTTACTATGGCTATTTAGAAATGTAAATATTGGCTGTAGCTCCGGTAAAGTATCCCGTTCCACCTCCAACAGTGGTGGCTGGTACGGCTGCACAATACTCATGGGTCTCGAAGATGGCCTGCTCGTTCTGCTTTGTGGAGGGTGCGGGCTGTCTCGCGATGGGGATGCGGTGTGCGCTTCGGTAATCGAGGTAAAGGTATCACGGCGTAATCGACCCTTGGGCTCTTCGCTTGGTGATTTTGAAGTGAGGAGGTTCGAAAAAGATGCGGACCAAGCTACGATTTTGTTAGTTGTCAATTTTTATCATTCCTAAAGTTTTGCTCTATTTCGAGGAATATTACTAGCCAGCGGCTACTGGCTGCGGGTTTATTTTTAGAAGGATCTTGGGATGGTCGCAACTCACAGCGGGAACGAGTCATTGTGACGGTTGCACAGTATTAAGAAGGCAGCCAGAACTTTCAGACAACACTTTCGCAAATAACGTTGGATTGGCCTGAGATGTGAATAGCAACGGCGGGCGGAATAGAGTAAAATACTTCCAGGAACCAAAGAAAGAAGGCTGGATTTTTTTTTTCTGAGTGAAAGTGAAGGGGTGTAGTGTAGGTGAAATCCGGGTCCGGTCAGACTATTGTACCTGGCTGGCTGGTTGGGGCTGACTGGGTGACACCTGCTTGTTGGTGGGGGGAGTCAGGCGAGAGAATCAAGAATGACGAGTGATTAACAGTAAAATAATTATCGATATCCTACCCCAGATTGTAGAGAGGTAACCACGAGAGATGTGCAGGAGGAGAAGCAGGAGTAGAAAGAGGCTGAAAATTTGAAACGAGACGCGCCTTCGATACTTCTTACTAAAGGAAGAGAAGAAGAAGTGCAAACGGGAATCAAGGGCGAAAACCGATGAAAGTGAAATCAGAACCAGGAACGAGGAGTGCAAGTATTAGTAGAACAGAATGATGACAAGAAGCAGGAAAATCAAGAAAAGATAGCCTGACACGGGGCGATTGAGCAGCAAGCAGCAAGAGCGACAGTGGATGAGGCGAGAACGAGTGCACAGCGCTGCGAGACACAGTTGATGCGGTCAGTGGGCGGATGTCCCGGAGCAAAACGAGGGAACAAGAGATCGTTGGGTTCGAGCGGCTGGTGTTTTGGGAGAATCCGGACTGGTCCCTGGTCCGAGGGAGAGAAAATGAAAATGATGCCCAAGCTGTAAAGTATATTGATACAGCCTAACTTATCTGGATGCAGAAGGAAACAACTGCATCTTTACCAGCTCCTTCCTACCCAGACTATACCCCCATCCCCTTCGTATTGTACATATGCGTGTGTAATGTGTGCGGATGTAGCTTACCATACCCACCTCTATCTGTCTATCTCCCCACTTTCTTCGTGCCGTGCGAGTGAGTCTTCCCTGGAGTCCGGGGTCCTGGGAGGTACATGTGGAGTACCTACTCTACAAAGTACCACAAACTGTGAGTACCATGCATACATGTGATGTTCTACACTACATACAAATAGAGGTGTTAAATCCTGTACCTACATGTAGTTTTTGGCCTATTTCCGTTTATATCTGCCTATAAACGGCACTTGGGGTCTCTCTTCTAAGGCATCCGCCAATTCGCTGGTGTGTCTTCCGCTTAGGGTGTAGTGGGCTAGTAGCCAAGACAACTTTACGCGTCTTTTCTTGGGAAGGAGCTGGGTGCTCTGCATAGAATACCTACATGTATTAATACCTACTTGTATTATTACGGTATATGGTGCCTGCACTCTAAATCTAACCAGCCGTAACTTCCAAAAGCCCAGGGGCGGTCACGTAAGAAGTAAAACCCTGAGGAATTCTAGCTTACTCCAGGCTAAGTAGCGCATATTAAGAGCTCAATCAGACTACAGAACGAATAAACTTTGAGGTGACGCGGGACTTCAAGATCCCGTCTTAATATCATCACCGCGTAATGGCTATTTTCAGCAGCCAACAACCACCACCACCACCACCACCAGCAGCAGCAGCATGTCATCCAGGATCCCCGTCGAAAATCGAAGCCATTTTAGGCCATCGCGCAGCAAAACCTCCGCACCCACTCATCCACTCATCATATCACATCATCCGCGCCCAATCTTTTCTTCTACCATGATTCGTTATGTTCAGGTCATCTTCTTTACAGTAAGGTACTAGGAATTTCCCAAATTGCAGTAGAAACGCAATTCCTGCTCAAGTCTATGTAGCTGGGTCTTCGTAATAGGTGCTCGAGACGGGCACGGCCAGAAGAAACAATGATCTGGGCACAGTATGCATGCGTGTAGGCGAATCAGTATTTGTAACTGCGCCTAGAGTAGATGCTGAGAACAGAACTAGCACAGCACAACGGAAAAAACCATTCCGTATTTCCCGTAACCTTCCGTACACGATTCGTTTGCTGTATGTATGTAGAGACCTACATCACATACGAATATTAGCAAGCAAAAGCTATTGGTGATAGGTGATCATATTTCCGAAAAATTCAATGCAAGGCCGAATATCAATTTTATTGCGTACTTGGCTGCTACAAGCTGTGCCTTTATTTCTGCCCAATGCTCGACATATGAGGCATATCGATGCCTACTTTTTGCCTAGGAGTCTAGGACAACCGTATCAGATTGATGGTCCCTTCTTGTCGGACTTGACCAGCTTGAGAGGTACCGACACGTATTGAAGCTGGAGCAACTTCTTCAGACCAGGGTTGAAATGGATCATAGTGCCTTCTAGTTATTCAGTGCACGCCATTTGCAACAGACTGTTCGAGTCCACCCTATTTTGTGGTTCCATAGTAGAGTACAGACTAGGCGAAGCGGTCGAACCGAACCGAAAAAAAGATCATTCCCGGCGAACAGACGGCTTATCGGGATGTGAAAACGGCGCGGGAAAATTATGTTGATCAAAGCGTTATGATACATTCAAGATCCAGAGCTTCGGGAAGATCCCACTTCTGGAAAATCTAGAAAAATGTATATTTTTGAGGATAGGGAAATAATAATTAATGATGAGCGGATGACGAGGCTTGAATCTGCATTCTAAAGTTTCTTTTCCTGAGCTCAGCTTGTCGTGCATGGATCGCCAAGGAGGCCACTGTATTGCTGCACATCGGGTTGAAATCCAGGCATTTTTGTTTTTCTTGCAGGCAGTGAGCAAGGGCTAGGGGACAAGCGAACCATTGGTGAGCAGGGAAGGCAAGGGGAGGCGAAGTCGAGGCTCAGCTTTAACGAACAAAACTATTTTTTCTCTTAGAGATGCCCCACGGCGTTCAAAATACTATTCCACGCTTGTCCCAACGCGAACTCCCCCTCAACACAAAAGGAAAATCTTTCTCTCAGCTTTTTGAACCTTCCCCACCTTCGCCCCCCTGGCCTTAACATTTTTGTCCATCGAGTCTCCCTATCCATCCTAGGTTGCAAATACTCAAACAACTCCCCTACCCTCAACTCAAACAAGTGAATATCTCCCGCATCTTGCATCACGAGATCTAGAGAAGATCTCTCTTATTACTTGCAACTTCCGCTCCTCCGTCAATACCCCCGTTATTACATTTCTTCCTTCCTTTATTCCTCTATCCTTCTTCGAAGATACCGTTTCTGGAAAAGTCAGTCATGCGAATTCCCTCTACCTCATCTCTGTCAGCCGCAACAAACACGATCTCCTCCCTAACAGGAAGACTGCTTCCGAGGCCAGTACTCAGGGCATCACACCTTTCACATATCAGCAGAGCAACAGTCGGGTCTCTGGTACAGAAAAACCACCTTCAAACGCTCACCGCCCCTATCTCAGCAGTTACCTCAACAACTCGCACATCTACAGTGACCCCATCAAATAAACATGTCCCAGAATTAATACCTCGCTCTCGTTCTGCGCAGCAGAATATACTTCACCCTTCATTCTCTTTATTTGCCAAACGTCCACCAAGGCCTTTCCCGATTCCGTTTAACTCGCCTCCGGCATCTTCTTTTCCAGATTCATTGAGCTCTAGTCTCGCCCGAGTTCCTCGCTCTGAAGGTGCCTCCTACCTTAGAGGCATCACCAACGGCGACGATGCAGTAGTTTACGCACGCTCCTATCTAGGTGTAGCGGATGGTGTCGGAGCTTGGAATACGAGGTCTGCCGGGCACGCGGCTTTGTGGTCACGACTAATGCTCCACTTCTTTGCGTTAGAAGTTGAAGGTGCACCGGGTGTTGTTGACCCAGTACATTGTCTTACAAAGGCATATCACTCAACTTTACACGCAACCACCGAGTCTACCAGCTCTGTATGGCAAGGAACCACCACAGCGTGTGTTGGAACACTCACTGGAAGCACTTTCACAGTTGCCAATATTGGAGATTCCCGCTGCTGGATTTACCGCCCATCTGCTGGGGATTTTGTCCTGAAAACTACGGAACAGTGGCATTGGTTCGACTGCCCGAAACAGCTAGGAACTAACTCCCCCGATACACCTGCTACTGATGCCGATGTCCAGAGCATCGAGCTTGAGGATGGTGATATTGTCGTAATGGCTAGTGATGGACTTCCAGATAACCTCTGGGATCACGAGATCCTTACTATCTGTGAGGAAAACGCCGGTTCAACTGGCCCGAAGATAGCGGAACAGTTAGTTAGGGCCGCCAAGAAAGTCGCGATTGACCCATTTGGTGAGAGCCCTTATATGGAACGGGCCGTTGATGAGGGGTTACCAGTTGAGGGGGGGAAGTGGGATGATATTAGTGTTCTTACAGCGGTTTACGGGAAGGGAAGGTTTTAGTTTTAGACTTCGGTGTTTGATTCCAGGCGTTTTGTTTGTTCTGTTAACCTTTTCCCTCTCTTTCGTTTACATCTCTTACTTGGCAGTATATTTTTTAACATATATTTTATTCAAGTCTACTTGCTGGCTCAACGGCGGTATTTGGTTCGCTTCTTTTTTCCCTATTTATGATTTTTAGTTGGGTTAGTTAGGACATCGTCGATTTGGCTTTCTTTGCTTTTTCATTAGTTTCTTTTCTTGCTTCTCCTAACAAAAGTTTGAAGGGGTGAGTAGGGGCGTTTTACATTGCACGACACGGGCCGGGCTTGTTTAACATGTTTATCTGGTGGTTACTCGCTTCTTTTCATTTTAGATAGACTTTTTACATAGTTTATATCTTTCTGCACGCCCAGGGCGAGAGAGCGAGGGGACTTTCACGCTTGATGACGGAATACTAGGTCTTAAATAGTTTAATGCAGGTATTATAGAGATCAATCCCTATCATACATTACTCCGATTTTCTAGCTGTCTGAGGAAATCAAGCATAGTTTTACTCGGGTTTTGAGTTTCAGGCGGTCCCAACAAAGTGATCACTCCTAACATGAGTTAAAATATGATCCTTTCCCCCTTTTCTAGCTCAACCACTGAACGAGAAAAACATAACTCCCATTAATATATAACATTCCCGTAAAATACCGAAAATTGAGGAACAATGCAGAGGCGTAGATACAATTGACAACTTTTCTTCGGGAAGCGAAGGGGGAAAAGGTCAAGAAATCAAAAAAGACCCAGGCTTTTTTTTTTACCACTCATGAGTTTTGCAGATGAAATTTCGATCCAATAATAAGTAATATAGGAGATCAAGGTACCTCCTCTGAAACTTCTAGTTTCACTCGACTTACTTGCTTTTCCATTTGACCCGTTCCACAACATTCCACTCTTAAGCTCCAATCTTCGCCTGCTTCTTTGCAGCACTCTCGACCAAAACGCCATCCTCGTCCGAGTTGACCTCACCGAGCAGCTCACGCTGAGATCGCTTTCGCTTTTCGTCCCACCATTTCCTCTCAGCCTCAGCCTGCTTGGTCACTTCATCGGTGCGGTCACGGATACGTTGAGCGTTTGCCATCTCATTTGCGGTCTGGAAGATTGTGTTGCCCCAACCCTCTTTGAATGCATTTGCCTCCAGTACGACGTCACGGAGCTCCTGTACATAGTTCATCAGTAAATCCTGCATATTATTATGAGTCTGATTTAGTAGCTGACCTCTTCGATCTCTGCCTCTGCTACGGTAAATCGGGTCCACAGATCATCACTGATACTCCCTTTCTGAAGAAGCTGCTGCAATGACCCCTTTGCTTGTCGAAGCGCAATAATACGGCGAATATCTTCGGCTGCGCGGCGAAGAAGAGCAGCCTTCAGAATTGTATCGGGGACTTTCGTGTTTTCTTGGTGAAGGAGAGTGAGGTAGACATCGCGGGCATAGTGAGGGCCAAACCAGGGCTTCAGGGATGCTGCCTTATCTATCCAACTGTTATTTTATGGTTCGAGATGAATAGAAGTTATAAAGATGAACATACTAGCTTTCCGTTTGCGATAAAGACTGGAGAAGACGGCTAAGGTGCCAACGAGGACGGTGATGTACACCAGAGGCGCTATTAGCGATATTGCTGTGGTGCTGCTCATTGTCGTGGCTCGGGCGATAGCAGTAGGAAATTAAGTAAGAATAGTGCGGTTTCTGAATTAGGTTGGTTGCGAAGAGTGTGTTTGTTATGGTGATAGTTGTTTGAAGAATGGAAGACGATCGACCGTTGGTGGAGGTAGCAGGGGCTTTGGAGGTGTCAATGAAGGTCAAAATCTAAATGTGTCCTCTCGCGCCTTTACCAACACGTGATTTGACTAGTCAGTTGTGTCAGGGTAACGCTTGGATAGTGTCCAGTAGCTGGGAATGGTAGCTGGGGTGTAAGACTACATGTATGGCTGGTGCTTATCTCTGTGTACCTGCTTTTATGGCGCCAGTTTTGATGCGTATGTTTTCATCGCTAGGTAAGGTGGTGCTATTTTTAGGATCTCATGTCTGCCTTAGAATCATGTGAGATCACTCGATGATATCCATCAAAATCGATTATATTAGGCATATGAGGATATACCCCAAATAAGTATATATGTCGATATCTATGATAAGGTGTCTCAACTAACGCCGCGTTTGTACTATCGCTCCAAAGCGAATAGATACAGAAAGGAACTAGAAATTATGGTATGCAATTAATTAGAGTATGAAAAAACAGAGTGAAATCATTTACCATATATACATGTAGTACCACGGGATACAGCCGAAAATGCTAACCAAACCAAGATTATAACCTGAATTCCGCCTCAATATCGTATTTCTAGCGTATTTGATAAGGGGAAATGATACATATAACGAATTCATACCTTTCTTCCGTACTATAGTGCATACATGACGTTCTTATATACATGTACTTGTGCATATTATGATACAAGCGTCTCCAGGCCTTTAGCCAGAGTAGGGACTGTTATGGCTTAAACAATATAAGATCACTGAAACTCCAAGATGTCCTATGCACATATCTGATATACTACTTGATTGACTCAAGACATGTTGTAATACCAATATCTACTCACTGACTCAAATATATTTGATAGAGAAAAAGAAGACCCCTTAAACCTGGCCAATCAAACCCTTTAAATCGCACATTGCATATCGGGTATATCTATATACTTATTATCATATTATAGATGTACTCACATTGTTTCTTACTTTTGATAAGTTAAACTAAATACATGTATGTCAATGAAAGCCGAGCCTGTTTGGCAAACATCAAAAAAAAAAAAAAAAAACGGCGTTTTACTTTGTGTGAATCAACCACCAAAACATAACGGAGTTCTGCGTTGAAACAGATTTTCCGGGCCCGAAGCAGCGTTTTAATATGGTTGCCAAACGGGCCCTAAATTAACCAAGAAATTACAGATAGATGTTGCATAGTTGTTTAAACCATCCATTGCCTAGTCCTCAGCATGAGACTACTACTCAGTATATATGATGTTCTTACTTGCCCAAGTGCTGTATAATCAATTTCAAACAGCGCCGATCGTAGGCTACGCACTAGGGTACAAAGCTAGTGTGAAATTGTGTAAATTTAAACAATTCAAGTGTGTAACATGTAGGGAAAGTGTGTAACCCATCAAAATTGTGTAAAACCTGTGTAGAGCCTTGTGTATAAATTGTATAAATCTAGGAGGGCTGGGAACGAGCCTAGGGTAAACCTTATTTTAAGACTATATTCTGACACTAAGTTAACAGGTTCCCTCGCCTTCACCTCTGCCCTACTGGCACCTCCACCCCATCTCCACCTACACCCCTGACTCCATCCCCAACTCTACTGCCACCTCTACTTTCATCTCCATCTCCATCTCCATCTCGATATTTTGAACTCTACTAATATCTATATAGTCTTCTAATTCGACACCTACTTCAGTACCTACTTCAGCAATGAATCAGACAGCAAATCAGGTACTAAATCAGGCACAGAACTTGACACTTCTATAGGCATGCTAGTAGGCAGGCATATTCATGTATATAGAACTATATAGATGTGAATAGATTAAATTAACACAGTTTCATTGTGTAAATACTGTGTACTATTTTATGTGTATAATGACACAGTTCTATCGTGTAAATATTGTGTATTTCACACAGTATTCATGTGTAAATCGAAACTGTTTCAGTGTGTAAATAATGTGTATTTTACACAATATCCATGTGTATGTACACAATATCACTGTGTAAATCCAACACATCGTTTACACAATCGAACTTGTACCATAGTGTACGGTTACTTGTTGGAAGCCACCTCCCTTTGCTATATGAGTCTTATGAATATCTTGATTTAGCATATGCATGCAATAGGCATTTCGCTAGTCTCGTACCCAAACCCAATCGGTATTCTGTGTTTAATGAAATATCCCATCATAAAGCCAAATTTATCTACCACCACCACTAACACCACACAGTATGGGCTAGAAACAAGACTAGCATTTCGCTATATATACATGCAACCATAAGATACCAATAATTAACATTGCGAATTAATTACTTGTGTATATAAAATAAATAATATATACACCATAATCGAGTACATATACTTTGACTAATTGGGCACCATGTCGGAGGGTTTCACCGTGAATCTGGAATATATTAACAAAAAGTGTTTATCCTTATGCCGGCCGGCGCGACGTAACAGGTCTCTTTTGCTATCATATCAGGGCTTTTGACAATTCTCGTCTTGTGTTGGTGATGTTCCGGCTGCAGTGGAGGTCAGAATAAAGGCAGGGATATGTTACGTTTGGAGCTATCTGTGGGCAATTCGATTCTGGTAAGTTACTTTTAGACCGAGAACCTATTAATGTCCTGCTGCCCGAGCTCATGAAATCTTAACTTCTACTTATAAGCGATGGGGCTTAAGCTTGGGCAGGAGGTTATTATCGATATCATTGACAGGCACATTCGTTGCTTACATCATTTTGGCTTAGAATATGCTGTTTCGACAGTCTGGCACTTATTCCCATTTTCTAATACTCAGTTGTCCTTTTATCGCGTCCCTTACCGCGAAGAGATCCTAGACTTGAGGGCGGATTCCACCCAAAAGCTGTATTAGCGGTTCTTAAATTCTAATATGAATAAACCCGCACCGGGTGACGGCCTATCTTATATATATTGGCGTAATCACAACAAGGAGTTGAAGTCAAAGAAACTTTTCTATTAGAGTCGTAGTGAACTTAGATACATCTCTTGAGACTTGAAAATTAGGAATTATTCATGTTGCCGCCTTTAAGTTTTGCCCCCTTCTGGCAGGGAGCTGTTGCGAACTGAATGCTGGTGCGGGTTTATAGCTTTTCGAGACACTGACTTGTCGAGATCCGAGTGATTTATCGTGATGTCCAGATTGTCCCGATTAGTAAGTAATGATTTGTAGCTACTTGGCAGGGAAGCAATGACGCTGCCTGCGACGAGGGTCCAACAGCTTCTACTGTAGCAACGCCTTCACCTTCCCCTCCATTCGCCTCTGCGTCCATCTTCCTTAACCGTTTTCAACACCCGCCCAGAACCACCTCTTATCGCATCAACTCCATCAAAGAAATACGTTAAAAAATCTTGCTATTCATTATGATTCTACGTTTCCGTTCACCTGATGGCTCTTGGCGTATTGAGATTCAACCAACAGATGATGCTTCCGTTCTCGTCACAAAGGTAACCAACCCTTTTGAAATATGTATCTGGAGTGTCTGACTAACATATTTTATTGCTTTAGCTTGTTGAGAAGCTACCAAAAGATGTTGATTCGAATTCGATCGTTATTTCTGATCGCCCGGTGAATGGGAAGACAAGGCCATTACGAGAACTGAGAGGAATGCAAATTTCTGACCTTGGGCTGAGGTATAATCCATAAATTACTCCATAGTACCTGTGGTTACTGATATTTTCTTGATATACGGAATCTCAGCCATGGAGACCAGCTTTTTCTTTCTTACGGCAAGGTATCGGAAGTTCCAATACAAACATCATCTAATATTGTCAGCCAACCCGCCAGTATCAGGCTTAACGGCCAGCCAATTCGAGCTTCCGACGATGTATCGCATCGTTTAACTACAACTACAAATGACTATACTTCGCACGATAACACACCCAATCCTTGGGAAATTGTTGTTCAAGATCCTGTTGATGATTTGCTCGAAAAACAAGACGGAAAGATTCCCAGACCACGGGACAGATTATGCAAACACGGTGCGAAAGGAATGTGCGATAACTGCATGCCTTTAGAGCCCTATGATGCAGGGTATCTGGCTGAGAGGAAAATCAAGCATTTGAGCTTCAATTCCTACCTGAGAAAGACGAATGCTAGCACCAACAAACCTGAATTAAAAACCTCGTACATGCCTCCGTTATCAGAGCCTTTTTTTAGAGTCCGCAAAGACTGTCCGTCAGGGCACCCTGCGTGGCCTGAGGGCATTTGCACCAAATGCCAACCGTCTGCAATTACTTTGCAGCCTCAGACATTTAGGATGGTAGATCACGTGGAGTTCAGCGATCCAGCGCTGATTGATAACTTTATAAATTTTTGGAGACAAACAGGACATCAAAGAATTGGTTATCTTTACGGGCGTTTGGAACCTTACCCCGAAATTCCACTAGGGATCAAAGCAGTCGTCGAGGCTATCTATGAACCGCCGCAGGCGAACGAAATTGATGGTGTCACATTGACCTTACCCTGGGAAGGTGAGAAGGATGTAAGCGAAGTTGCAGCTTTGTGCGGTCTTCGAAAAGTCGGTGTAATTTTCACCGATTTACTCGATGATGGAACACAAACTGGCAAAGTGGTGTGCAAAAGACACATCGATTCTTATTACCTTTCCTCCCTCGAAATTGTTTTTGCAGCTCGACTCCAGGCCGAAAATCCCCATCCGAGCAAGTGGTCTGAAACTGGCTGGTTTGGGTCTAGCTTCGTTACTTGTGTTGTCTCTGGGGATGAAGATGGTGGAATCAATGTGTCATCTTACCAAGTCTCCAACACTGCAGTTGAAATGGTTCGCGCAGATATCATCGAGCCCTCCGCAGACCCATCGGTCATGATGGTTAGGGAAGAAGATGATAGGTCACGTTACATCCCTGAAGTCTTTTATAGGCACATCAACGAATACGGCGTCAACGTTCAAGAAAATGCAAAGCCAAGTTTCCCAGTAGAATATCTCCTCGTTACTTTAACACATGGATTTCCTGTTGAGAAACGTCCGGTGTTCACGGCTCCTCTTGGTCAGTTCCCCATGGCAAATAGGGAACTCACGGGTGTGTCCCAGGACCACCGCGCAGTGGCGAAACAATTAGGGATTACAAATTCAAGCGGAAACGAACCACAAGGTGGGATAGATGTTGTTAGCGATTTCCATCTGCTGGCCTTCTTGAAAAACTGGGGCATTCTCGATAAGGTTAGTCTTCCATGTTATGCCAAGATTCCACATTTGGCTAGTCTTTCATCGAGTGATTACTTATGATCGGATTCTCGTAACCTCGTCCTCTCGCGCATGCGGGATGTAGAGGTAAGAGAACAAAAATTCATTCTAGAAGGAAGAAGAGCTATTAGCAAAGGTAGCGATCGGTCATGATGTCAGCGACGGACATCAACTCTTGCAAATGCCCGGATGGCAAACCCTGATGACGATACTCCGGGAGAGCGGTGAGAGCGCCCCTAGAAAACGTGTTTTTGACCCGTCCTCCAGCTTTGACTTTGGAGACGGCGGAGACGGCAAAGGGGGTAATGACCGGACTTTGGCTAAACGTTTGAGGGCGGTCAGTTTAAAATAATTTCCCTTCCACCAGCACATCTCGCCTTAAACGGACCCAGAGGTGGGAAAGAACACCTAGCAGACATTCGCTTACGATTGATTAACGGACGGTCAACAACTACTTTATATTGAAGTGGCGGCTTTGGTGCTTGTGCAGTTGTGTTTTATACCTGGGTACAAATCAAGCAAATGATAAGAGAGATGGCCAATACAAGATCAAGAGATAACGATGGGTTTCGGTTTAATACTACTATGAGGTTTTACACACTGTCATATCGTGTTAGGGAGCCAAATTCTGAACCTCATGAAATTGAATTTATACCAACAGGTTCGTTGGGAACATGATGACCCTTAAATCCCATATAAGGCAAGGAACAGTCTATAACTTGTGATTTTAATGAAGAACTACGTGTATTTCGCAGGTCAAGTAACTTAATCACAAATCATGCAGAAGTTAGTGTGTATGGACCTATATATCTATATACTTGATTTAATATGCGGTGTTACGTATACTGAAAGTACAGCTGAGATGGCGCAGCCGGAAACTGTAATCTTACGATCACCGTTAGGTCAAGTGATGAAGATATCATGAGTGATTGTTTGTGATCTAAACTCTGCTTGGGGTTTTTTGTTTTTTGTTTTTATTCATTATGTAACTCTGCTTGGGTGGGCCGGTGACCGCAGTCCATAATTAACTTCACTCGAGAATTCGGCCAAGACTCTGTCCACCTAGAAAGATCAAACTTAAGTATTAATTCTAATTTTAGTATATTTCATTCCTGTGAGTATATCGCTCATCTAATTCCCCCACCAGAATTTGATTGATTTTCACGTCGGATTCAACGAAACTGAATTGCCGTGGCGCTATCTATATAAGCGACCTGAGATAAAAATTCCCGTAATTTTGCGCAACAACCAGCAAAGATAGCCCTAATATGGTAACTTACGCCAACGGAGAATAAATTTCTCCAAGCCTCGGTTTTTTGATTATAAGACCATTTTCTTCAAAAACGCATCCTCATACAAAAATAAAAACAAAGGAGAACTTTTATCCAGTAATAAATATATATATTTTTTCCGGGGAATGAATAAAAAAGGGTATATATTACGGGAAGTTTAGAATGACTATGTTCAAATCTTAGATTTTCTTTGATGCCCCTCTTCCAACCCCCCCCCCCCTTTTTTTTGGGGGGGGGGGGGAATGGAAGGAAATTAGTAAAATATTTAGATCATCTCTTGTGCTTTGTGGAGGTACAAGATTTGCGGGTGGCAATTGATGCCAGCATCATGCATCATGGTTACACCAGATATATTCTTCCTTAGCACAACTCGAAAATCTGCTTAGTCTCCATACGATTAAAATACAGGGGAGGGGTGAATTTTTGAATAATCTGGGCGTAAAATTATTATGTAGTTGACGGGCGACGAATCATGCAGACGTCGTGCATGAGATACCGACGCGTATGGTTGAGCTTTGTTTGTTCTGCTATAGCTAAAAGCAGTTTTGCCAGACCCCATCTATGGACCACATACCAGATACATACGAAAACGAAAACGGTTCACCCATAAAGCTTGGAGTTTAGGTTATGAGTGTACCGCATTGACCTCTGATATATGATGAACCACTTACATAATAGAAAACAAAAGCGGAAGGAACTTGAATCGTATCGTAATGGGTAGAAGCCAAAAAAGAGAAAAAGGGGGGCGGGGACAGCGCTATCGAGTGATAATACATGACCCAGTGAACTAACCTGACTGGAGGTAAATTAAGTACCCATAAATGTTAAAATATCTTCCAGAAAAGCTAACCCAAACTACGAATGCAAGGTCGAATGGAATTTAAGGGATAATTCTTCGATTTCATGGTTTCTTGGCATCTGCTCATCTGCTCATTATCTATTGGAGCTATATCCGCCCATATTTTAATTTCCACGGGCCAGGTACGCCATCATCCCTATAACCATCCTTGTCTATTTATTTTGCACTTATTGAAGCCTATCATGCCGTAGTCTAATTCTAATTGCTTGTATTTTATCTGATGCTCACGCCCCACTCAGCTGGACCCTGCCATGTTGGAAATCGGAACTAGCGCTGCCATCGCATCGATACTGAAAGGGCAATGAGGCGGGAGACGGCCGCGGCCGGTTTGTTTGGTATTTCATAGTCGGTACGTACCGTCAAGGCATTTAAAAAGTCTCAGAGCTGATTGGGCTATCTCTAGATGAATACACGTAGTTATTAATGGCGGGTTGATTCTCTCCAATCCAATCCGGTCGGTGGTTATAGAGAATAAAAGATTGAGATACAAAGACAAATGGCAGATTTTATGCTGCGATGATCAGTTACAAATTTATGCGGCACTGTACTGGTGCATTTCAGATGACAAGCTACGCATGTGACTGATTCAATTGCATAAATGATAGAAGAGGTAGAAAATAGCGACCTCATTAGTTGAGGAACCTCGAAGTTCCCAGGATATCATCCTCATGAGAATGAGCGGCGTTGTAAGCCTCTACAATTGCTGGGTATCTTGCAGGAGACGACCTGCTGCAGGCTAAGATCTCCCGGAGCGGGCGATAGCAATGGAACTTCGCACAACATCATTAATACATGGCAAAAATGGCCGAATTCCATAAAAATAGATAAGGAGATGAGAAATGGGACACAAAGGACAAAACTTGTGAGTGAGAAACCAGACCCGTGTATAAACTCCATATAAAATGCAGCACTCAAGAAATATACAGTCCTGTACAAACTGATGACCGAGCTTCTCATGAGTTTTCGTCAATATCCGCCCACTTTTCTGTAATCTCTGCCCTCTTGACCTTCGCAACCTCCCGGTTTTTCTTGGTCCTCTCGAGCCGTTCCGCACGGAGGCATTTATTGACGTTTCGCTTGGCTTGGTTGCACATTCCGGATGCTTTCCAGAGAAATCCGCGTGCATGGCACTCGTCGAGTATTGCCATAACCTCCTCGCAACCTAAGTGGTGTGCCGATCAGTCATTGTGGCAAGTGAAGGTATTGAGAAAGGTTCTGGAGGAAGGGAAATCGAGAGGATTGATACACACCTCTGTTATCCTTGGTATGTAGGTGAGGATGCATCTTATCAGGGCGCTTCTCAGAGGATGTTGAATATCGATTGGAGATGAGGTCGAAGATGAGCTATTACCACTGAATCGGGAGAGGCGTTTATGCGTCTCGCCAAGACCAACCCACCATGCAAAGACTGTGCTTAGCTCATCGCGGGGGTTTTTGGAGAGCCGCGTCTTTGGAACATCTGCCCGCAACTTGCCCTTGCCCCACTAAATAGTACGCGATAATCTCCCCTGACTAGCATCGCCTATAAACGAACGTCTCCCGAGGTGCTAAAGAGCTATGGCCACCCCCGCAGCTGCGAAGAAGCAACAAGGTACAGATCCCCACCTTTCGGTGTACAAGGCTTTGCTAATAGGGAAATGGAATGCGTGGTAGAGTTACAACTTCAGTACACCAATTACAAGAATACTTTACAACAACTAGCCCAGAAAATTGGAGACGTTGAGCAGGAGGCGGAAGAGCATAAGTGAAAGCCACAATGCCATTTTCTAGACCACAATGTCATTTCACTGACAATGTAATGTTCGCATGGCGCAGACTAGTCCTAGAAACCCTCGCGCCCGTTCCGGAAGACCGAAAATGTTTCCGGTTGATCAATGGGATTCTCGTTGAAAGGACAGTTGCGGATGTAATTCCGGCCCTCAAGACTAACGCGGAGGGATTGAAAAGTGTTCTGGAAGGACTAGTGAAGGAGTACAAGAAAAAGCAGGAGGAGATGGACAAGTGGAAAGTACGGATAGCACTTCCCTTCCCTTTGCTTCTGTTTCGCAATAACTTGATGAGTGTCATCATCATTCCTTACCGCCATCTTTCGTTTTTATTCTCCTTTCGCATATTCTCTTATCATTTGTCAATTGCTCAGCCTTGATGCGTTCTTCACTCCGACCTCAGGGCATGATTTTGATATCCAATCTTTTTACCAGACTCCCCATATAACGGTCCCCTTTTCTGGTTTGGGTGCAGTAAAGCTGACAAGTTTAATTGAAAATAGACCAAGAATAACGTGCAAGTGGTGAATCAGTGATTTTTGGTCTTCACTGGGCCTCTCAACCGCGACCGACAACTTACCTGTGCATACCTGGCGTTTAGAGTGATCAAAATTGATTTGTACGCACGGCATGCAGTCTTTTCTGGTATCTCCGTGCCGTCATCGGCGGTGAACAGCAACGCGATTGTTTCTTGTAACGACTCCACCCCGTTCAGTTGTAGAGTAAACGTTTTTTTTCTGCCGGACTGCTCGCCTGCCTGCTAGTTTCTCCTGTGTCTTTACTAGACCCTGAAGGAGTGAAACCAGCGGGGGGAAAAAATACATTTTTCAGCTCTCGTTTGAAACACAAGAAACCCCTACATAATGCATCTTGTGAAGCAGATGATTTTCGGAACCTTGCATGATAAAACCCTTTCGGTACCTACTCTAGTCCCTTGTAATCCTATTCGTAAATACTCTTTTGCGATGAGCTTTGTATGATGTGAACAGACTCCCGGGTTCCTTCGCAGGAGCTGCAGATTGAGCCCGCCTATCGTGAAATCGGATAACGCCATGGACAGGGATTGCTGCCCGATTAACATCCACCCAGAACCATAATTTATGATGATGTGTGGGGGAGCCCAGTGCCAAAGGCCACAAGAGTCCATCATGTTGCTGAGTTGGCCGTGGCTGAGCCTCCCACGATCTGTCAAAGGTGTCAGTCAGGAAGCTGGAAAAAAAAAACAAATGCTACTACATATTTCCAATATCTGCCGATGACGTTTCGTTCGTTCCTTTCAACCTTGTTTTGGGTACAATGCACCTTAAATGTACTAGAGACATAGACACGCCGATTGATGTGTTGTCAGTTCCCGATTTCTGTATGCCGTTCTTTTTTTTTTTTTCTCTGGATCGTTTTTTTCTTTTCTTTCTTTTGGTCCCAGGATGGTTGACAGAAAAGCTTCGATTCTCAGTTGGTCCATAATTATTCATCTTGGTTGCACAACACGTACTGTATGTATGTATGTAGGCATGTAGAATACTACCGGACACCCTCCGCCCCACACATGCAGACCAAACCCATCATTCTCTTCCATTTTGTCTTTTGGATGATTTTTCCTCCCTCCCTTCCCTTGCCCTCCGTTGAGTGATCGACGCACGTCCCTCCCCAGGTATGTTTCCGGACCCGACAGGAAGGAATTGGATGGAAGTTTTTCGACCGAGTGAATGATAGGATTCTTCCCCTTTCTGCAGTGCAGACCATCCTCACATACATGCCCCTTCAAAACAAATAGCACACACCAGCTGGCGAATGTCAGCATCGATAAGAAGCAGAGCTAAAACCTGAAACACTCCCTCGAGGTTTTGAAGGTGAGGTGTACTTGTGGAGTTCTTTAGAATATTTATTCCCCTGCACGTCGTTACTCTAGACAAACCGTAAGGCTGAAACACGCACGGGAAGCGGGGTTCTGGGTTTCGGAAGTCCGCGGCAGCAGCTTGTCACCGTCATCGCGTTGATTGATTTGTATCATCCGAACCGAAGAAGCAAGGCGTTATTCTGCCGTACTTATCTGTTAGAGCAACTGACCCTGCCTTTCCTTTCTACAACGCATTCATTGCTCATATCGCTGCTGACCTTATTGCAGAACCTATCTTTTATTTTATTTTTCCCTTTAGGTGCATTTGGGGGGAGGGGGGGGGGGATTGTGAATCATTTAAAATATATTTTTAAAAGGCTGGGCATACTTGGCCACGCAAACAACTGTTCGTTTACAGAGGGAAGATGTCCAACCAGGGGTTCACGCTCAAATGTTGGCTGGTGTTGGCTGGTGTTGGCAGGGTGGTGTTTTGCTTCGTCAGTTTCGTATGAGCAGAGAATCGTCGCCTGTCGTGTCATCATGTTGTGCAGCCCAAGCCAAACGGTTCATGCTTGTTACTGATCACCCTGCGACGGACCAAACAAATTGCCGCCGTACCTTTTTTTTTTCTCGTACCTGTTTTTTTTTTATTTTTGTTCTGTAGGTTAGACGAGTGATGATGTCGAGAGAGTTTCAGGATGGATGGATGGAGGGATGGATGATGGGAGTGAAAGGAAGCTAGAGAGATGATGCGACGGGGGGGGGTGGGGGGAGAGATCTGTTATTGCTATGTCGTTCTCATATCTTAGACTCTATGGCGATTTGTACGGCTATAGTACTTTGGTAGTCTTATGTGCCAGTAGTTACTCTAGAACTTTGGCTAGCGTGGAAGGGTTTCTGAGGCTTCTGGAACTTGAGACGACCTCCATTCTTCCAGTTACGGAATTTCGCTGCCCACCATAACGTGTCCTGCCATCAGACGAATAACCTATCAAACGTCAGAACACCGAGAAAAAAAGCTCCCCTGGCAGATCTACCAGGAAATTTTATGAATATCGACTGCATTTATCTGGTACTTGGGTAAGATATTCATGGTTGACGTTCCACACAACGACAACATAATATACTGGGGCTTCAGGTGGACGTATTCGGATTGTCTCTGTTACACAGGTCTGGCACAGGACAACCCTGGACATGAAAGGACGAACCAACGTATCGAAACCACCAGAGGAAATACGCGCGAGTCTTGAGTGTTGTCTGTGATTTTCCACTGGATGAACTTCAGCCTGAGACCTTAGACTTGTCGTTTTGGGGAATTTTTATTTTATTTTTTTATTTTTTTATTTTTATCTTTTTTATTTTTTGTTGTTGTTTTTTCGTAGACAGGACACGGTGGAGGGCTTCTGCATCCATCTCATATCCAGGTTTCTCTCAGCAGGGGGACTTTAGAGAAAGAAGCATCGAGTTTTTTTTTTTTTTTTTTTTTTTTTTTGCCCTGTCTGAATATTATTATTCACCCTTTTTTTTTTTGTTTGATTTTGAGGCTCTGTGTGCTTGGTTCCAGTACCACGCGTTCGTTGACCGTCGATTTCAATTCTGTTTATACGGGGGGTTCCTTCCTTTTTTCCTTTTTCCTTCTTTTCCCAGTACTCTCTCTACCTACCACACCACCTCATCTTCATCGCGACACAACTACCTTACCTACGTATCATTATTCAGGTATTGTGCATAGGACATACTTCTTACTGCCGGCATTCCTAAACACCCCCCCCCTCCCTTCCATTTCCAATATAGCACTGCATTGAGTGAGAGAGACCATAGTGTAGTTAGCTGCTGCTTCATCCTGCCTACTGCTGCTGTGCGCGTGGCTGCTAGCTGGTCCCCCGCTCCCCCCAGTACATCGATTCTAATTCTCACACCCACACCCACACCCACATCTTCTTTTCCATTCCCGCACCCGCACCAGCACCACTGCCGTCACAAGTGCGTACCCCTCCGCCCATTACCAACGCAGTGGTTCGGGAAGAGCGTACACCAGACAACCAATACCAGTGACGTGTCTGCCAGCGAACCAGCTAGCTAGCACAGTTAACGCGCTGTCCCTGATCCTCTGTTTGTGTGAACGCAGCGACAGTACTTTACATCATGTCGGCTTCCCCCTCGAAGGACCTGGAGGTGGAAGTCGGAGCACAGTCGCCTGACGAACAGGAGCACATGGATAGAGATCAGCCGGAAACGTCGCAACCACCGCCTGTGTTTGATTTCGAGGTCAAAGAACAGGACCGATGGCTGCCAATTGCAAATGGTGAGTCAAAGTCAAGTTTCTCGCGTATCTTAATTGCCCTGCCTGCCTGCCATGCCCTGGTTTATTTATGCTTGTGAGGGGAAAAAGAAGGAACGCCTCCATCCCTCCCCACATCCCCCCCCCCCGCCCCCGCACTCCGCTTTTCTCCCATTTGTTGGATTTGCCTCCTCTCTTCCCCCCCCCCTTCCCTTCCACACCATCCATCCCTAAAAAACCGTTGCTTCTCCGCGCTGGGCCGTTTCCGGGACTCTGCAAGGCATACGGAAACTCAAGATATTCCTCGAAATAATGCCTACAATCTGTTCGAGATCTGACTCGCCGGTCTTAACTTTGGAAAGAGAGGGAGCGACATCACCTCAAACTATACTCGCAGATGCTGACATTCGGAATTTCGCTCCAGTTGCTCGAATCATGAAAACAGCGTTGCCAGAGAACGCCAAAATTGCAAAGGAAGCAAAGGAATGCATGCAGGAATGTGTGAGCGAGTTCATATCATTTATAACCAGCGAGGGTATGTTCATTTTTACTTTTTTGATTTTTTTTCGTCCTAATTCCTATCGGTGGTGTTGGCGTTATATACGATATATATGACATATCTGGAGAGGAGATGTTTCATTGGTGGCAGGGAATTTTTGTTTTATACAAGACTGCGATTCCCTGCACCCGCATCGATATCTCAGCTCAGGAACGAATAATGTTCTCTTGACATCTGATCTGACGAATCGGCTAATTTCCCTGCCACGTGCGTCACAGCATCCGAAAAATGTCAACAAGAAAAACGCAAAACTGTCAACGGCGAAGATATTCTTTTCGCCATGACATCCCTGGGATTCGAAAACTACGCCGAGGCCCTGAAGATATACCTTGCCAAGTATCGCGAAGTAAGTTGACCCGAGCTTATGCTTTTTTCTTTTCTTGTCTTGTTTCCCCCCCGACATATATATTTTGGTCGAAAACAGAAGGTTGAACATGACAATTGATTGGCATGGGAAGTCGCAATCTCAGAGGAACCAGTCAGAGGGGGGGTCGAGGGGCGGTGGGGGGTACGGAACAGGGAATGCAGTTGGCACAGCAACATCATCATCATCCACCTACAGGGGGAGATCCGAGAGCGCCAACCAGACGTTAACCCCACCAATGGAAGGAGACGAACACCATCAGTATAATGATGTCTACGGCAACGGAGACCCAACCTACTAGCGTGTTCAAGGCTCGAATTCAGGATATGGCACCTGCTTGGAGGCGGCGGAGTCGTTGTACCATATGAGGAGCGAAAGGGCCGATTACGAATTTTCTTACTCTTCTCGGCAATCATAAACACATACGCACAATTCTCGAGGTCGTGTGGAAGACGGAGTAGCGGCACGTTTTTCGGAGTCCCATTGGTGTCGTTGGCTGGGACGTGTAATATGTTCGAAAAAGTGTGTGTAGAAGGGCGATCGACCGCTTATCACGCCGCAAAAAAGGTTTATTTCTTTATAGGGGTTATTCCTTTTCTTTTTTCTCTTTTCATTTCTTTTCTTTTTAACTTTGGAAGAAGAGCATTTCTTAACCGGATTTCTATTGTCATATTCGCTTATTAGACTTTCACTCACATCTCGTTTTACGTCGGGGGGTTTTCCTACTAATCAAGACATAATGATGGTTCTCTCTTTTGCATTGTTACCCCGCCTTGCCCCCCATTTCATATGTTAATTATGTTTCTCATTTATATTGGGAGTTTTTTTTTGGCTTTGAAGCTGGCGGAGGGTAAAAATCAGAAAAAAGCGGGGAAAGAAAAAAAGAGGGTGTTGAGAAAAAAGGAATAAAAGAGAAAAAAAAGAAGAAGAGGGGAGAACGTTCGTTATCTTTACTAGCATTTTGATTATTGAAAGTTTATTTCATTTGCTTTGGGGGTTTCAGGTTTTGTGGTGTATGTATGATAGAAGCCATCGCTTGCACACAAATGGAGTTTTTGTTGTTAGTCATAACTTTTCATAACCGAGATATTCTCTAATTTGTGGGTTTGCTACATCAAAATCAGGTTCTATACTCGGAGTTTACTATTTTTCAATATTTTTCAAATACGGTCTCTGGAGTGAGCTATCAATGATCATTATTACACCTTTTCCTGATAGCGTACCAACCCAGTCCAATTGGCATAAGTTCCTGCTAGGCAATTGGTAGTGGCGTCTTGGCATTATATGGATCCTGGCATCCACCCTTCGGAATCCGGCAGGAGAAGACCTTTGGTCAATGACCTCCGCTATAACGAACGTGCATACCGCAAAATCTCAGTTCATTCGGACGGTTGCCAAGAGGACGGCTTTGCAGAGAAGCTGAAAACATCTCCTTTAAAGGAAGAGATCAGAGCCTTTTACACAATATCAGAAGCCAACACCGCTCTTGGCAACCGTCCGAATGAACTGAGATTTTATGGTATTGGGTTCGGTACAGCAGATTATTCGGTATCATTTGGCATAACAAACCAGACCCCCTGCTTGAGAAAAGAAGAAGCTAGCTCAAGTTGTTTGGTACGGCAAATATTCGGTATCCCTTAGTCTGTCAGTAAAATGCTGACCCCCCAAGAAGAAGCAAATTTTGTGTGGCTTTACTAACAGATCCTATTATCTCCCTTATCAAATAATAGATCTCCCATACAAATTTAATTCCTTTATTATAGGGGGTCAGCATTGACAGCTTAAGGGATAGTGGCATTTGTTACGTCGGAGGGAGACTGTATTGTTTTCATCTATTTTTTAGGGATGTGAAATTTTATCTTTTATTTGTAAGATAAGATTTTTGAGGTTTATATCCCGTGTAGTATGTACCTAGGTAACATGGAGTGGGCCTTTCTGATGAACGCTTCCACCACTCACTCGGACACCCCCCACAACCGGCTAGTTGATGGTGATTGGCTAAGAAGGGCTATAGATTCACTGTTTTATGTAAGCTGTCCGGTTGAGGGGTGGTGGCGTCTATCTGGGCGCCCGTAAAGACGGCGGTACGGGGGGTTAGAATTTAGAATTAGACTCGAAACATGTAAGAATGGCAGAGCAGCGCCACTTTATACAAATAATCCCTGTCTTTTCACTTGGTTCTTTCGGCACCCCAACTTTTCACTCAACTTTTAGCAGTAGCTGTCCAGAATCGTTTTCCAATTAGTGCTTCCAAAATGTTGTAAAGCGGCGTGACACCGAAACTGTCTAATAATTGCTACGTCTGAGTATTTGAGTGCAATAATTGGGCATACTATCAATAGGGTTTGCGGAGGGCTAGAGAGTGAATATTTATATCTAACAGACGTTTTTAGTCGGTTGCAACTTTCATTACATGTATTTTCTCATATTCTACAAATTTATCGGTATCAGGGAAAGTCTCCAGAATTATGGACCGCGGTTCTGGAGACTTTCCCCCACCCCGTAGTACGTGCCTCTTGGCGCATTTTTGTGTGGGAATACCGTCTTATTCTACTGGAAGAGACCGGTCTCTGATGGATGTAGTGAAAATTACGGCGTGAGCCACTCAAATGAACGCTAGATTCTGTGGCTTACGCCGTGAAGCGAGTGGTCTCTTCCAGTGGAATAAGACGGTATACCCCGCATTAACTGGCCAAATCCACCAAGCTAGCAACGAAAACCCTAATCCTCCGCAAAAATGCTCAGTTTGCGGGTGTTTGGTTGCTAACATCATGGCGGATTTGACCAGATAATGCGGGTAGGCCCTTTCATTTCTTGGCTATGATCAAACGGAGCCATAAACTGGTTGCCACTGATCAGCATTACCTTCAATTGGAAGAGGGACAAATTCAACCACCAAGAACAATCATTTGTTATGGAATCTTCATTGCCAAATTCTTAAGATTTCAAAGGGAGATGTATTTGCTTCTGAATATTCATATACAAAAATCTCCATCAAAAACTATCTTCCTTTGATGATTTTATAAAGGCTAGAAGTAGTGGGGGTCAAATGTGGCCATTAGACCCCTCTGCTGGAGTCAAACTTGGAGCTGAAGGTTTCGATTCTTGGCATTCTTAATGTCAAGTCTATTAAAAAGACTCCAGACCCATCAGCACAAAGAGTCTAATAACCGAATTGATCTGGCAATTGCGCGGGTAACCATCATGAAGGTATAGTTCTTGGACATAAATCACCGCTCCCCCATAAAAGCACACCAAAATTGGTCAAAGAGGAACCTTTCCAGCTCCCAATTTCTTTAACCAAGCCATACAATTATCAAGACCGAAAGGTATACTATAAACAAGCTTATATTTCAAGTTATACCTTCTTTTTTCAAACATTTCAGGAGCTGTACCACTCTGAAATCTGAGATTTTGGGTTTGAGTGGACTTTGCCAAGACCGGATACAAGTGCGAGGTCTTGGCATATTTTTTAAAGAACACCGAGTAAAACGCTTTACCATCTCTGTCCAAATGATTATTTTTGGATTCTAAGACTTCTGGGTGAATTTTGTAGTAGTTAATTTGTATATTACCAGATTTTGAGAATTATATCTCAAAGTTGTGGGTTATACAGCAGGTGTAAAATGCGTCGTTTCGCCATTTTTTTGGTGATTTACTGTAGTAACTCAATGTAAAGTAAATAACGCTCCCTCTATCAACCACGGCTTTCAAGGGCCGATGAATTGAAAGAAACCGAGTATCTAGAGACTTGCTGGTAGCTCTTCTTTCATCTTCATAGAATCGAAGGGGCTATTGGCGAATTACGATCCAGCGATTGCGTTTTAGTTTAAAAACCCCCAAGAGCTAATACCTGTGTTTTTGCGCTAGTATGTATACTTCAGCGCAGAGCACGGGTAAATAGGGTCTAGGGTTTTTTTTGATTGGAACACTAGTCTTCTTCTGGTTGAGGCAAGCAGCATTACAAAAAAATTTCCAACCCAGCAGTTTTCACGCAACACCACGGTGTAAATCTCAATTCGCAAAGAAATAATTTGCGGCCAACCAAAAAAAAAAAAAAAACGATCAATGGCACCAGAAAAGAAAAGGAAGCGCCCTCAAGATGGCGGCGAACCAACCCCTGCGAAAAAACCTCATGTCAAGAAGTCTGAGTCGGCCGCGACAACAGCTTCCGCCGCACCTGCAGCACCTTCAACGCTGCGTTCTGTGAAAGACGATGAGGGTTTATTCCCGAGAGGCGGCGCGAGCACATTGACACCTCTGGAATTTAAGCAGATCTCGAATGAGGCGGCTAGAGACGTCCTATTTGAGTCCGGGGGTGCTGGTGGGAAAGCCAGTGGTGAGAATGGTGGAATAGCGCCCAAGAAGGGAAAGAAGAAGCCAAAACGACACCGGGAAGAAAAGAAGGGAAAGAAAGAGGATGACAAGAAGGAGGATACAGGCCCATACCCAGAGGGTCTGAGTTTCAAGGTAAGTGCTAGCGAGAAAAATGATTGAAGATTGACTAAGAGGCTTCGGTGATGGTAGAGGTTGGCTTCTGGAATGCTAGTTCTCGGGTGCATTTCAAAGATCAATGCCACAGATTTGGCAATCTCGCTGCCGAATAATCTTACTGGCTTCGTCCCACTCACTTCGATTTCCGAGACATTCACCAAGAAGATTGAATCGCTTATTGATGACTCTGAAGATGAAGCTAGTGATGAGGAAGAAGATAAAGATTCTTTGTCTAAACATGAGAAAGATTCATTTGATCTTAATGCCATGTTTCGCGTTGGTCAATATCTTCGCACTTATGTCGTTCATTCGATCGAAGATGTCGCCTCGAAACCCGGCTCTTCTGGAGATCAAAACAAGACTAAACGGCGCATTGAGCTTTCTCTCGAACCATCACTCGTTAACGCTGGACTCACTCCTGGCGATTTGGTAGTAGGCTGTACAGTTCAGGCCTCAATCTCCAGTGTTGAGGACCATGGATTAGTTATGGAGCTTGGCATCAGCGAGGATATCAAAGGGTTCCTTTCTAAAAAAGAACTTGGGCACGACTTCACAATGACCAAAGCCACCCAAGGACAAGTTTTGCTTTGTACGGTCACTGGAATTGGATCCAGCGGAAAGGTTATCAAGCTTTCTGCGGACCTTGAGCAAAAGCCCACTAAGAAAGGGAAGGTTCCTGGAGGTAAGGGTGCGTGGTGGGTTAGTCAGGCGCCAACAATCGATACTTTCCTCCCGGGAACAGGTGTCGAAGTCCTAGTTACTGAGGTTGGAAAGAAGGGCGGCCTTGTTGGTAAGATAATGGGTATGCTTGATGCCACTATCGACTACTTCCACATTGCTGGCTGGAAACCGGAAGAGCTCATTGAAAGATTCAAGATCGGTGAAAAGGTAATGAACTCACAATAATCAGCGAGTTTAATTGATTGACTAAGATATACAGATCAAAGCACGGGTAATTATCTCCTTTACCAACTCCGACCCCAAAAAGGTCGCTCTTTCAGTTCTGCCCCATATCCTCACATTCACGCCTCCCACTGAAAGAGATCTCTCAACTGTGCTCCCTATTGCAACAATTCTCCCTACCTCAAAGATCATCGATGTAAGGCCTAAGATTGGTTTATTCCTCGAAACTAGCATTCCAGGAATTCCCGGCTTCGTCCATATTTCACGTGTATCTTCGGAAATTAAGGTTGATGATTTGAGCAAAGATGCTGGCCCGTACAAGTTAGGAACAATTCACGAGGCAAGAGTTATTGGGTTTAACGCTATGGACGGAATGTACCTTCTATCTACCGAGAAGAAGATTTTAGAACAACCTTTCTTAAGGATTGAAGATATAAAAGTTGGGGAGATTGTGAAAGGCAAGATCGAGAAAGTGCTCACAAGAGGTGGGGTTACTGTGAACATTGCAGATGGAATCAGCGGTCTTGTCACAGAGGATCACTTGAGTGATGTGAAACTAAAGAATCCAGAGAAAAAGTTCAGAGAAGGGGTTGAGGTTCGATGCCGAGTATGCTATATCAATTTGGTTCTTTTATGTCTAAAGGGACTAGGCTAATTATTCATAGGTTCTCTCCACAAATCCAGAGAAACGCCAGCTCCGCCTCACTTTAAAGAAGACCCTCGTAAACTCAGATTCCCATATAATCTCTGATTATGAATCTATCACACCTGGTATTCGCTCTATTGGGACTCTCATCAAAATCATGAGCCAAGGCGCTATCGTCCAATTCTACGCCGGGGTTTCTGCGTATCTTCCTGTGTCCGAAATGTCAGAAGCGTACATCCAAGATCCCAAAGAACACTTCCGAGTAGGGCAATCCGTCAATATTCATGTTCTGTCCATCGACCCTGAAAACAAAAAAATGCGAGTATCGTGCAAAGACCCCAACTCATTTGGTGAAGAGCAGAAGCAGGCTCTGAAGGCGCTCGAGCCTGGTAGTATTGTGAGCGGGACTGTTGTCGAGAAGAGTGGTGATGATCTAATTGTGGAAATCAAGAGTGGATTGAAGGGAGTACTGACTGTTGGCCAACTGACTGATGGGAGTAAGCAGAAAAATGCAAATACGTTCAAGAAATTGAGGGCAGGACAAACATTGAACGACTTAGTTGTTTTGGCAAAGAATGAAAACAGGAGGTTAATTACGTTGAGTATGAAGACGAGCCTCGTTGATGCTGCGAAGAGTAAAGAACTTGTCAGAACCTTTGAAGACGTGGAAGAAGGGAAAAGTGTGAAGGGGTGGGTTCATAATATCACACTTGCCGGGGTTTTCGTGGCGTTCCCAGGTGGTATAGTTGGACTGGCTGTTAAGAGAGACCTCCCCACCGAAGTGCAGTCGCTGCCTGACTTCAAATACGTCAAAGATCAGTCGGTTATAGCAAGAGTCACACGGGTCAATCAAGAGAAGAGAAGATTCTTCCTCTCTTTGAAACCCGAAAGTGAACTTGAAATAAGACAGTCCAAAGAGCCCAAGGAGCCCAAGGACCCGAACCTCGTGGTTCCCATCAATCCTATTGATGAGAAGATGACCTCTCTCACTGACTTCATTCCGGGAACTACCACGAAAGCAACTATCGTATCTGTGCAGCAGACCCAGATTAACGTCAAACTTGCGGACAATATCCAAGGCCGTATCGATGTTTCCCAGATTTTCGACTCATGGGAAAACATAAAAAATAAGAAGCGCCCTCTCGAGTCTTTCAAAAAGGGCGATGCGGTCTCCGTTAAAATTCTCGGTATTCATGATGCTCGTAACCATCGTTTCCTAGCTATAACGCATAAGACTTCTAACACGAAAACACCAATATTCGAGTTATCCGCCAAGCCTAGCGTTGTTTCTAAGGAGGGGTTAGATGTTCTTACGATTGATCAAGTTACTAAGGACTCTAACTGGGTCGTGTTTGTAAACAACATATCCGATGAATGCGCATGGGTAAATATCTCGCCCGATATTCGCGGTAGGATCAGAAGACTTGATCTGTCCGAAGATATTTCGCAGCTTAACGACCCCCTTAAAAACTTCCCTATTGGATCTGCTCTCAAGGCCCGTGTACTCAACGTTGACACTGAACACAAAAAACTCAATCTTTCAGCGAGGGCCTCGTCCACCTCCACTCTATCATACGACCAGCTCAGTAAAGGAATGGTTGTTCCGGGCAGAGTTACCAAGGTTTCGGATCGCCAGGTCATTGTCCAGCTCAGTGAGTCCGTATCTGGGCCCATAAACCTTACAGACATTGCAGACGACTTTTCTGAGGCCAAGACCAGCAACTTTCGTAAGAACAATATCGTCCGTGTTTGTGTACTCGACTTGGACAAGCCAAACAAGCGGATCACACTTTCGGCACGGCCATCAAGAGTACTGTCTTCCAGTCTGACAGTTAAAGATCCGGAGGTTCAGACCATCGCGAATATCAACGTTGGGGATATTAGGAGAGGGTTTGTCAAAAACGTTTCTGATAAGGGCCTGTTCGTTTCTCTTGGTGGGAATGTCACCGCTTGGATTAAGGTCTCAGACCTCGCAGATACGTTCTTGAAAGACTGGAAATCGATGTTCACCGCGGACCAGCTTGTTGAGGGTAAAATTGTCGCTGTTGAAAAGAATCTGGGCCATATTCAGATGAGTTTGCGACCATCTGCCATCTCAGGAGATCTTAAGAAGCAAACTGAGCTCGCAGAATTAAAGGTTGGACAAGTTGTTACTGGACGAATAAAAAGAGTCGTGGATTTTGGGGTCTTTATACAACTTGATAATGCCGCAAATATCAGTGGGTTGTGCCACAAGACCCAGATTGCTGATGGAGTCGTCGAGGATATTGGAAAGCTATATGCAGAGGGCGATCCCGTGAAGGCAAAGATTCTAAAGGTTGATGCACAGAAGGGAAGAGTAAGCTTTGGGTTGAAAGCAAGCTTCTTCGAGGATGATGATGAGAGTGATAATGCCTCGGAAGGCGGTGTTGAGTTGGACGATAAAGATAAGGACGAAGGGGAATGTAGTGATGAGGATGATGATATCAACCTTGAAGATGTTAAGGTATATATCCGCCCAGTGGTGTTGTTACAAGTATTCAGATCCAGTTCTGATACCTCAGCTAGGATTTCGACAGTGACGCCGAGGAACCAGGTCAAAGCGAAGACGTTGAGATGGAAGATGCCCCCATAGCCTCTGATGGTGAAGGATTGAGTGCTGGTGGTTTCGACTGGACCGGTAGCATCCTTGATAAACGGGAACATGGTGCTGCCTCCGAGTCAGAAAACGATGGTGGCCAAGATAAACAGAAGAAGAGGAAGCGCAAGAAGAGTAAAATCACAGAAGATATGACAGGGGAGATGGCGGTTCGTGAGCCCCGGTCTGTAGCTGATCATGAACGGATTCTTCTTGGTGACCCGAACAATTCTGTGCTTTGGATTCAATACCTAGCGTTTCAGCTACAGCTCAGTGAGATTGAGAAGGCAAGAGAGATCGCAGAGCGGGCGCTAAAAACCATTGACATCAGGGAAGAGAAGGAAAAGTTGAATGTTTGGGTTGCGATGTTGAATATGGAAAACACGTATGGAAATGACGAGACCATGCAAGAGACTTTTAAGAGAGCTTGTCAATATAATGATTCCCAGGATGTGCATGAAAGATTGGCCAGTGTCTATATCCAGAGCGGGAAGATTGAGGTATGTTACTGAGGCAAGATGTTATATTTCAAGCACTAATTTTGTTTTACAGAAAGCTGGCGACTTATTCAAAGTCATAGTTAAGAAGTTCTCCCAGGACCCAAAAGTCTGGGTTAACTACGCCGACTATCTCCTTACAAATGGTAACAAAGAAGAGGCTAGAGAGTTACTCAAACGCGCCATGCAGACCCTTCCTCAGTCCAACCATAAGGACCTTATCACTAAATTCGCCAAGCTCGAATTCAAAAATGGAGACCCTGAGAGGGGGAGGACCCTTTTTGAGAACTTGTTGGGTACATTTAGCAAGAAGAACGATTTGTGGAATGTATTCCTGGATGTTGAGATAAAATACGGAGGTGAGAGTGATGACAACAAAGAAGCTGTCAGAGCGTTATTCAAAAGGGCATTGGCAGAAGACAAATGCTCAACACGTCAGGCTAAAGGGCTATTCAAAAAATGGATGGAATATGAGAGGAAGGTTGGCGATGAAGGGAGTGTAGAGGCAGTTACAAGGAAGGCGAAAGAGTACGTTGACTCCAAAAAAGGGAAGGCAGAGTAAGTGGGGCAGGCGCAATTGTAATATAAGCATATAAAAGTCTTGTTTGTAAAAGGTTTAATATTTAGTTTGGCACCACAACTGCCTCCACCTGCGTGGCTTGTAAGGCCTTACGGTCTTACGCTAATAATGATATATTATACGCGTTAGCGTAATTTCCATCATCACTAGTAGCAACCAACCAACCAGCTCATCCTCCTCACGCCGACCTCTGTCTGCATTGCCAGTTCATCATCTCACATCCATTCCAGGACTCTTATTTTCCGTCTTTTTAGACTTTACCATTCCGCTTTAGAACTTTTTTCGCAGCTTACACCCCCCACTTCTCTTATCAAAATCATCATAACTCAATCAAGTCGTTCACTCACCCGCCGCGATCGTCTCGAAACTTGCGAAGCAACATTTACAAACCTTCGGTTGGGCTTCTACTAAAGGCCAAATTTTTAAGTTTGAAACGCGAGGCTAATACCTGTACTTCTCAATCGAAAGCTTCATTAGCTTTTAGGATCTGACGGAAAAGAAGTAGAACTCCAATAAAAAGGGAATTTCTTCTTTTCGTTCGAAGAGTCATGAATTCATCAAGTGAATCCTTCGATGAGGAGGGGGAAATATTCGAAACAGAAGTAGAGAAGGCACCTCCATCGCTGCCTTCGGTCTCTGGCCCCAGCGTTGACCGTATTTCCAATAGAAATAATAGAGGTTCGAGATCACCCGTCGTTTCCAACCACAGCGACGATGCACAATCATCCTCGTCTCGCCATGACCGTCGTGATCGTCAAGACCCCCGCGACCATGATTCCCGTGACTATCACTACCGCGGTGACGACTACCCCCGAGGCGAAAAACGCAGAAGAGGTGATAGCAGGGGTGACCGTGGCCCAGACCCCCGACAGCATCGTGTGCATTATGAAGCCGGCAATGATCCTAATTATGGACGTCGTTCGAGAGTTTCTTATGCAGATATAGACCGGTCAGATCCTCGGGAGTTTAATCGACCTTATGAAAGCTCGGATGAGCGATATCAGAGTCGTGAATCGAAGCGATCACGTACACAGAGCCGTTCCCCACCACGGGGACCAAGAGGTGATGGTAGAGGCGGTCGTCGAAGTCACTATGATGATAACAGACATGAGAATGGCAATAGGTACCACGAAAGGGATATAGTAAGACACAATGGTAGTCATAGGAATTCCCGTGAACAATCAGTGAGCGAACAGGGAGATTTATCCGACCCCCCAAAACGAGATGCTGAAAACCGGAGCAAAGTGTCAGATAGGACGTCGTCGTTCTCGGGAGCTCAGAAGACGGCAAACGGAAGGTTTGTCTTTATTCTGTTAGATACACGGCCTATATCTAATAAATTGACTTTTTGGTATGGTAGGAGCATTGAAAGAAGTCGCCCGCTCAAACGAGATTTCGAAGAACCTGAAATTGAGGATCCGGTTGATGAAGCTAGTTTGATTGAAGAACGACGAAAAAAGAGAGAGGCCATTAAAGCTAAATATAGGGGGCAAGCTACACCATTGCTTGTTTCGGCATTGGGCCTTGATTCAACGCCTAATTCTCCAGCAGAGGGTAGTGCTACACCTGGTAAGATTGATTTTCTATCCCCACCTGATACATGTGGTTGCTTATATACAACAGCAACCCCATCATCGCGAGAACATACACCGGGCGATTTTACCATTTCAAAAGATGGTATCGCGGCACCTGTAGATAACCCCGCTCCGCATTCCCCTATTGATATTGATAGCCCCTCGGCAGCCGACTATGATCCTACCATAGACATGCAAGAAGATGCAAAAAGAGGTCAAGAACATAGGCACATAAAGGAAGTCTCCTCCGGTTCCTATGATGAAACCAAAACTACAATCAAGGATGTTCTTCTGCCAGACAATACCTCTGAGCACAACGAGCAGAACTCAGTAGGGAAAGCAGATGACGATGATTTTGATATGTTCGCAGAAGGTGATGATGATGATATGTTTGCGGACCCGTTGCCAAAGTCTACTAAGAAAGAGCCTGAAGCTGCTAAAGCAGTCCCGGTTATCCCGGCAGCAAAGCAATTAGATGCTAGTTTACTAGATAATTGGGACGACCCAGATGGATATTACCGTATTATTCCTACAGAACTTCTTGATGGTCGATATCATGTTCAGACAAATTTGGGAAGGGGTATGTTCTCGGGGGTTGTTAGGGCGCTTGACCAAACTACAAACAAACAGGTAGCCATCAAGATCATCCGGAATAACGAAACAATGTAATGATCCAATCCTGGGAAGCTTTAGGAATATTACTAACAATATCTATAGGAAAAAAGCCGGTATGAAGGAAATCGAAATATTAAAAAAGCTTTGTGCTGCAGATCCCGAGGATAAAAAACACCTTATCAGGCTGGAACGGTATTTCGAGCATAAAGGCCATCTTTGCATTGTCTTTGAGAATTTGAGGTATGCCTAGCACATGATTTACATAGGTTCAGGCAGAGCTAATTTTTTATAGCATCAATCTCAGAGAGGTATTAAAGAAGTATGGTCGAAATGAGGGTATCAGTTTAGCAGCAGTGCGGTCGTACGCTCAACAGATGTTCCTTGGTTTGTCGCTCATGCGCAAGTGCAATATCTTGCATGCTGATCTAAAGCCTGACAACGTCTTGGTAAGCTAAATCCCTATCACGCACCAGCGACATTCCATTAACTGCCCTTAATCTTTTAGGCAAATGAAAATTGTAGCAGCCTGAAAATCTGTGATTTAGGATCGGCCTCTGATGCATCAGAAAACGACATCACACCCTACCTTGTCAGCCGTTTCTATAGGGCTCCTGAAATCAGTGGGTATCCTCCCCTTATTTGCTGTCTCCACAAATTACTAAACAGCTTATAGTTTTGGGTATTCCCTATGATTATGCCATTGATATGTGGTCCATAGGCTGCACTCTTTATGAGCTCTTCACTGGCAAAATTCTCTTTACTGGTCGTACGAACAATCAGATGCTCCGCTCAATAATGGAGTGTCGAGGAAAATTTCCACATAAGCTCCTACGAAAGGGGCAATTCACAATGCTACATTTCGACGATATGTTAAATTTCAGGAGTATCGAGAAAGATAAAATCACCGGAAAGGTAAGATGCAGTGTACTATTACTTTTTAAACTCCCCTAACCTATCATCAGGATATTATCAAAACCATGAATTTTAATAAGCCCACTCGCGAGCTCCGGCCCAGGTTATTATCTGCTGCTTCAGGCATGACGGACGCAGAAAGCAGAGACCTGAATCTTTTCATTGATCTTTTGGACCGCTGTTTGAATCTAAATCCGGAGAAGCGATGCACACCAGCCGAGGCGCTAAAGCACCCTTTTATCCATCGGGCCACTGCAAGGTAGATAACCCGTTAGCATGGCGTGTAGTTTGCTCTTTGCCCTTTTCTCCATTCGCGGCGTGTTTGTGAATGATGTTTTTATAAGGCTCTATAGATAGAACAATTTAAGAGTGTAGTTAGGGTACCGTGGATTGATGCGTTACTCGTTACGACTACATGAGGTCCCTTCGTTTCCTTTTCAAAGTTGTAATCGGTTCTGCGCATATCGTGTATGGTAACACTCCTAATGCCGTATTCGGATCCTTAGTTGCCATGAATTTTAGGTAGTTTTGATTTTGAGTCACAATCTTTTCAAACCCCGGGAAATTATTTCCATCTTATCGTAGCCACGACCGCGGGTATATAGTGAATTTTAGTTTCCTTTTGCCGGGTTTCACAACTTCATGTATCTAGGTTCGCAGAAACTACAAATATCACCCACCCGACACCAAAGTTTCTGCCCAATTATAAATTATAAAAATTGGAGAGCCCATAACTGGGAACCGAGTGGTGGGAATCAGTCTATTTTTTTTTTTTTTTTTTTTTTTTTTTAATTCATATCTATTCATGTTTCTAGGTACAGAAAGTTCGCATGCAGTATAAACTATGGCGTAAAGAGACCTATCCCCGGCGACAAAACTCTAGCGCTCGTCCCCTAAAATCAAACAAAAAGAAAACTGAAGGAAATTTACACGAAAATTAAGCAAACAAAGGAAAAGGTAGCTGAAATGAGGGCCGTAGGCCCGAGTGCCGTCTGTGGGGCTTTTCTTCGAATGTGGGGGTGGGTGGGGCCGTTTATGAGGCTCCATCTGAGGTGGTGGAGACGGAGCTCAGGGAGGATGATTCTGCTGAGCCTGTTTGGAGGGGGGATGTAACTTCTCTTCTGGGGAAGTTTATTTTGGCGGAGGTGATGGTGATGCTGAGGGCCCAGGTGAGGGTGTAGTCATGCCATACTTCTTCCAGGGACGAGACCTGTTTTAGGAGTGGGTGGCGGTGTTTGGCGGTGGCAGCGCAGTTGAGGACTGCGTGTTGGGGTGTTTCGTCTGTGGGAATCAGTCTAATTGCGTATATAGCTACATTTTATTTATAACTCAATTCCAAAATAATTCGGATCTTAGATAGTTATACTCATAAGTTATCACTCGTCCCCAAAGGAACAAAGCACATACTCGATTCTGAGCATATGAACGAGAAAATCCATTGCAACGGTCACCACACAAATAAACCTGGTTTTCTTTCTCATCCATATGCTCAGTATCAAGTATGTATTTACATACTGCAATACCCTTCGAAGCTGCGCTTCCATATCCTCGAAGGTTCAAAATACCACCATGGCAACGCTCAGACGCATATGTATTCTATCGAAATTTATAGTAGAGCTAGTAGTCTATACAATCCAAGACTTAGGTATTTAAATAATATAATAGTCGGCTTTTTCAAATATAAGAAACACAATTTGTGCCAATACGAGGCCCTTGTTCTCTTTGCCACTGCTTGATATCCCTTAGCTTGGAAGCATTCGAGCGGAAGGACTATATTTGAGACGCGGACTGGATTCTGGAAGACGCGAGCGATGTAAAGATCATACCGCAGTTAGTGAGACTGTACAGTATGATCCTCAGGGTGCAATAGAAGCCTGCCAATGCTGGACCCCTATAATAGAGGGATTAAATTTTGTACGGGGGATCTATTATTTGGTAGGAGAGATAATAAGATTTGTTAGTAAGGCCACCAAATTTACTTTTTCGGAGGGGGATCAGCATTTTACTGTCAGACTAAGGGCTACAACCTATGCTGTTTCTTTGATTTTTGAATTGGTGGTTCCTAGTCTTGGGAGGGTAAATGGCTAGCAATGTCAATTGGTGCAAGATTTGGTGCAAGATTTGGTGCAAGATTTGGTGCAAGATTTGGTGCAAGATTTGGTGCCGTTCTGACTTTTTCATGGAGGTATTTTAAACTTTTGAGAGTATAGAAAGCTGAAGCGCGACTGTGAAGGGTATTGTAGTACTTTACAACAAAAAATATCTACATGTATTCATAGTATAAGACAGTTAAAAGTGGAAGCTAGGTTAATAGTCTAAATCAGGGTCGTAATTGAAAGAGCAAGTTTGTTTAAAACAGGATATTAATCCCAGCGTACATATTAACAAGAGAGTAGATACATGTATGTAGGCGTACATGCACATAGGTGATATCCTGGATGCCAATCACTCGAGACGCTATGTATGTATTGTATGCGCCGGCCAGAGACTGCATATCACTAAGTTTGTTCCTAGGAATCACCTACAAGGATATAGCTGCGTCTTTATCGAGCCAGATTTTAGATGAGACTGGTTGGATATGATTCATGGATTTAACGAAGAGCCGTCTGTTCTCCCTAGAACTGTAATAGAATCAGCAATTAGATTTTAGCACCAAAATGATATCACCAGTGTCTACATGTAGGTATTCTACACATTAAGCCATGCCTTTTGTAGGTGGTGCCCCTTTCAGCCGCATTTAACGGTTGCTAGGCTAATCACTCCAAAGCGCCACAACACGATGGGATGTTTACAATTTTCCTCGCGTCTCACTTAAACTGTCCACATCTCCCCACACATCTCCCCACACCCCTCTTGTAAGCCTCAAGTCATTCATCCTCCATAACCAACAAATACCTCCACTGCCCATCCTGTATACCATGGCGGACTTTACTAGAGGTAATGAGTCGCCTATGGACTTTGAATATGAACGGACCCCTGGTATCAGCCCAGCTTCACCTTTCTCTATTGCCTATGATAGTGCGAGGAAAAGTTCGTTCACTTCTGTCTTGCTTTCTTGCTTTTATTCTCCCATGTCCTATCAGGTTATCCATACTAACATATGCATAGCAACAAGCCGCTCAATCTTCGCATCATCGCCTATAAAAGGCCCCCATACCCCCCCAGCAGCTGCAACCGCCTTCCGCTTCACCACAGGAAATCCGGCGACCCCACACTCTACACGACCTGCGCCGTCGGCCTTCCAAACACCGAGCTTCCAGCTATTGCGGAATGATTGGAACACACCATCGAAGGACTCTGATATTTTCTCAGAAGCTACCCCCAGGACTCCGGAATTAGACAGTGAGGCGCCAACTCCTGAACCAAAAACCGCTCGGTCAGAACTTAAAAGTATAATTAGCAAGCCTGTTCTGCCACCGAGTACACCCTCACAAGCTGGCCGCGGGGAGCTGAAGAGAGGCGAACCACGAAGAACTCTGTTCGCCTCTGTAACCAAAGCACGTAGACGGCGACCACTGACGCAGATTTCAACCCAAAATTTCACACCCCTCTCAGCATATGATGATACAGAGGTTGAAGAAGCCCTGGCGGGGTCGGATGACGATGATGGTGACGACGATGATGAGGAGGAGGAAGACGACGACTCGCCTTGCCGAAGGCCTCCCCCTCGCATGTCATGGCGCCGCACTGCAGAATCTGCCGCCGCCTCATTTGTGTCAACACATCGTGAACTACCGTTAATTGTGTCGCGCTACCTTCAGTTATTCTTCAACCTCTCATTGCTCTTATTGATCCTCTACGCTGTATTCTGCTTCTATCTCACTATCCGCGCAGACGTTGATGTCAAGGTTGGGGAATACTCCTCCGAAATCCTAATGGAGATCAACCAATGCAGTAGAGACTACATCGAGAATCACTGTGTACCAGGGATGAGAGTACCGGCCATGGAGAAAGTATGCAGTACATGGGAAAGATGCATGAACAGAGACCCGGCAATGGTTGGGCGAGCAAGAGTCAGCGCGGAGACATTTGCTGGGATTGTGGATGGGTTTGTTGAAGGAATTAGCTATAAGACTATGGTAAATTATGCTTTTTCATAATTAATCTTTGTAATGAACGATTATTAACTCAAAACACAGCTCTTTTGCCTCCTCGTGATCTTCGGAGGACTATTCATATCGAACACAGCATTCGGGTTCTATCGAGCTAAGAGGGTTGATCCTATGCCGCCCCACTATCAAACTCAATCTTTCCCTTCGGCGTATGGCACGTATCCCAGCGCAGTACCACTAACACCCATGACTTCACGCTGGGACCGCGAACTGCAACAGCAGATATATGACCAGCAGTTGTCGCAACAGCTCATGCCTGGAACACCTGTACCAAGTACCCCTTTGAGATCTCTAGCTTGGGATGGTGGGGCGACGCCAAGGAGAGCTGGAGGCCGGGAGCGAATGGGAACCGGAAGAAGGGAAAGGTGGTGAACTTATAATTAGCAGAGGAAACCAAGGCGGTGGTAAATGATTATACGGCATTTTAATGGAGTTTTTTTTTATACCTTTTTGATTTTAGAGTTTCAGGATTGGGTATGGGATTAACGTTGTAATTTTCTCTTTCAACAGTTTTATTGTGCAAATGTAAAGTACTTGGACAGTTGCTGTATGGATTTACCAAAAGACTGGCGTTGATTGTATCTCTTTTTCTTGCTCGCGCCGATCTTTAGAACAGGGGTGCAGACGCGTAAAGTGGTTTTTGCGCCCAAACTCTTGGCTAATTCTGGCTCCGCCGGATATCACATCACGCATGAGCAATAAAGCTCAAGAGTTACATGCCGATAACGGCCAGTGACTGATAAACAGAATCAATACAATGCAAGACGGCTTAAGATTATCTGAGGTACATAGATTAGAGCGATTTGGCCAATCCCTGTTTTTCAAATTTGGAGCTCAAATTTTGAGGTCTTGGCGGGGTTTTCACACCAAAAACTGTCGCCAAGAACTAAATGTTTTGATTCAGAAGTCGTTGGCCAAATCGCTCTATTCTCTCCAAGATACTTTTAAAGATCAGCTATCGGAAATATTCACATAGGTATGCCTGAGATATTTCTACCATGAATTCGGGCACCGAGCACAACTATATCACTCTCGACCGCGGTGTAGGCCGATATAACTATAAAAACCAAAGAGGGAGAAATTTCGTTGCGCTGTAGCAGGGATATTTTAATATAATTCTTCACCAAAACTCGCATATTAACATCTCTAGTTAGCTTGAACACCTGTTGTCTCGCGATGAATTTTCGGTAATAACAGTTCTTTAGGACTGTTAACCGCTATCACTATCCCATCGTCGGTCAGTAAAATGCTGACCCCCAGAAAAAGTGGGTTTGGTGTGGCTTTACTAACACGTCTTGTTATCTTTCTTATCAAATGATAGATTTCCCATACAAATTTAATTCTCAATTCTCCTATTACGATAGGGGATAGTCCCGCCTCGCCCCATTTCCTTTGGCACAGGCTCACCATATATTGGCCTGTCCGAGCCTTCCTCATGCCTGCCTATGAATGATATATTATAAGCAATATCAGCCAGCCTCACCCATAGTGGCCAATAATAAGTAATGTTACCTTCGTTATAATGAATGCATGTAGGTCTAGTAAACACGTGAGGTTGCACGCACGTAATGAATAAAAGAAAAAAAAAAAAAAAGGTCTAGTAAACAGAATCCGAAGGTTTGCATCCTTAGAGAAGGTTGATGAAACCTTTGCACCAAATATTATAAACGCCTCACCAAATATAGAATAATTCATAGTATGCTTATCGATTCTTGGCAGGCCTGTTCCATAGAGGCCCTGGTCGAAACAGGACTGTGAGCTGGCTCGTCTCATGCGGTTCTCTAATAACGAATAGTTGTTATTATATACACAATATATCATTATAACGAGAGTAATATCTTGAAGTAATCAGAAGTATGCAACTATAAACTCGAGATGAATGTGTGTATGTTACTCTCGCTATAGGGGAAAGCGCAGGTATACAATTGATTCATGGCTCGTCACTCGCTTTAAAAATTTCACGCTTAGATTTAAGCCGTTCTGATAGGAACTCTAGATTCCAATGAAGTCACAGGAATTACATCCATTCGTTAACATATTAGTGACATTTCTAAGACTCAAGTTTTTCTTTATTGAAGGGTAGAACTACCTATTTCGTAGCTCGAGTCACCTCCTCCCTCTGCCCTTTCTTGAGAGTGGTATGTGATAATAGTACTAGTCACTTATTTCCCCATACTATTACCATTATGATTTATGCGCCTGAGTAAAACTTTAATTGAGTCAAGAGATGAGTCAGCTCCTTTAATTAATCGTTGGCTGTTGTTTTGCTCGTATTTGAAATCTTGGGTAATGAGTGCGGTAGAGGGCGGGCCTCGACTTCTCAGCAACCGTCTCAGACGAATATCAAGATTATACGGGCGATACACTAATATAACCCGCAAAGGAGTGCCCATACATCTGTCCCACCTTTGATAAATTCGCTTCATGCAAGATGAACTCGAAAATGCTAATAGTTTTATCAGAGGTCAACTGCATATATGTTGATACGCTTAGTCCAACAATTTGAGCCTGTAATGGTAAGAGAGTACATTGTTGCGCCCATGTTGCTGGATCATATATACGGTATGAAAGGGCGGATCGCAATCACTACATAGTAATACGGTACCTAGTCTAGAATACCGAATTAAACCAACATCATAAGGTGAATACCGTATTGATACCGTATTCTTAGCGTATTGCAGGAAATATCGTAGGGAATCCATACCCTTTTTTTTTGGTACTATATCCCTTATTTGGTTACACTCTGCACATAAAGCGCATGTACATGTATGTACGTATCCGTCCAGCTGGCTGGGGTACTTGATCATCCCTGCGGATCCCTTGCAATGTGGCATAGCTACATGCACACAATTTAAGCTCTCTATTTAACATTAACACATTATCAAGAATGATAGTTAGGCGCGCGTTCTTACAAGGAAAGGATGACCAGGATTTGATTTACGCTGTACGTTGTTCCGTTGTATGAAGTATCTATGCCAGGGCCAAAGGGAGCGAGTCCTTGGCTGTCCGTGGGGACTCTTAAGGTTGATCTCGGGTACTCGGTGAAATCTGCCATGGCGAAACACTAATAGCAGGATAATAGCACTCCCGAGAATAAATTAGGACTCCTTTGTGCGCTAGAGAACCCTATAGATACATGTATAAGACGCCAGTTCATTAGCTTGATGTAACTAAATGTTCTGTCAGCGAGTAAGCGAGTGATCGGTTGTGATTTGGCAATTGTAATTTGAACCTAGGTTGGATTATGACTCACTGCCCAACCAGTATATACATGTATCCTTCGCCTTGTGTTAGAGTCTGAGAATTTTTTCTGGGTGAATTTATGTTTGTACTTTTCGTATGTAGCAGTATTCGTGGTCGTAAGAAAAGAGCCTCATATGAATACGCGCACGGACCCGTTGAAGCCAGTCCTACGCTTAGTAAAAGGTGGTGATTAGCTGCACCGTCATCAAACGTTTTATTGTACTGTACGCAACTTAAAAGCCCTCATTCATTCATTCCTTCTCATCACATCCTTAATTTAAGGAATACTTTTAGGGAGCTTCTCAAACCCAAGGGGCTTCTTTACCGGTTACCATTGTTGAAATACCAGCAGCGGTTGACAGCCTTCTTCTAGAGTTTCCAAGTAAGATTTAAGTTAAACTGTATCAAGGAACACCTCTGGAGACACGTTTATTTGCCCCCCCCTTTCATGCGTTTCTTCTTTCTATCTTTGCCTTTATCTTCGGTTAGAATCAATTTGCATCATCCTCTATTTTGAACCCATAAACCTCTGGCAGCCTAAAGGGAAATCTTACAATAGAACACCATAAGGAAACCAAGGAAACCAAGGAAACCAAGGAAACCAAGGAAACCAGTATTCAGGAAATAAAGAGAAAGATCTAAACCGTCCCATAAGGCCAACCTTCCATCTAAGGTGCCTGGGAGATAGTTAGGAAAGGAAATCCTGGAGTTTTAGCGCTTGAATTAAGATGACGGCGGTCTCTTTCTCCGCTCATACAGTTGCTGCACACCGCCCCGAGAATACAAGTCCGTTCATACCACCCCCCCCATCACCGCAGAATAATCGTATGCTGGCCAGCGAAAATCATCGACAACAGCCACAGCCGCATTTCACTTCTCCCAATCCGTTCGTGCAGCCGCACCTCACCCCCAACCCCATTCAAGCTTCAAACACCACGACCAACACCACCATGAACGGTAGCGGTCACGGTGTAAACGGTAATTCCTCGCATAGTTACATGATGGTAAACGGTGGCGACGTGCCTAGTCACGTAAATGGTGATAGGGAGAATGTTAGACTTCACCACCAACACCAACAACCATATCCTCCTACAAGTGGTCCCTCACATCCCACAACAGCAATATCGCGCCAGAATTCGTCCTCCTCGACGGCTTCGTCTGTTGCTCCTCCACATGAGTCTTCGACAGAGCTTCTTCGGCAGACATTGTCGGAAAATACTTTAATTACTCCTAACACGCGCTCAAACAGTAGGTCAAGTTCTCGAAGAAGAAGGGCACAAACCCCACAAACTCCAAGATCTGGAGCACTCATGCCCGCCACTCTTCACGGATCGCCGGAGGTTTCAGACAATGAGAGTCCAAATGAAGAGATTGCAGACCATGAATATGAAGGAATGAGACATGGATTTGAGGATGAATACAATTCAGAGGCCTATCTGGCTGTTTTAGAGCAGGTTGGTTTGTGCTTAACTTCTTGATATGGTTCCGCGTCTAAATTTTCGAGACGACAGGTTTTTTATATGTACTATACCGACAAGCGCCACGAGACTGGTGGCAAGCCTAAAGAGGACAATCAGACGTTCCCTCTGCAAGAATGGAGAATGCGCGACAGGCTGAAGACGGTTTCGGCTGCCTTAGTTCTTTGCTTAAACATCGGCGTTGATCCTCCTGGTATGGGTGGTACCCCCCAGATAGTTCACCAGAAATCAGCTAATTCTCTGGAAAGACGTTGTTAAGACAAATCCTTGCGCAAAGCTTGAGTGCTGGGTTGATACAACTCTTCATCCCACGGCGAAGCCTTTAGAAAAGATTGGCAAAAACTTACAGCAGCAATACGAGACTTTGAGTATCCGCACCAGGTATAAGCAGCACTTAGACCCGTTCGTCGAGGATACCAAGAAATTTTGCTGCTCTTTGCGGCGGAATGCGAAAGATGAGCGTATCCTCTTCCATTACAATGGACACGGAGTGCCCAAACCAACGTCTAGTGGTGAAATCTGGGTTTTTAACAAAAACTTTACTCAGTACATCCCAATATCATTATACGATCTCCAGAGCTGGCTTGGTGCTCCAAGTTTGTTTGTATATGACTGCAGTGATGCCGGGAATATTGTTACGAATTTCAATAGATTTATCGAAAAACACGAGCAGGAGAATGCAGAACTTAGGGCGAAGGATCCAAGCGCAATAACGACACCTTCATACAGTGACTGCATACAACTTGCGGCCTGTGGGGCTAAGGAAACACTGCCGATGAATCCTGACTTGCCAGCTGATCTCTTTACGTGTTGTCTTACAACACCCATTGAGATTGCGGTTCGGTTTTTCGTGCTCCAGAACCCCCTGCCGTCGAATCCATTGCCCGGAAGCCCCTTTCCATCTAAACTGACTGTAGATATGGCAATGAAAATCCCCGGGAGGCTACAGGAACGAAGGACACCACTTGGAGAACTTAATTGGATCTTTACAGCAATTACTGATACTATCGCCTGGAATACTCTCCCTCGGCCACTTTTCAAAAAGTTATTCAGACAGGATTTGATGGTAGCCGCTCTCTTCAGGAACTTCTTGCTTAGCCAAAGGATTATGAGGGTCCATCAGTGCCATCCCATTTCATCACCAGCCCTACCGGATACACACCATCACCCATTATGGAACTCATGGGATTTAGCAGTCGAAATGGTCTTGGCACAGCTTCCTGCATTGAATGATGCGGCTGCAGGCGGCCCACCGTATGAATATCAACATTCCGGATTTTTTACAGAACAGCTCACGGCATTCGAAGTCTATCTTTCACAGGGCGCAGTTGATCGTAAACCCCCTGATCAGCTGCCAATTGTACTGCAGGTATTGCTCAGCCAAGTTCACCGCCTTCGGGCCCTAATCTTACTAAGTAAGTTTCTTGATTTGGGCCCTTGGGCGGTGAATCTTGCACTGAGCATAGGAATCTTCCCTTATGTCTTGAAGCTCCTACAATCTGCTGCCCAAGAGTTGAAGCCTGTGATGGTCTTTATTTGGGCTAGAATCTTGGCTGTAGACGCATCCTGCCAGGCAGACCTCTTGAAAGATAATGGATACAGCTACTTTATCCAGATACTCAGTCCTGCCTCTGGTATTCCGGTCGGGAACGCGAGCGAGCACCGTGCCATGTGTGCTTTTATTCTAGCCATGTTCTGTCGAGGATTCCACCAGGGCCAGGTTGTATGCATGCCACCAAATGTGATGAGTGCATGTCTTGCACACCTTGGAGATGAAAATCCGCTTTTAAGACAATGGGCATGTCTCTGCATGTCGCAGCTTTGGTTCGAATTCCCTGAGGCCAAATGGCAGGGGATTCGCGAGGGTGCGCACTTAAGGCTGTGCGATCTAGCCACCGATAATGTTCCCGAAGTCAGAGCAGCAGTGTTATACGCCCTCACTAATTTCCTTGGGATCCCGGAGATGAGCGAGGAGGTTGCGAGGACCGAACAGACGGTAGCGGGTGCCTTGTTGGTCATGACGGCTGATGGCAGTAATATGGTTAGGAAAGAACTTGTTATTTTCCTGAGTGCATTTGTGAAGCGAAACGAGAGTAAATTCTTAGTAGCTGCGTTTGAACAAATGATGCAGGAGAAGGACAGCATGTACAATGGAGCTTCGAAAGCAGCCGAGACAACTAGTGGAAAAACTAGCGGGGAGAGACACCATAACCGAGTAGCATCTGGACCGGGATCTTTGGGGGGGACTGGGCTAGTGGGTAATGGGGTTCTCCCGAAAAAGAAGGACTCGATATCTGGAATCTCGGAGGAAACGATATTCGGGGCAGTTTGGCAGGCATTACTAATGTTCTCGGTCGACCCATTTCCGGAAGTTGCACAGTCAGCTGGGATTGTGGTTGATTACATTCATCTTGCACTTTTGGACAGCCCTCTGGGAGGCGCAACCCAGGAACTCATTGACGAGATTTCGAGGGCCAGTCTGAGAGCTTTTAGCCTCACACTTCCTACGTCAAACGTGCAGGACAACATCAACAAACCCCCGGACTCACCAGGTCTCGACAAACGCGAGAACTACTTTATTGGTTCCCTCCGCAGATCTGCAAGTATTGCTGCAAGTTTAAAGAACTTGGCGCTTGGTTATGCAAATGGTGATAATTCGTCCAATGGCAGCTCAGCACCATCAACCCCGAAGGGCTCGAAATTAAGCGTTGGAGAAAGGAGTCCTGAATGGAACCGACCCCCAGATGCCAACGACCCATTGAGCTCGGGCTCAACCTACCATTCTGCTAAACAGCCAGCCCCCAGAAACTTTCAACCCAGAGATATTAGCGAGAAGCCATCCATTCCCCTGCAGAGTCAATTCATGGAGTGGTCAATCGAGGTGAGAAAGCCCATTTCTAAAATCGATAGCGAGACGAAGTGAGAGCATCTAATCTTTTTTTTTTTTTTTGGTTATTCGTAGTACTTCCGCGAACCACAAATGAAACCTAATGAGGCTGATGAGCCGGGAAGTGTTGATTATAACCAAAGATTGTGGCGAAGAACCAGGAATGATAAAATAATAATTGACACACAACCGCAAAAGGAACGGGCAGGAAGCTCAAGATGGGATCATGGAAGAGGGTTTTTCAATAATGGCAGTCAACCTATGAGGTTGATGTTCCACCAGTTTGAAAGTCATTTAGTGGCAGTTGATGACAAAGATGGTGTCTCGTGAGTTACCGGAATAATAAATTCAGATTTATAGAGATGACTGCTAACGTTTTGCAAAGGGTGTGGGACTGGGACAAGGGGTCTAAGACAAATTACTTTTCCAATGGGAACCCGCCTGGAACAAAAATAACTGAGATCAAATTTTTGAATGAAGATGATGTTGCACTATTGATGACTGGTAGCGGCGAGGGTGTCGTTCGTATCTACAGGAACTATGAGAGCTCAGGAGATGTTGAACTGGTATCTAGCTGGAGAGCTCTAACCGATTTGCTCCCATCGAGGCGTAGCTCAGGGCTCGTTGCTGACTGGCAGCAAGGGAGGGGTACGATGCTGGTTGGTGGGGATGTAAAGGTTATTCGGGTTTGGGATGCGCCAAGAGAGATGTGCATGAGTGTGAGTTTTTTTTGAATTTCTGTAACAAGAAAAACACGACTAATGTTTCATGATGATAGGATATTCCTGCACGGTCAGGTTCGTGCATCACTAGTCTGACATCCGAACAAGTGGCGGGCAACATATTTGTAGCCGGTTTTGGGGATGGTGCGTTGCGACTTTACGATCGCCGGCTACCACCAAGAGACAGTATGGTTAAGAGATGGAAAGAACATAATGCTTGGATTGTCAAAGTTCACATGCAGCGCGGTGGTCTAAGAGAACTTGTTAGTGGTGATGCGACTGGCGAGGTCAAATTATGGGACATTAGAGTGGATTCGCCGATAAGAAGCTTTTCGGCCCACACCAAAGGAATGAGGAGCTTAGGTGTGCATGAACATGCACCTGTTATCGCAACGTATGTGTGCCCCTTTAGCGAAAAGGGTAGAGGACTAATGATGTGTAATAATAGTGGGTCAACATACCACGATGTTAAGATCTGGAATATGGGAGCCTCATCCTTTGAGACCCCTCTTTCAACAATACGGCCCTACAGTAGCTTTTTATATCAGAACCGCTCGAGTCCAGTTACAGGGCTTGCGTTCCATCCCCATAGGATGATGATCGCATGCTCTGGTTCCGGTGATCAACACATTAGCTTGTTTGCTTGCGATTCCAAAGGGGGGATTTAAGAGCGCGAACGGAGTGGTTTCTAGCTGCTGTTACTCGCGCGTTAATTAAACAATTTTTAATCAACGACTGAGTAGTGTCTATTGTCTTGCCTCGCTTGCTATTCCCCCAGGGTTTGTGATTGAGCCGGTCATCTTGCTGTTTGTTTTTGCTTAGTTGATTTTTTCTTGCTTGTTGCTTAGCTAATGTTAATGATGTACATTACATGGTGCTCTTATCTGGGATTGCGTCTTCTCTTCTTTCCTCTTTCTCTCTTCATTTTTCTAGAGTTCTTGTTATTCGAGCGTATATCCTTTGGGAAGTAGCTAGACTGTGGTGATGAAACCGCAGATTGGAGTAGAACGGCGAATATCTGATCACATTGGGACTGTACCTAGGGAATAAGAGCTTTCACTGCATGGTCCTGAGATAGAAAAATTTGAGCGTATATAATGCTCTGAGGGCACTGGGCGTTTGGGGCTTACACATGGCCCCAAGATCTTACAATAGAAGGGCGTTCTCAAGGGGGTGAATATGAAACCACATTAAAAGCACGTTTAGCTAGTATTCGATAAACCACGGCTGACGATATCTGAATTCCTGCTAGGGGGTGCATATATCAGGTAAAATCCAGCTAATTATCAACATCCCCGTACAGACGACCGAGAGTCCTAGGGAGTCAAAAAAACAGGCCGAGTGATATCATATGACCCAAATACCATATCTGCTTAGGGCTAGCTAGCTTGCAGGGGTTTTTATTTTAAAGTCATGCGAGATCAAAAAGAGGGGTCGTCCTTGTAGGTACCCTGACGGCGGGAGTGATTGTCTCACTGCATGATTGGTATTTGACGCGCGAGGCAACACAAGATTACTACTTACTACTTGCCGCTCAACTTTTGGTTATATCTCGTCCTAAACTTTAAAATTTGGCAAGTATGGTGGGAGAAGCCTTGTAGGGGCAGCATGTCAACCCTGCTCACACCTCTCACTTTTGGCCTACCAAACAGAATAAAAGTCCGTTGCTACTATGAAAAGGGTGGTTTATGCATGGTTGACAAGCTACCCGTACAGAGCTTCTTCCACCATACTCAGCCTTCCATAACGTTTCCGAACACGGCCAATATTTACGACATGCAATAGCAGTTACGTTTGGAAACGTCTACGATAGAGTATTGAAGAGTCTAGACTGTGTGTAGATATACAAAATTAGTCATTGAGATAAAATTCGATAGCCCGTGCCTATCCTGAGCGCATCATAGGACAGGTAAAATAGATAAAGCAGGTACATACCGTTAAAGCTCGACAAAATCTATCTCCGATTTGTTTAATGCGTGAAGTATGACTTGCTAGTCCGCCTTGGCTCGGACTTACAACATACAAATATGGATTATTCGAGGTTTGACGATGATCTATCAAGAAATGGCCGTCTTGTATGTATGTATAGGGTGCTGCGAAAAGTGATCTGATAAGACGTATTCACCGCAACATTCACTTATCACTTATCCACGCGCCCTAGTACTCTTAGCAGCTCGGATCGAGTTCGCCAATTATGGCCATGCATGGTGGGTGATACCTCCCGGGTCCTGGAGCGAGAGACACCACGGCTTGAGTGATCACCAGTTTGGGGATTCGGGAGTGCCGGAGGTGTGGATGGTGGTATAAATGATAGGCTATCGTAATGCCGCTGGGAACCGAGCTTCAATGTAAGTGGTTGTTGTGTGATGCACGCTGATAGTCCTTAACTAACTTAACTAACTGAAAGTAAGCAAGATAACGAATCAACACGCTTCATGACTTTAACGGCCTTGATATGTGCCCTGCGTTCGCACTTTTAGATACCGTGGAGGCCACAAGATATTGGTGCTAGCCAATTGTGTAGGTACTCTTCATGCACTTAGATACGCATCCTTAGTAACAAAGGAGTAGCTGGTTGCAGGTAATTCTTAGTAGGTGTCGTATATCATGGGATCTCTTTCTCAGACTTCTCAACCCCCCATTCCTCTCTTCTCTATCCTCCTCTTTGTAATTTCTATCCTTTTAACGACTCTTGTATTGCTCCTCACACTAATTGTACAGTTTAGGCCGCCCGAAGTTGTCTGTCTACAATACAGTACCGTACATAACTTCTATTCTACTAGTGATAGCCGTTCCCGTGCCCTAAACACTAAAACCTACACTAGCCGAATACTGACCACTAAATTCTGACACCACGAAACCTCCGAGCCTTTGTTTCTCCATCTTGCTAGCTTCAAATTTTCATCTTAGAAATCATGTCCCCTCCTAGCGTTCAGGAAATTGAAGTTCATGCCACCAGCGATACCACTGCTGTGACGATCCCGAACCCTCTCAGCTGCGAAGATGTTCCCGGAAGACGATCAAAGTCCGGCGCTTTCAAAGGGGGAATAGCTGCATTTACTAGTAGTGAATTTTTCAAATCAAAGGTAAGTTCCGCACTCGATGTCTCATTATCTTGAATAATGTTGACTTGGGGTCTAAATAGGCAACATGGAAGCCTATGTCAAAGAAATGGGATCGTGAGTACTTTCTCGGCTTTACTGAGATTACAAGACATCATGATTCAGCTGTTAAAGCTGGAAATACTGAGTCATTGAAATGGGACCTGTAGATCGATTGAACGGAGAGAGCAAATCCCGCCAAGCGTCAACTCTGAAGAATGCAGCTACCTACCTTTCTATCCCTGGTACGAAAATATTACGAGAGATTCTTGCTTTTTTTAATAAGAATTCTGACTCACAATATCTCTAGGAATGATTTCTCTCGGCGGTGGACTTCCCTCAAGCGCTTACTTCCCGTTTCAGTCCATAGATGTCAAGGTTCCTGCCGTTGGAAAGTACGCGGAAGCCGAAGTTCTGGAGTCGGGGAAGGTTATGCGCATTGGAAAGCATGACGTCAGGGAAGGCAAATCTGCGTTCGATCTTTCAATTGCGCTTAATTACGGACAAGGGACAGGGTCGGCTCAAATTCTGAGATGGATAACTGAGCACACCGAGGTAAGCCGTTGAATTCGAGGTGTCTTCGGAGGAGGAATACTAATCAACTATCTAGATTGTTCACGACCCCCCTTATCAAGACTGGCAATGTGTTACAAGTGTTGGGAGTACATCTGCCCTGGACATGATTTACCGCATGTTCCTAAATAGGGGTGATTTCATCATCTCCGAGGAGTACACTTTTGCTACAGCTGTAGAGACGGCTCTACCATTGGGTTGCAAGATGGTTGGCGTGAAGTTGGATTCTGAAGGAATGCTCCCCGAAGCCCTCGATGAGCTTCTTAGTACCTGGGATGTGGAAGCCCGAGGTGCTCCAAAGCCCTTCCTACTCTACACCGTCCCATCAGGGCAGAATCCCACTGGCGCGACTATGGGTACGAAGCGTAGAGAGGAGATCTACAAAGTTGCTCAAAAACATGATTTGATTATCATCGAAGACGAACCATACTACTTCCTTCAAATGCAGCCCTACACAACACGAGATGTCCCTCCTGTACCACTACCCAAGAACCGGGAAGAGTTCCTCAAATCTCTAGTTCCATCTCTCCTTCGCATGGATATTGACGGACGTGTGATTCGTGTTGATTCATTTTCTAAGGTTCTTGCGCCAGGGTCTCGAACGGGTTGGATTGTCGCAAATGCGCAAATCTGCGAGCGAATGATTAGACATAACGAGGTCTCTGTTCAGAACCCATCCGGATTCTCGCAGGTTATTCTTCACAAGTTGTTGGATGAGGAGTGGGGCCACGCTGGTTACCTGGATTGGTTGATTAATCTTAGAGCTGAATACACTCAAAGAAGGGATGTACTCCTGCGTGCGTGCGAGGACTATCTTCCTGCAGAGATTGCCAGCTGGACACCTCCTGCGGCAGGTATGTTCCATTGGATCAAGATTGCGGCCGAGAGGCACCCCAACTTTGGGACAAAGTCTATGAGCCAGATTGAGAATGAGCTTTTTCTTGCAGCTGTAGCCGAGAATGTCTTGATTTCTCCTGGAAGCTGGTTCTCGGCGGATAAGAATGCTGAGCATGATGATATGTTTTTCAGAGCCACATTTGCTGCTGCTGAGGTTAGTAACGATGTCCACTCTTATCCATTGATAATTCACGCGTCCTAATTGTTTTAATAAACAGAGCTCGGCCATGACCGAAGCAATCAAACGTTTTGGGGTTGCAATCAGGAAAGTATTTAGACTGGATTAGGCGGTGAATTAATACCGCCGTACATGTATATATAAATAGTGCATCCGGAATTTCCCTTGTGCATAATTTACGATCTTGGGCTTTCAATCCGTATAAATATATCATTGTTTGAGCTTAATCTCCTTTTATCACATTGTAGTACAGGAATTTGATATTCCATTCAAGTCCTTTTGAAGCTCTAACCACAATATAAAATGAATGAATACGAGGAAAGAAAGATTCGAATTTAATTGATGAAGTTAGTGCAGAAAAGATGGAGGAGGACACTGCCAAAAACGAAATCCGCGAACGCCCTGTGATAACATGCCGTGAGCATTACTTCCACAAAAGATAGGGATAGGGGAGAAGCCTGTGGGATATGAAAGGAGAGCAAACCGTTCGGGGGAAACACTGGAGAATTCGGTTTTGTTTGCTGGGTTAGACTGTATGCGTAGAGAAGCTGAGGTGTGTGTTAGTAGTTGTCTGGGATCGGTGGCGCGCAAAGAGCATCAAGTCGTCGCCATACCAGTCAATACAAACTGCCCCACAGTCGCAGAGAAACCAGCCAGGAAGGCATTAAATGGCTAATTGTCGCGAATGATTAGCAAAAAAATATATCTGGGTTTGTTTCGCAATCCTGCAAGCAAACAAAGGCTGTCGTGGCCTTTAGAGCTAATGCGACATACATAATTCCCAGCGATCACGCAATAGGCAAATTGCAGCACCCCCGTAATTATCAAGAAGCCTAGGAAGGCATCGATGAGCTTTGTGCGCTGAGATGTGGTCTTGTTGTAGTTTTGGTAGACTTTGCCAAAGATGGTGAATGGGTTGTTGCTTGAAGATGAGGTGGGAACTTTTTGGGGCGCGGGAGCGACTGTTGTAGATGGCACAGAGGGTGTTGGTATGTTGACAGTGGTGGCGCTATTCTTTTTGGGTGCCATTATGAGTTTACTTTCCCGGTTTTTGGCGTGATTTTGGGGTAGTTGTAGATATTAATGTCACTGAAATGGGTGAGGGTTGGGTGGTGGATGGTACAGGCGACGTTGTCATGAAGCCGCGTTGCAACTTGTGAGCTTCCCGCCAAACATCCCTACCCGTTTACTAACAGTAGCACTGCCGCTACCCACCATTACCAACCCCAGACAAACATCAAAACATCCACATATATCAACATTAAACTAAGAATATTAATAATGGTAGGGCTAAACCATTTCATTTTGTGAAGCCTCACATGATATTTCTAACCTAGTATATTGTATTTACAGGCCGATCTTCCCGCTCTCATTCTCGGTGGCTTATGCGCCTTCGGCGGTACTATGGGATACGTGTATGAAACCAGACCTTTGGACAAATAACCACTTAAATACTATCTAACGTCCGAAATATAATCAATAGCCGCACAGGCTCTGTTCCATCCGTTGGTAATTCTCCAAATATCACTGACAGAATATCTTGGGATTGCTACTGATCCGATCTAGTTGCCGGTGTGGGTGTTGGGGCTCTTTACTTGTACGGAGGGCTTCGCATTAAGAATGGACAGCCGTACGGCATAGAAGTAGACCAGCAAATACTTATCCCAAGGAATAATAAAAAGTGATTTAATTGTTTTTGCGGTGTATAGACAGCTCTACTCGCTTCATTGATCTTGGGAGCTTCCAGCTTTCCTAGAGCCATCAAGGTATGCTATGCTAGGTAAACTCAAATACGGTATCGTTGGACTAATATAATTATACAGACCGGAAAGCCTCTTCCAATTGTAAGTTCGTGAGGTTTGTACGCACCTTATTTGTTATTAGACTAACCAAGAATCTGGGGTGTGAAGGGATTGAGTGTGTTGGTGAGTCTCCTCATTTTCAATATATATTTCCCATACTTGTATATCTGACAAGAGCTTAGGCTACCTATGGGCTGTTCTACTACGGTCTCAAATACCGACAGATCAACTAGAAAGCTTAAAGGTAACCGGTTTCACCGGAAGGCTATCAAGTATGGGGACCTTTTTTTGTGCAGGTTGGCAGATTGTAGCAGTTTAGGGCTGAATATAATTAAATGAAGTAACCGCATTTATTACAATGAACCTATGTAATGCGTTTAACCCCCCCCCCCCCCTCCCCACACACACACACACACCAGAACAGTAGAGCAGTAGAAGGCTTAATTTGAGCTCGTCACTCAAGCACACTTTGCCTTGTAGGTAGTCTAAGGCTCAGACTGAGTATTGCTTGGCAATAATGCCATAAAGGTCACGTGTATTTGAATGAGATCCAGAGCGTCTAGGCTCCTTGGGTCTCTCTACTCCGGAGCCGCACTTACTTTCAAAAGTAATCTTCATACAATACCTACCCATAACTACGGACCTCCTTCCTTGGGGCTTGAGTTATCTTTTCGGCAGTTTCATGATCAATTTACCCGCATACAATCTTACTGGAGGGGGGAGGAGGATAGGAATACGGGCGACAGATGGGCCGAAGGGTTCGCTACTTTCTACCTTCAGAAACACCACAGATGGTCTTGAAGCCCAGGAAACTAATAAAAAGATGGGGGCTTTTGACCAGAGCAATGGAGCGGCTGCAAGAAGCGGTTCGTTGACCAATTTTGAGAGCGATGAAGACGAGAATGGCCTGGCAAGCCCCCGGGCACTGTCAGTCGCAGCATCGTCGCAAGACACCCGCACTCGTCTCCCAAACCCATCTCGTGGTGCGAAAGCCAGAGACGGGTCGGATGATGGCTACCATGACGTTGATGATTTTCTTACGCCGAAACAATCATATACGAAGTCGTCGCAAGGGAGTCTTTCAGACGATGACACCGCACCCGGGGATAAGCAACGGAAAGGTGACATTAAACCTACAATATGGAAGAGCAGCAAGTCCCAGACATCAGTCGCAGGTATAAAGGGCAAAGAGGAGCATGATAAAGAGACACAAATGCTGTTAAGAGAGAGGGCGGAAGGGCGGGTGAATCCACAACACATTCGAGGGGCAGGCTTTGTCACCGAGGGAGTGGTCAAATCCGCGAAGAAGCCATCCCCCGGAATCAGCTGGGATACTGGACAAAACAGAAAGAAAAATACAACATATAAAAGCAAGGCGACATTTGGTGGCTGGAACCGTATGTGTTCCGTGGCTTTGCCAATTGTAAATCTTATAATTATTGACTTGAAATAGGAAAAAGTACTCAAACAAAGCCAAGTTTGGACACAGACTCTGAGGATGAAAATAAAAAAGAATCTAAATCCGAGTCTTTAAGTTCTAGTTCTGCACAATGTATTGGTGGATTCAGGGATCCCACCAAACTCTATGCAATCCCGCCAAAGGAAATTGAGAAAGATAATTCTGCCAACATTGTTGCTTTTAGCGGGGGCTTTAGAGATCCACCCAAGTTACCATCCAAAAGGGGTTGCAGAACCAAAGGTGACGGTACGCTATACCTGTGCCTTCCGACAAACAGATGCTTACCTTCTCTTATAGAAACAGAAGATGATTCAACCCAGTCAATACCTTTCGCATTCAAGGATCCGACCGAATTGTATAAACTGCCTAAAAAGAAAACACCAGAGCCCAAAGAGCCAAAAACAAAACCACTTATCAATCCTTTCGATATTAAACGTGAGATTTTAAACCCAACCTTTGGTAATAGAGGGACTGATAAATCTAGATAATAATGAATCGGAGGGTGAGGAATCGCAAATACGAATCAATAATGACTCAAGTGACGACGCTTCTAGCTTTAAGGGACGTTTGGACAAAGGAGGTACGGCTTTGAAATAGTTTCTCTTGAACTGCCTACCTGCTAAACTGAAATTAGACTCAAAAAAGAGAAAAGCATCAAAAGCGATCAATTTGACTTTTGAAGGGGGCCAGCCTGGAAAGGATGACGGATTCTCATCACTAAATGACGCTGAGTTCCCTATTAGGGAATCACAATCATCCTCTCAAGTGCGGCGCATGGACGATATCAATCATACTACAAGAGACTAAACTACGGGAACAGGCAAAAAAGCGGAAAGCGGCAACCAGAAATCCTGACATTTGTGTCATCTGCGATGAAGTCCTCCCAGATGGCACGTTGGACGCTTGGCGATATGCCGACGGGGAACTCAAGCCACTTAAAATGGCCGACTGGACCGCGATTTGCAGTAGACACAAAGAGTCAAAGTTTCAAAAACAATGGATTGATGCGGGATATCCTGTAATCAATTGGGGGGAGCTCAAAAACAGGGTGGAGCGTCACCACCAAACCTTGGTTGGTATTACTACGAACAAGATCGCCTCTCCATTTAGGGATGTGCTTATGGCGCAAAATAAGGAGACAAGAGGCAATGCAGCGATGTTATTGCGTAAAGATATCCGGCTGGTGTATCCTGGCTATTATGGCCCAAGAGGCTCTTCGATTTTGTAGGTGCTTTCATTGCCCCTCGGGCCCCTTTCTCCAACCATTTACTCATCGATATTTTTTCCCTGTAGGCTCCATGAAATTACAGCAAGATTCGGGTCTTTTATTGGCAACGCTGCTAAAAAGGATAGTTTAATTGGAAAGGGAGGCGTAAGTGCATTCATTCAGACAGTTCTGGTACCAGAACTCGGCGTGCGTCTCATAATGGAAGACATGGGCGTGGGCGAGCCTGCTGCTAGAAAAATTCTGGGCGAAAGCCAGGATCTAGGCGAGAAGCTGCATTATCAAGACAACATGGAAGATATATATGATGAGAACGATGGCCCCTGGTTTGATATTAATGCGCCGCCGGAAACTCGGCAGATGGCGCCAAAAACTGAGAGAAAACCTGGGCGGCTTGTGGATATTTTCGATTCTGATTAGATATTTTTACGTGGGAACGTCTGGCTTTACTGATTATCATCATCCTACTCTCTTTTTCTTCTGGAGTTTAAAATAATTATCTGGGGTGCTATCTTCTTTTATGGTTTAAATTGTTAGGTTGATATGCTTTTGGCGAGCGGGCGCCTCCATGGGACTCTTGTATTTTAAACTAGAACAGCTCTTCACGTGTATGGGTGCTGGAAAACACCTCAATCATGAATGATCACTCGAATACTTGTCACTCTCTTTTTTTTTTTTTTTTCTTTTTTTCTATTCATTATGTGCATATACTTGTCTCTCTCAATCATCAGGGTATTCTCGCTCTCTTTCTTTCTTTCTCGTTTTTTTATCCATTAAATCATCGAGGTATTAGCACTAGGGCTAGATAATAAATATTAAATGAATACCTTAGTCTAAGCAATATTCGTATTCATTATATATAGGTTTTCTAGTATGATGATGCAATTTCGGTCCCTCTAAAAAAGGCCTGCCCCCAATACGTAAGTTGATTCTCTGGGTTGTCGTTGGGGGAGGGGTTTTGGGTGTAGGTATAGTTCTCGGACATAAAATCGTCGCCGCACCAAAACACGCCAAAATTAGTCAAAAAGGAGAGCTTCCCCAGCTCCCAATTTCTTTAACTAATCCATGAAATTCCCAAGAGTGAAAGATATACTATAAATGGGCTTGTATTTTAAGTTATACCTTTTTAATATTTCAGGAGCTGTACCACTTTGAAATCTGATATTTTGAGATTTGGGCGGACTTTGCCAAGACACCATATAAATATAAGGTCTTGGCACATTTTATTTAATACGTCCGCCGCATATTTTTTTCTTGAAATAAGAGTAACCTGATTGGTGCCAATCTCCCCATCAACCAATCATATAAGTAGACGCAAAGGCCTAATGTTAGGTGTCGTTCATCCATTGACATTATCAAGGGTTAGGTTTAAAGCTTAAACCCTGCACGGCTGTTGTCACATTAGTCAGTCTGTTCACCTGCCGCACCTAGTTCTGTCGCGCAACACCGCTGTCGTCTTTCACTCTCTCTTGCCAGCAATCTTCTGTCAAAATAATCAATACACCATTATGGCCTTCTTTGGAAACACTGCCCAGTCTGGCCCCTCTGCTGCTGCCAACGCAAACAACCAAGGGGATCTAAGCAAGGATATAGAGCTCTCATCGCCGCCAGAAGACAGCGTTTCAGACATTTCGTTTTCTTCACAGTCGGAACACTTAGCTGTTGCAAGTTGGGACAAGAAGGTTAGGATATACGAGATCTCTGATACGGGAAGCTCCGTTGGAAAGGCCGCGTATGACCATGATGGTCCTGTGCTATCGGTGGTTTGGTCCAAGGTGAGTTCGCATTTCTGGTAATTCGGCCGCATGGGATTGAGCGTTGACTGAAAAATACACACAGGATGGGTCGAAAGTTGTTTCTGGAGGTGCAGACAAAGCAGCTCGCATGTACGACCTTCAGTCTGGCGTGAGCACCCAAGTCGCAGTCCATGACCAACCCATTCGAGCTTGTCGTTTCATCCAGCCACCGAACGGAGCTGAAATGTTGGTAACAGGTTCTTGGGATAAAAGTTTGAAGTACTGGGATTTGAGACAGCAGGCACCTGTAGCTACACTGCAGCTATCGGAGAGGGTTTATACTCTAGATGTTTCACAGAGTTTGATGGTTGTTGGGTTGGCGGAGAAGCAGATTGAAATTGTCAACCTTGCGAATCCTACTGCTATCTGGAAGACAGTCCCAAGTCCTTTAAAATGGCAGACTAGGGTTGTAAGTTGCTTTCCGGATGCGTCCGGGTTTGCTATTGGAAGTATCGAGGGAAGATGCGCGATTCAATATGTTGATGAGAAGCAATCAAAGTATAGCAGCTATTTCCAATTTTGGGTTCTTCTTTCCAGCGATGGCCGCTAACAGCCACACAGCATGAACTTCTCATTTAAGTGCCATCGGGAGTCTCCCCCCGGCGCACCCAACGTCAACGTTTTCTCGGTCAATGCTATCTCTTTTCATCCAACCTACGGCACATTCTCAACTGCTGGTTCGGATGGAACTTTCCACTTCTGGTGAGTAGTTATTTCTCCCTCTACGATCGCATATTTACTCACTCCTATCAGGGATAAGGACGCAAAGCATCGTCTCAAGGGATATCCTTCTGTTAACGGCACAATTCCTGCTACCGCATTTAACAGAACTGGATTAATATTTGCCTACGCTATATCCTACGATTGGAGTAAAGGCCACCAGTCTAATAATCCTCAATACCCGATTAAGGTCATGCTTCATCCTATCAAGGATGATGAAGCAAAGCCTAAACCAGTTGTCAAGAAGCGTTAAATGTCCTTGTCTTAATAAGAAAGTTTTTTTTCTTTCTTTTTCTTTTTGTTTGGTTCATGTTTAATTCATCACTGATGGGAAATGTTCATGGGTGGGGTGGGCGTTCTTGTAATCGAATTTTACGATTCCGCAGAAATTGCACGAAATAACAGGCCTAAATGGAATAGATTGTGATTTGTTTCAGGTAACATTCTTGTTTTATTTTGACTTTCAACTCTTTATGGAATCTTTATCGATTTATACAATAGTAGTAGGTGAATGAAAGCTCATTTATTTTATGTAATTCGAGAGTGCACACGCGCGCGTATATTTGTCTTGGTTGATGTAGGTACATGTAGGTACATAACTCTACTGGTGTTCGATACCAGGAGAATACATGTAGGTACACTGCCTGATGCAGTAGTATTTAGACTGAGGTTTCCAGAAGTAGCTAAGCTGTTCTATGTCCATACCTGGACGCGCCAAGGATCATCTATTCAGCCCCCTAGCAGCCCCACCAAAGCTTATGTGGACGACAACTGCTTGGTTGCCGAACGGGTCGTACTTTATTCACCTTGCCATCCATAGCCAAAATCAAAAAGGAAAAAAAAAAAAACCGAATATGACCGTTGCTGATCACCTCAAATGGTAAAGAGCTTACAATCACCTGTACCGATAGCTAATTTGAACTATCGATAACTAATCTTGGTTTGATCAATAGGAAACATCTCAATAGGATTCTCTCCCGCGTGGGGCCTTTTACAGAGGAGGGGTATGATCCAGACGAACAGAAGGCTTTTTTGTCAAAGAGTAAAATTCTGTAAGGTTCCCGTCATTAAGATATCCTATCCTGGGGCCATAGCTAACAAAAAGTTGTGGTAGGGTTATGTATGTACGCCTTTCAAGCTACGAGTTAATTAAGGAACAATGAGTTATTAATTCCCTACGAAAGCGGAGCTGGAGGCTTAGGATGCGAAATTCTCAAAAACCTGGCGCTTTCTGGATTCACAGACATTCATGTTATCGATATGGGTATGTTTTACCCTACCCAAATTATATTCATATCCATAGCTGATCTAGACCTTGTATAGATACCATTGATGTCTCAAATTTGAACCGCCAGTTTCTCTTCCGAGCTGCGGATGTAGGGAAGCCCAAAGCTACTGTGGCGGCCGAGTTTGTAATGAAGCGCGTCAAGGGTGTTACTATTACACCATACTACGGTGCTATCCAGGACAAAGGACCTGACTATTACATGCAATTTCAACTGGTTATCTGTGGACTGGATTCGGTGGAGGCTCGTAGGTGGATTAATGCGACTTTGGTTGGGATGGTAGACCCAGAAAACCAGGAGAGCTTGAAGCCCTTGATAGACGGAGGGACGGAGGGTGGGTATTCATAAAAATCAGGGCCCAGAGTGATAGTAACGTTGGTGATGATAATAGGCTTCAAGGGACAATCGCGGGTTATCCTGCCAACATTGAGCTCGTGCTATGAATGCTCACTAGATATGTTGACCCCGAGGGCCGCAGTACCAATGTGTACGCTTGCATCAATTCCCCGTCAACCAGCGCATTGTATTGAATGGGCAAGTATCCTGGAATGGCCACGGATTATGGGAGGTAATATCAAATGCGGACTTTAATTTCGCCGGAGCAGACTGTTTACGAAATTACAGATAAAAAACTCGACAACGATGACCCAGAGCACATTACATGGCTTTACGAGAAGGCGCTTGAGCGTGCTAAGGAATTCAATATTTCTGGTGTCACATACAGTATGACCCAAGGAGTTGTCAAGAATATCATCCCGGCGATCGCATCCACGAACGCTATCATTGCCGCATCATGCTGCAACGAGGCCTTAAAGATCATAACGAGTTGCAGTCCATTCATGAACAATTATATGATGTACATGGGCGATGAAGGCGTCTATACCCATACTTTTGAGCATGAAAGGAAAGAAGGATGTCCTGTTTGTGGAAACTTGGCGACGGATTACCAGGCAAACGGCGAATGGACATTGGATGAGTTTATCCAGAGATTGAAAGAAAAGCCTGATATGTAAGACCACTGATCTAAATACCCCTCGTTTGATGCTGATTATATTCGTATCTAGCCAAATCAAAAAGCCAACCCTTGCAACGGAGCGCCGTAAACTCTACTATGCGGCGCCGCCACAGTTGATGGAAATGACGAGACCCAACCTTGACAAGAAGTTGAAGGATCTGATTGATAGCGGCGAAGAGGTTGCAATTACAGACCCCGGTCTTCCTTTTAATTTGAGATTGAACGTGATCTTCTCTAATTGAGATCTGAGGACTAAAGAATCGGCGGGGAAAGATGGTTTTGTTCAGCGGATGGCGTTTTTGTTAGCGTTAAAAGGGTTTACATAAATATTGCAATGGTAATGAATCACATAGACGTGTGATAAACCCTAAATTGAATTTTTTTCACGGTCCTTTTTAGATAGAAGCGCCCTGAACATAGTTACTCTGAGCATTCAGAGTATCATGTTTGTAAGGCACACCGTTCCATATTATCAAAGCCATAAATCCGCATGTAGCAAGCCGTTTTGGAATTTAAAAAATAAGCTATAACTGCGTGATATGTAACCTGGAGTTTAGTTGGTAAGGATAAATGTGGTCTAGCTAAAGATGTAAGTCCTAGACTCCTAGGCACATGCCATTTGTATGTACCATTAAGGGTTAGGGTTGCCCTAACTGCAATGTCTGTTGTAACATCGGCCACACGCGTAAGCGTGTCAATACCAAGCTCCCGCGACAAAACAAAATAAAAATAAAAATATGGATCTGTTATCGTCGCAAGATCTACCAGACGATGATTTCGACTCCAAGGAGCATCAGGTAAATTCTCCTAGTGTTGCGCTGTCTAGTTCACTTGTAATGACAGTTAATTGTAACAGGCTTGCTACATCTACACACCGGACGACCAGGACGACCGACCAACGAAACGGCGCCGGACGGCGAAAGGGAAGGCAAAGCAAGCCGAAGCAGAACCTGCGCAGGAGCAAAATAATAAATGCCCGTTTCCGGTTCTGCTTAATGGGGAGGAGAAAGAGGAGACTGTCAGATTGAGATATGAGACGTACTGCCGGCTGTGGAAGGAACAAGAGGGGAGGACGAATGTAGGGAACTTTATGGTGGTGGTAGCGGTGGGGGTGACTCGCGCTAACGATGGGAATAGGCAATTCTGCAATCGTTCAACAGTAGGACACTCGAAGATGTTTCCGGGTTCGTTAACATCACCACAGCGGAAAGGTAATTACCGATCTTCTTGGGATCGCTGCGCGAATATGTTCTGACGAATTGGTGTTCGATAGTTGCGATGGGAAGATACCTACGGCTTTAATCTTGACTGGGCCAAACATTGCATCGCATACTCCCCTCTTTGAACAGCTGGCTAGGCACATACGGGATGAGGAGAAGATTGGGCCGGTTGTGATCCTCACTTCCAAGGATGCCACAAATCTCAAGAGCATATTGAAAAAGTTGATTAGAGATGCTACGCAGCAGGACGAGGGTATAGATGATGAAGAGGAGAATATTGTGGGGCGCAAAGGCTCGAAGCTTCTCAATTACGATCTTCAGATTTTGCAAAATTGGTGTAAATTACATGAGGGGCAAAAAGTCGTTGTTGCGATACAAGACACAGAAGCCTTTGATGGAAATATCCTCTCAGATCTGGTATCTCTGTTCAGGTTTGTACTTTGATTCATTTCCTTGAAGTAGCGCTAACTAGATAAACCAGTGCCTACTTGGATCGTATCCCATTTACTCTTCTCATGGGAATAGCAACCTCTGTCGAGATATTCCACGACAAGCTCCCAAAGTCTACCATCCGTTTAATGAAGGGCGACAAGTTCGACGTCGAACGTGCCGAGGAATGTCTAGCCCAGATTTTCAACGACTCAATGGTGGGGGAAAAACCAATCCTCAGGCTCGGCCCAACAGTTTGCGACTTCTTGCTTTTGCGGTATCGAGACCACAACCAGAGCATTCAGGCCTTCACCGGGGCCCTTAAGTACGCCTACATGTCCCATTTCTACGCCAACCCACTCAGCATCGTCCTCGCCTTTATGGACAACCCCGACAGCCTCAGGGAAGTACTAACCTCCCTCCACATCGAAGCCATTCGAAACGTCCCCTCTTTCAAACGCTACGTCGAACAAAAGCTCAACGACCGCGACATCACCGCAGTCCGCAAGCTCCTTAAAGATGACGACTACGTCCGCTCTACTGTGATCGAATCCGCCGCCCACTGCCGCGCCTACGCCATCCGTGTTGGGCAGGCCTTAACTGTCCTTGAGATTGCACGCAGCTGCCAGGCTAATCAAAGCCGAATCCCACGCTATGAGCTGTATGCCCAAGCGCTCTTGGGAGATCTCCATAGCGGCACCCCATTAGTTAGGGACCTTCTCTTGTCAATGAAGAAGATGAACTCCGAATCCCTATTGAATCTCCTCGATAAGGTCACAGAGGCGGTACAGGTACCGTATCTCATCGAGAATGTGGCCCCACTACGTGAGAGCATCATAGCACTCGTAGAAGCCTCCGAAAGTGCCGGAAAGAAAACCCTCAACAGCGAGTTCAACGTAACGAAAGACTCGCTACGTGCCACGGCCGTCTCGAAGCGCATCCAGCTCGGCGAGCAGAAGTCGGCGCTGACGAAGGAGGACACGGAGTACTCGAAACTTGTGCAGCAGGTGCATGATGTTGCCGAGTCATACTTTAAGGGGAACCTCGAGGGACTAGATGGGTTATTTTTGCGGGAGATATTCTTTTATGATTTGATATCGCCGCATCGTGATGTATGTACCCTCCTTTCCCCATGCGATTTGGTTACCTAATATAGTTGTGTAGGTATTTGCCCCACGCTCCCGCTCAACAGTCGAGCGCGCACTATCGGCACCACAGGACTATCTCGGCTGCGACTGCTGCACAGACGAGACTGGCGCTGAGGTCGGGATTAAGGCGACACAGCCGCCGGCAAGTATTATATACCAGCTATACCTGGAGTCCGGCGCGCTGATCAATATCTTTGATCTATGGCGAGCCTTCTACCAAGTCATTGGTGGTGATGACGGCGAGCACTGTGATGAGGCTACTGCGCAGTAAGTTTTCTCTTGATTGTGTGTGTGAATAGTTGGATTTCTGGTGCCTAATGGAGGTGCGTGCAGGGCGTTGTTTTACCGCGCAGTGGCAGAGATGCGATTCCTCGGGCTGGTGAAGCATACGAAGAAGAAGGCGGACCATCTGGCAAAGATGGCGTGGAAGGGACTGTGAACGGCTGTTGTTCATGGTTTCTGGTGGATGGGGAAAGAGGGGAAACTAAATCGTTTAGCGTGTCCATTTTTTTCTCTCCGCTTTTTTTTTTTTTTCCCTCTAGTTTTGTTTTTTTAAAGATTTTGGTTGTAAAATTAGAGTATACCATTTGGAACGGTATGGGAAAGCACGGCATTTAACGGGGCTTAATTTATAAATGGGATCCTGACCACCTTGGGGTCGAGGAATAATTATTGATGGGCATATATCCCATGGTTGACGAGGTAGTCTATCATGTACTTCTAGGCAGGCATAGACACTAAGGTAGCGTCGGTGATACTCACTATTAGTAGGGACCGGTGGTGAGCACGCTAGATAACAATAGCTGTGATGATGGAGATTAGTGTGTATTAATCGCGAGCCATGATAGAGGGATCTAGTGCGACAAATTAAGACCTCCAACTCCTCCTACACTGCAGGTGGTTCAATCACAGCGGATCACTCGATATTGGACACTGGCATTCGCTAAAGATTATGTCATTGAGTGGTTTTCTCGACCGCGAGACAAGTCATTGAAGCCGAAAAGAGGTGGTCCGCCGGCGCTGCTTCGTTCAACCGAATCCTCTTTTGTAGGTATCATTGAACGGCCTTATGGCCTCAGACAAACTAACGACGACTCGGGCGATATTTCAACGCGCCGGAAAGCGGTCCTTTGGAATTCATACTGTCGTGTGCCGAGGTTTGAATATGTATGGTATGAACTTTTACTTGTGGTGCTTGGATATATTACTTTGTCTATTCTTTTTATCTCACCTATCAAATACTACTGTCGGTATTAGAGAGATTTAGCAAAAAAGGTTAGGCGGGTATTTTTATTATTTTTCTTTACCTTTGCACGGTCCATCAGTGTAAGTGGCTACCATCATCCCCCATACAAAATAAAGAATAAAATAAAAGTACAACTTCTCATGCTGAATTTTCTAGCAACAACAACCACCACCCATGTGTTCCATTACTATAATGAAGTAATCTCTAGTATCTTGTCAACATATTCCATTTGATTCAAACAATTTAGAGTCCTTATTGCTGCTGTTGTGTATTTTCAAGGTGAAGGGACATTCTAGGTGGTTAGTTAACCGCCTAGAAAAAAGATTTGCCAAGTCCGGGTATCTACATTAGCTGTATCTGATCGAACCTTGGCCTAGAGGACCGTGCTCGGGCTCTGCTGAATCTCTCTATTGTGAACCGTTGCTATTAAGGAACCAGCAGCCTCTGGGGAGAAAATGTATTGAGTGGATTATTAACCTTTTATTTTAGTGTTATTGCATGGAGGATGCAACCAACAGGATGTCTTGTGTCTCTGTGGAGATTTTTCAATTCCTGATACTCATGTAGTTTTTAGTAGGATAGTTGGGGAGGGGATAGTTGGTTCTAAGGTTGAAGTAGGGTTTAAATTGCAAGGGAAAAGGCTTAATGTGGGGTCTTGGCGGGTATGGGAATAAGTTTAAGGGTTGATGCAGTAAGATTCAAGATGACAAGATTCTATTAGAAGAAGCTGTATGATGAAATGGATTATCTCTAGAATGGAGTTGATATCCAAGGATTTAATATAGATAAAATGTAATAAGAAGCTTTTTTGTAACTCTTGGTTAGATGACTATACACCTATTAGCACACCAATAAATCTCTCATAAAACCAGTCCAATTCACCTTAATATATAAGCCTAAGAACTTCCAAGGGGAGGGGAACAAAAGGAGAGTAGAAATACTGTAGACTGGGAAGTTATGAGATGACAATTAGAGTTTCTTGGATGAGGAGCCGTAAGGCTCGCTAGAAAATAATGTCTGGGATTTGGGTTTGAGGAGAAGTTGATATTTGCCTGTGGGATTAGGTTGGGGAGTTGAATGCACTGTATAATCAAGCTCTCATAAACAGGGTTCGTTGTGCGCCGGTTGTAATTCCTATTCACGGGTTAATTTATCGATCTAGATCACCTAGAGCTTAACATGATCCGAGCTCTATATTAGAGCTATGCGCATATCATGTATCACATATATGTATCTAGCCCTAGATATTCTCTCGTTATGTCGATTGGAGCAATTGGCATCCATAGACTCCTTCCAATTTGGGCACCTGTCTGTCAGTATCCAGCCCAGATAGAGTAGCTCACCTCTCTAGCTCTAAGCTCCGTATATATCGCGGATCCTGATATTTAAATACCTGCCCTCAAGCTATGGCGTCAAGAACGGGCGCCCATAAGTGTCTTTCAACTGGATAAATAAATTATTGGTTAAATCTACATGTATGTCTCAGTCAATGATCGACAACCAGGAAGGAACCTCACCTTAACCTCGGCGTCGAGCTGCTCTCCATCCCCATGTAAATTACCCCCCAAGTCCCCGTGCATAAGCCTCGGGCACAACCCCAGTACGTTACCCTAGATTAGCTATTAGTCTACCGCACTATGGTACGTCTCCTGTATTCCCGTACCTACCACCTCAGCCCCCACCAATTAACTTACCTCCACAATGTCAACCATGACCCCCGCCTCCGCCGTACTCCCCCCTTCCCCCCCTCCTCTTCATTCCTATAACCTAGACCTAGCTAACTCTCCCAGCAAGCCATCGCGAACCTCCGTAACTACGCCGCGCCGCTCACAAATCTCTACCACAAACTTCCACTGTCCCGGCGGGCGGCGGTGTTACTACTGCTATTCGCGGACCGCCGCGGTGATCTTAGGGTCGTATTGACGGTCCGGAGCGCAAAGCTGAATAGTTTTGCAGGACATGTTGCATTTCCTGGTGGTGCGTCTCTCTTTCAGCTCATAGGGGTCCGGAGGTTAGAGGGGTGAGAGGTGTGAGAGGTGGCTGAATATTTAGCAGGTAAAGCCGATGCTGGCGAATCAGCAATCCATACCGCCCGGCGCGAAGCCTTCGAAGAGATCGGGCTGCCGCTTGACCCCCCGCCGTCCTTCGCACCGAGGGCATTCACAATCGAGCACTTGACCGAGCTCCCACACTCGCTGGCCGTGACGAATCTGGGTGTACGGCCATGTGTCGCCTTCCTGCACTGGGATAGGCGTGGAAGCGCCGTTGAAGAGGATTTGGTGCCAAGGGTGGACGAGAAGGAGGTTGCAAAGGTTTTCACCGTGCCATTGGAAAGATTCTTGGGGGAGAAATATGGCGTTGATGCTAAGTGCGGCGCGGACCCCGAGAGTGTGGATGGGGTGGGGTGGTATAAGGGGAGTTGGGTGCCGTGGAATGGGAAGAGCTGGAAGTACATACGCCTTCCATCTCTGTGATTTTTGTTGGTATACTTTAAGAGACTGATAGTAGGTGTAGGATGCACGAATTCCAAGCCCCCGTCTGGGACGCTGGTACACTCACACGCTACCGCGTGTGGGGGATGACAGCCCGGATACTAGTCGACGCCGCACGAATAGCGTACGGCCGGGATCCAGAGTTTAATTTTGTGGAGAATGTGGGCGACGAGGAGATGATTTGGGAGCTGCTGGAGGAGGGGGAGATGAGTCGGCCGCGGGAGGGGAAGGAGAGTAGCATGATATACACTCGTGCGGAGAGGAAAAGGGAGAAGCTGTAATTAGCTAGTAGGCTTAGAGTGTAGTGTAGAGTAGAGGTTGTGTAGTGTAGAGTAGATTGCTCTTTTGTGCTCTCTTTATATGAGGTGGGTTCCTACGGGACGGGGCGGGCGAAGGTGCAAATGGAGGTGCAGGTGCAAGTGCGTCATAGTGTATCACTCGACTCGCGTTTATGGTGGTAGATATGTTCTCGGGATAATACGATAAGGCCAAATCATTAAGATCGACTTACTCAACTATAGGAGGTGCATAGCTATATAGTCAACGACTAAGAAAAGAAACCCCATGACCTCCTCATATCATCTCTCACATGAGACCGAATAAATGATGAACGGGGAAAGTCACACGGCTCTTTAGCTACATCCCAACTCTTACGTCCCATATTATCTTTTAAACGCCCCCCACCCCCACCGTTATTACGCCCATATACCTGCGCGCATAATGAACTCAGAACTAGGGGCTATCCAAACCCTATACCCTCCCCACATAAGTTCTTGTACCGGTCTCGAATGAGATTAAGCTCTATGATTCGCTACCTGAACCCATGTAGTCATATTCCAGTCTCAGATATCCTTTACTTCTGTCCCTTCCCGTGGGCGTTGAAACAGAAGTAAGGACTACCATAAAGACACCCTGTAGTCTACTCGTTGACCTCCTCTCGTTGTCTGGTGTGGTGCCAAAATCAACGTCAAGAAAGTCAATGAGAGGAACTGCACGGTTCTCGGCTGTCTAGCTTTTATGATATCCGCGGTCTCGTATATTTTCTGTGGCTATATCGAAGGTGGACGAGTTTGACCTTCTTGTTCAGTGCTTATATCTATATTGTGTATATTATACCGCAATCAAGACGTGAGCATGAACGAGGAACCACACGGTTCTAACTATCCAGATTCCAATCACCTCCTCAGCCCCGGGTATTTCTCTTATTCTCAAATGATTTTAACCCTTTTTTAGGATCCCGCATTCCCCACATTCTTACGCCCGGATACTCTCAGCCATATCCTTATATCCACGGTATAAAGAAGAAACTGCGGACTACCATACAGCTCCTCGTGTTTTCATTTGCTTCCGTCCGACACGAGACCGACGACAAAACGAAATAAAATATGAGAGGCCACATAGCTGTCCAACTGTTCAACTCCCCGAAAACCCGCATCCTGTATCTCCCAGGTCCATATCCACACCCAAAACTACCACCGCAAGCCCGCATCAGCACAAAGTGAAACCAAGATACCCTGTAGCCTCCTCGTATCGCCTCGTGCGTCGCCTCTTGCCATAAAACGACGGCGAGTACGAACGAGAGGAGCTACACGGCATCTCCCTATCATACTCCCATGCATATCCACTTCATAGTTAACAATCTGAATCTGACACCCTGTAGTCCCCTCGTTTCTCCTTACCTTGCCGGGCACCGCTCAGCTACTAAGAGAGAAACGAGTGAAACTACACGGCTCGCACCAAAACGTCAAAACCCACAAAAAAGCCGCTGTAAAATTACCCACGCCTCCCACCCATCCCCTTGTCTCTCTAAGATTAACAGGGGGATGGATTTGAAGTAGGAATCTGGGGTTCTCCAGTCCCATGATATTCGTAATTCTCTCGTGCCCCTTATTCTGACATCTATATCTAACATCAATGCCCACAAATATCGAAGACTCACTTCAACTTCTAGGAAGAGATATAGGATGCTCTGTAGCCCCCTTGTTGGATGCCCTCACCCCATTCCAGAATATGGAACGTTGCTGAGAAGGTCCAGCGAGAGAAACCACACGACCCAAATCAAATGATATCATAAAGCCTCACGTCTTCCCACATTCCCTTGCCGCTTTAAAAGCAGGCTGGAAATAGATCAGACACGGAAAATTCACATGATTTTCGCAGCTGCAAAGTTTGAAAGAACAAGATTGATATCCTGTGATCTCCCCCGTACAGCCACCCCCGCCGCGCCCATACGAGCAAGCAGCAAAGATAGGCCACACGAGGGAACCACACGACTCTGCAAGTTTTTCAAGTTTCAAATTGTATCAAATGTCCCGGAATCACCTTCTCCCCTCCATATTCAAATTCCATCAAACGTCCTGTCTCATGTCCACCCCTTATCACCTCACACCAAAGCGTAGATCACAGAAGAAGGACAAAGGGAAACACATGGTTCTTCAGCGATAGCCCAGATGAATTCAAATATCCATTGTATCAAATTGTTTGTACTGCCCCGAATAGCCCCATATATCCTGCATGCCTCTTCGTCTCCGCTCTACTCCGAGTGAGAGGATGTGAAGACAACGCATTATCTGCTAAACGCATGCTATTAAACTATATCCCTGTGTATCCTGCGTGTGACTCTCCTGCGTCTTTCCAGAAAAGGACTACATGGAATCACACGAGAAACACAAACGGGACCAGCTCACGAGTAGATAAGAGACCCTGCGGATCCCCCAGCCCACCCTGGTGGACCATATTCGCAATAGATAATAGTCAATCCTCAAAGGGACGAGGATATCACGTGATAAACCTCACAATGTGGAAGAAACCCCTATGGTCCCTCCGTTCCAGTGCCGGCTTCCTTTCCACAACAGAGGGGAACGCCAAACCTCTAGAACGAGGAAACCACACGGTTCTCAAGAGCCAACCCACGATTTGGAAGAAGCACTCTGTAGCCTTCACGTCCACACCACAATGTTTCCCTAATGGGGATGACGTTTTGTAGGGACGAAGAAGGCCACATAGTGTTCTTAGGCCGCCAAATATGTCCACGATGTGGGTCTTCTTGTGCTGATTCTGTATGTTCTTGGGACAATCGAGGGTCATATTTTGACAGAAGGTGAGAGACGTGGGGTAATAAAGGTAGATGGAGGGGGAGAGCGGGAACTCGCAAAGGAAGGAGAGAGATGAGGTGTAGAGGTGGAGGGGAGAAGGGGATGAGCAGTTGAGGCTATCCAGATGGTTGTAGTTTATCGTGGGGTAGGGGTATTGAGATGACGATGAAGCGTGATGTGGGAAAAAGGTGTGTGTAATTGCGATAAGGGTGATGGATGAAGGAAGATGATTGTTGGGAAAGAGAGATATAATGACGGTGTTCGTGATGGATGAAGAAGAGATGTTTAGTATGAAGGATGGATAGGAAGAGGTGAGGATTAAGGAGAGATGGGGTGGAGATGGTGGTGGGGTAACAGTAGATTTGCGTTGTGTGCGGAGAAAAAAAAATGTAGGTAGAGGGGTGGTGAGGAGAAGAAGCAGAAAAGAGAGTGTAGAAGAGAGGAAGGTGTGCAAGAAAAGGAGAAAGTGATGGCGAGAAGAAGGGAGAAGGGAGAAGGGAGAAGGGAGAAGGGAGAAGGGAGAAGGGAGAAGGGAGAAGGGAGAAGGGAGAAGGGAGAAGGGAGAAGGGAGAGTGGAGAGTGGAGAATAGAGATGAGTCTTGATGGAAACGAGGAGAGCATTTAATTGGGAGAGTGACATAGAGAAAAGAATGTTGATGGAAAGAAGGGAGGAGTGGAAGGATGGAAAGAAGGGAGGAGTGGAGGGATGGAAAGAAGGGGGAGAAGTGGAAGGATGGAAAGGAAAGATATGGGGACACAGTGGGGTGCTGGCGTGAGAGGTTATGGAAATTGAGGGCGCAGGAAGGAGGGCACAAAATACAGAAGCACATGCCAAGACGTAGATAACCTTGAGGGCTACCACTCAACAACATTGCTCCCTTGTGGTAGCTGGCGTGCACTACGATGCACTCCGAGCCCCACCTCGATGCTATCCCCCAAAACTCACCCGGCAGTCTCTTCCCCAACACCACATTGTTGAACCAGACGCTCCACACATGACCACGTGATATATGGATATGATTGGACTTTCTGCCGTGGCCCTCAGGTTGTATATATGATATATTTTTAGAACTCACCCGCGATGCGGTCAGTTTGTATACACATTGATGCTTCAAATGGAAATAACAAAGGTGAAGTTCACCTCAGTCTTGTCGCCGACATGAGACACAAACCGGGAAGCAGCTTCTCGCGTATTACGGCTATTTCCCCATCTTTACTCGTGTGGTAATGATAATGCGGTAATGATATGGGCCGGGAAGAGGGGAGGAGGGGCATCTATCTTTTCGGCGAGTGATATGTCATGATTGGCCGTAGCCCGAAGCTGTCTTGTAAATCTTGGGCAGTAAAAGCTTCTTTGCCCTATAATATTCCCAAAACTTACTAGGGTATAAAACAACACATGGACTAGAACCCCTTCAGGATTACCTTGGGCTAAATCGTGGAGTTTTCAGTAGTAGTGAGTGTTCCAACATCTAGGCTCATTCACCTCATAGCTACCAGCTCGCCACAACGCTGACAACAAAACAGATTTACCGCTATATATATTTCCAGGGGATCCACCAATACCCCGAGTATCCGATAGAACTATCTCTCCTTAGTCAGTCCATAGCGAGTGATTCCTCATGTCCCACCGCCAAGGCCATCGACGTAACTGATCTGAAACCGCAGTACCTATCATCTTCCCTGCCACATACCAACCCCCCCTGTAAGTACCTCCCCCCGCCATCTCCCCCCACCTCCTATCGATCCCACATCCATTTACATATCTCAAACCCCGTACACAGATCCCCGTACACATAGAAGCACACACACACACATATACATACATACATACACGTTATGGAGCACATCGATTCCTTCGACGACGTCCCATGGAAGAGTGGCACCGATGATGATGACACAGACAACTCACGGCCTGCTACGTCCTACTCGGGAGATGTCCCAACAACACTAGAGGACGACGAAATGGAGCCACAGGCTGGACCTAGTGCCGATGCCGTGGATCTAGCTGGCATAGGAATCGAGGGAAAACTCATTACCACTGTTGGGGACCCACAGACAGTCAATGACGGGACCAAGGACGCATTCGTATCCTACCAAGTTACCACCGATGTGAGAGACCTACACCGAACTCAAAAACTAAAGCTATCCCATACAAGCTTTCATCTAGGAGCTATAGCTAACACCCCCCACCCCCCCTACCCCCCATAGACCAACTTCACCTCCTTCCTACGCCATCACACCGTCGTCCGCCGGCGCTTCACAGACTTTGTCTTCCTGTACAAAGTGCTCTCGCGCGAGTACCCGCAATGCGCTGTCCCGCCACTGCCAGACAAACACAAGATGGGTGAGCTCCTCTCCAGGACCTTTGAGGCCACGGCTCCTTCGCGCCGCACCCACTGACTATCTTCCAGAGTACGTCCGCGGCGACCGCTTCGGCCCCGACTTCACCGCGCGTAGAGCTCACTCGCTCCACCGTTTCCTGAACCGCCTGACGCAGCATCCGGTCCTCCGAAAGGCCTCGCTGCTACATGTTTTCCTCGAGACCCCCGACTGGAACGCTCATATGCGGAAACGTCCCGCGAGGGGTTCACCCGCTAATACGAATGACCAGGGTGGAGTGTTTGACGGATTGACGGACACGTTCTTGAATGCGTTCAGTAAGGTGCATAAGCCAGACAGACGCTTCATTGAGGTCAGGGAACGTGCAGATAAGCTCGATGAGGACCTTGGCCACGTTGAGAAGATTATTTCTCGCGTTGTACGCCGTGAGGCGGACTCGGAGGCTGATTACGCAGACCTGTCGAAGGAGTTCCTGAAGCTGGTTGACCTCGAGCCAGAGCTCGCAAGGCCAATCACCGTCTTTGCAGGAGCAGTCCAGGCAACGAGTACAGGCCTAAAGACGCTGAAGGAGCACACAGACCAGGACTATCTCGGGTCACTGCGTGATATGGAGAGCTATATTGTCGCCCTCAAGTCACTCCTCAAGACAAGAGAACAAAAGCAGCTTGACTACGAGGCACTCACAGACTACCTCACTCGGGCCGCTGCAGAACGTGATCAGATTGCCTCTGCGCCTTCAGGCACCACCGGCCTGAGCGGACCAACGGGCTTCCTTCGCTCCAAGATTGAAGACGTTCGCGGTGTCGACCACGAGCAGAGCCGCCGTGAGCGCGTACGCAAGCTCGAGCTCAAAATCGAGGAGCTGACCTGCGAGAGCGAGAATGCGAGGAACGTCACAGAGATGTTTGACGAGGAGGTTGTGAAGGAGGTGGCCAACTTTGAGAGGATCAAGAGCAACGAGATGAAGGATACCCTTGGCAGCCTCGCTGCAGCGAACGTTGACTTTTACAAGGGCATGATTGAGACGTGGGAGAGGATGCTGATGGAGGTTGAGATCGACGCGGCGGAGAATGTGCAGTTGCACCGCACCGTCTCGCCATAAGTTTTAGTAGTAGTAGTGGTGGTGGTAGGTTGGTGAATGAAAATGGGTGAATGGGGCGGGGCGTTTGGGATGGTATTGGAATGTTAATGGGGGCCTCAATGGGAGGGCCAATGTAGTTTTATCTTGGGCTGAGCTGCAGCGCCTTTCTGCTTCTTCTTCTTTCTTTCTTTTTTTTTTTTATTGCTTGTTATGATCTCCTTTTTCTTTCTTTCTGTTTTCACTCGCAATGGGCCGTACTGTCTGTTCTGTTTGTCTGGCCATCACGATAATCACGGGTCTACATGTTAAGCTAGATGCTACTTCCTCCATGTCATCTAGAACCAACCAATAAAAGTTTTTTTAACAACTTTCTTCCTCTCTTCCTCTACTGCTAGCCTACGTACTGCTATATCCCCCCACCCTCTCCTCCACCCTAACCTCGATCCGTCCCTCCTCAATCTCCTTCCCATTAATCCTGATTCCCGCAGTCATAACATCACCCGGCACAACCCGGCCAATACCCTTTGGTGTGCCCGTGAGCACGAGATCATCCTCATACAGCGTCGTGACCCCAGATACGTGCTGCAGCAGCCGCGGGATCTTGAAGAGCATGAGGTCGGTGTTGTCCTCTTGCCGGAGCTGCCCATTGACGCTGAGGTGCAGGGTTACGTCGTGGGGGTTGGGGATCACCGACTTTGGGATGAAAGCTGAGACGGGGAGGAAGGTCTTGAAGCCTTTGCAGAGGGTCCAGGGGAGACCTTTGGTTTTGGCGGATTCTTGGTCTGTAGGCTCGTTAGAACTTACATGTGCATAACCTTCCCCAATTATATGGAGAAATAAACTTACAGTTCCGCGCCGTCATATCGATGCCGACGCACCATCCTTTCACGGCCCCTAGCGCATCCTCTTCGCTCAGGTCGTCACATTCATGCCCGATTACGGCTGCGAGCTCGACTTCGTAGTGGAGGTCTACGCCGCGAGGACAGAGAACGGGACCGGCGTTGGGTTGGAGGAAGGAGCTGGGGGGTTTGAGGAAGAAGAAGGGCTCCTTGGGGGTTGTGTTTTTGAGCTCCTTGATGTGGTCGGCGTAGTTGCGGCCGATGCAGGCGATTGTGCGGGGGGGACGGAGGAGCGTGCGCTGGATTGGATGGGAGTTAGTTTGGGTGGGAGAGGAGAGGGATGGGATATTGAGGGGGATTACCGTGAGGGACATTATGGGATTGCTGGTGCAATTGGGGTTGAGTGGAGTGGGGTGAGGGTGCAATTGGAGCTGCTGGTGGAGTCGGAGTTTGTTGTTTGGAGATGGCAGTTGGGGGGGGGGGGGGGAATGACTCTTTTGTAGGTTTCCCTTGGGGGAGCTGCCGAGGTTGGTCTGGTTGTTACTGCAGGGATCCGGCGGGTGAATTTATAGCCTGCGCCGGGGAATTGGTAACGAGTTGCTCAAGGCACGTACCGAGGGGAGCTAATTGCTGTAGGTGAACGCAATACGGGGAGGGGGGGGGAGGGAGGGGGATTATAAATTATTAGAAATATGGTATATACAGGTAAGTGGTAAGTGGTAAGTGAATGGTCTAAGGGCTATTGAGGTAAGTAGATATGTAGAGTAGGGGCATTGCAGGTAAGAAGAGCTTCGGCTGGCTGGCCAAGGGTCAATGATTGGAAGTTGGGTGGGTGGGTGGGTGGGTGGGTGAGTCAATGATCGATCAAGTTCTTAGGGATGACCGTGCTGAACATAAATTTGCAAATTGAGACCCTTACTTCAAAGCCCACGAGTTCAACAAACTGCTGTCTAAATGGGTTTATCCACAGTCATGTTTTTCTTTTTTTTTTCTTTCGAGTTTTGGACTAACTACATGTACCTACTGTAATCAACCCCAAGCACACGGCAGTATATCATCGTTGGCATTATATTGAAGCTACAATGTATAGAGTATTAGATAGCCTCTTTGGAGATAAAGCCTGTGAATTATTTCCTGGATTCTGTAATTTAGGAATGATGTTTCCTTGTATCAAACACCCTCTACCTAACTGTATTTGATCACGTGATGTATCAAGATCTCAGAATATGGAAAAGTCTATTGTATTGTAATTATTTGTATCTGGAGCTGTTGACCCTGGAAAAGTTATGGCTGTCAGTGATGCTTATAATAATAAAGTCAATAAATACTTGTAATCATCGATATCATGTATCTGTAGTCAGTCTGTGTAACCCTGCTCCTCTTCAGCCAAGCTCCAGGCAAACCCCGAACATCTTTCCCCGAATCTCACGAATCTCAACATCACGCATCACGAAATCACGCTCACCTTTTCCTCTCGTCCTCTTATACCCCCTACATCTTCCTAATACCTCCTATATCCCTTAAAACCCCTTCCCATACCTCCATCATGACCTCAACAACCGACGCCGCCGCCCATGCCCACACCACCGACTTCTACACTCTTCTCTCCCTCCCTCCCCCACCCGCCGACCTCTCCCCTTCAGCTCTCCGAAAGGCCTTCCGCCAAACCTCCCTCAAATGGCACCCGGACAAAAACCCGGATCCAGCAGCAGCAGAACAATTCCACTTACTCACCATCGCCTACGACGTCCTCTCGGACCCAGCAACCCGCGCAGCATACGATGCTGCGCGCGCATCAATCGCGGCCAAGAAGCGCCGCACGGAGGCATTCGATGTCGACCGCCGGCGCATGCAGGAGGATCTGGAGAATAGAGAGAGGGGCGCGAAGCGTGCTCGCACGGAGGAAGCACAGAGGGAAAGAGAGGAGCGGGAGACGATGGAGAGGCTGCGGGCTGAGGGTGCAGAGTTGAGGCGAAAACGGGAGGCGGCGAGGTCTGCGGCTGCAGCTGAGGTGGAGGAGGAGGAGAAGGAGATGGTAAAAGAGGAGCCGACGAGGTTCACAGAGCTGGATCGGACGCTGAAGGTGCGGTGGCGGCAGGCTAAGGCACTGGATGCCGAGAAACTCCGGGAACTGTTTGGACGGTTTGGCACGGTGCAGGATGTTGTTGTTGTTGTGCCGGCCAAGGCGGGGGAGAAGGAGAAGAAGTACCGCACGGCCTTGGTGGTCATGGCGTCCATTGTGGCCGCCCACAAGGCTGTCTGTGAGGCGGGGAGCCTTGGGGGAGTGAAGGATGTGGCCTGGGCTGGAGGGAAAGAACCGGATCTGTCCCATGAGCCGGCGTCTAAAACACCACAGGAAGGGTCTTCAGAGCCAAAGAAGTTCTCTTGGGCCCCCCCAACGGCAAAGCCAAAGTTCTCGTTTGGTGCGTCCTCCTCGTCGGCGGCATCAGGGACAGACTATGAGAGCATCACGCTCATGCGCATGCGTGCGGCGGAGAAGGCACGGATTGAGGAGGAGATTCGAAAGGCAGATGAGGAGGCTGAGGAGACCTAGACCTGGTTTCTTTCCTCCTTCCTTCCTTCCTTTCCTCCTGTAGTTAATATTAGTAGATTTCCTTGCTTTTTAAGGCTGTATTTTTTTCTTCTTTTTAGACTGGGTGAACTCTCTTTTTAAGTGGTGTTACAATGGTGTATTCTCTGCCAGACATTAACGGTGTCGATATCTTTTCTCTATATATATATATATAATAATTAGAGCGTGGGGTTGGTTGGGATAATGGTGAATATGAACTTGCAGTGGTTACAGCTCTGGGGCTATCCAGCCATGTCAGCTGGATGATGAGCCTTTAGGATATAGGGGGGGCTACACGGGGGAATTGGGGAATGGGGTCAAGAGCTGGAAGCAGCTAGTCTTGCTGCTCAGATGTTCGTTTTGTGTTTTCTCGGTTTGTAGATCTGGATGCACTGCAGTTTACGCTTTGTTGATTTCTGTATAGTAGGGGGATGCGGTGAGAAACACTGCGGGCCGGGTTGGGTTGGGTTCATGGCACAGCAATTAGGAGTTATAGTGCCTACATCGATGCTGGGGTTGTCTTTGATTTTAAAACTATGGTGTAGTGATTGGGAACGAGAATAAGTTAATCCGTTATATACTTATCGAGTCAAATGCTTTGGCCTAGCTGCTGCATTTCTGTCTGGCCGGAATAGGGTTATTATGGCCCTATATCCATTATATTGGCAGATTGCGGGTATCTTCTTTCTTCGTGAGCCTTTGGACTGCATGTATTGATTGGCCCACGTGTGCCCCTCTCGCCCAAAGTCCCGGTCATGAGCCATCACTCGGCAAAGACAGCGACTGTATTGTGGCTTTCAGAGTAGATGTGGTGTGTAGGGTATTGAGTGGTGTGTTTGGGGGGTGGTGCGCGGTATTAGGGGTGATGGGAGGGAAGGGAGATGGAGTGGGAGAGCTCCTGGTGATGTGTAATGCTGATATACACCCTCCTGGCGGCAGGTATTGTCTGCATACATGATGTATCGCTGCTGGTTATACTTTATATACATGTAATCTCACCTACACGGCGGAGCCTACCTACTACATGTATTAATCATGGGTTTATGGCCTTGCGGTCTTGGGGTGTGTGCCCATCCCCCCCTCGGCCCTCACACTACACACTATTCTCTCAGCCACCCATTTACTTTATGTCTCGTCGGCGGGTATTAATAGAGGCGATCTTGGGCGGACGAGTGCAGTGATCTTTACCTGTTGGTAATGCATAGCGTGCCCTGTGATCTACGAGGGATACATACTTGCTCTGTGGGTGTCTTGTCTTGCCTGGCCTGATAGAGCTGGTCCTCTTTCCGCCCTGGGGTATTTGGGGGGTTTTGGATTGGTACGTAATGATTTGGAGATATTGTTGTGGGGTGGGGTGGTGGGGTGGTGGGGTGGTGGGGTGGTGGGGTGGTGGGGTGGTGGGGATGCTGGTTGGTTTTGGCTTCGTGGATCAGGGTTTGTGGGGTCTTGCTTGGGCAGTAAGGTTATATTGACGTCTCTACAGATAGACGAGAAGATGGCCTTTGTCACACTCATACTCTCAGGTTAGTCTATCTCAGCTTTGGCTCTGGCTCGCGGGTTTTGTGGCTGCATGGGGGGTCCTTTTGGCTTCATCCCTTGACCAGACCACCTCTACTATTCCCTTGCCCCCCCCCCCCCCAGCCAGACACACTCTTGGTGTCTTTGAGGCCAATAAACACGATAAATAATACCCACATCTGTGTAACTACCCTGGGAGTAAGTAAACTGGTCTGAAATAAGCTACAGGGAATGCAAGTCGTAAAGTAACAAACAAAAGACCCTAAAGGTGTCTTTAAAGAAACTCATCAGCAAAGACCCCTCTGGGGGTCATGATTTTAGATCAAAGAACGCGACATATTATCCCGCCAATTCCAATGCTCACACGTTTGCCAACCCCCGTCGAGCCACAAACATTTAAGGAATGTGCGAACCTCACCCGCCTATAGAACTCTAGAGCGGCCATGGGATTGATATACGCCCATGCTAGGGCGATTGTTAACCTCACAGACTATACTTATAAGGAAAACTCTCAATCTTAACAACTTTAAGCCCTTTCAACTATGCAAGTCCGAAGTATGTTGGTCCTGCTATGCAAAACAGCCTTATTTTATAGCCTCATAACACCAATCAATTATCATACCAACCAGCATAAATATCAAGTATTATCTACCAACACCGTCGTCTAGGATTTCCACCTAGACACCTCCTGACTAACCGACCCCGTGTGTCCTACCGCCAATTTTTCGCTTGTAGGTAGGTACTCTTAGCTTAAACCAGGAGTGCTCTTCTTTTGGTGCCCTTCGACCTCAGAAACCCTAATCCACAAGAACTACTATCTACTACAAGACTAGTACTTACTCTAGTGAGCCAACGATCGAACAACAATCACCACCCAATCAGGACCCTTAACTAGCACTGCAGCCATTTCTGTATTAACCAAAGATTTCTCCAGGTCAGGGTTAATGGTTACTCCACGATCGCAGTCTCGAATCTTTTCCACTCTACAACACCCCACTCACTGATCGCGGGGATAAATCGGGACATAGACATATCTATAAAAAAAAATGGTAATGATAATAATCACCACCAGTTGTCCCAAGCCCTAACCCCAACTAGTCTACATAATACATACAGCCTCTGTAGGATTACCGATCAAGGGCTTCTAACCAATGATATCGCTCCAATCTAGTGATCTTGCACGCCACATTTCCGTAAAAATTCCATCAGAAGCTGTACCTACCAACTAGTCTACCACCATGTCACTCGTTATGAAACCTCCATAAGATCAAAAGATCAAAAGATTCGATTCGACCAGTAACGGGCCACATCAGGCCGGTTTCCAATCCACCTACAAACATCTCAAATTACTGCTCAACGGCACAAGCATCCATCCATCCCCCACCGTCTCCCCCACAAAGAGAAAGGAAAAAAAATCCCACCCACCGAGAATAGGAAATACGCAGCCAGAAATCACCCAATCTGGTCCGATGTGTGCCCGATCGGTCGAGTCAAGATGACTGGGATTACTCCATATTGATTGGCACCACTGAAATTTCCCCGCACCCCACATCATCATTTCGGTCTGTTGCCATGGTTAGTCCGCACTTCTGTTATTTCCCCCCACTCTAGATATAAATTGCCGCCTAAAAAGAAAATGACCTTAGTAAACCAAGGATCGAGTATTAATGATGACGGTGACACAAATAGAACGTAGATATCATTACTTTTCCCCCGCGTCCTCAAACACCACACTTCTCGAATTCTACAAAACAAAGGAGAAGGAAAAAGGAAATCCAGAAAAGAAAAGAACGAGAAACGAGAACGAATATATTCCCGTTCCTCACCACCCCAATTACCCGCGTAAGTTCGAGAATTGCAGCTGTCCAGCCAGATCGTTTTGAATTTTGGAAAAAACAGAATGCATCCCCCAAACCCCAGAGTAAAAAAACCAAACACACATACAATCGTATAGAAGATCAAAGTATCGATGGACTAGAAAAGAAGAAACAAGAGATAGGACACCACCACTCGCAGACCTTCCGCACCTGTAATGGGTAGCCCAGAAGCCCTACGTCGTAACTTTACGGTTTTAAAAGGTTTTTTTTTTTTTGATGTACTTGAATGACGTTTAAATAAGGTCGGCAACATTCCTAAGATATAGTTAGCAAAGAGGTAATGATCATAATAAATTATCTGGGATACAAACATTGGCATCTCTTCAATCTGGGTCGAGTAGAATTGCTCGATCTCACGCATCATGCGGACATCGTCCTATAGCGGTCAGCCACTGAATACCCAAGAACACAAAGTTAATCGACTTACAGCGGTGACGAAGTTGATAGCAACACCCTTTCGTCCGAAACGACCACCACGGCCAATACGATGGATGTAGTTTTCACGGTTAGCAGGGAGGTCGTAGTTAATGACCAATGAGACCTGCTGGACATCGATACCACGAGCCAACAAATCAGTCGCGATCAAGACACGTGAAGATCCTGAACGGAACTCCTTCATAATCAAATCACGCTGAGTCTGGTCCATATCTCCGTGCATAGCGGAGACGGTGAAGTCACGCTGGGTGAGCTTCTCGGTAAGCCAGTCGACCTTTCTGCGGGTGTTGCAGAAAATGACTGCCTGGGTGATTGTGACAGTCTCGTACAAGTCGGAAAGGGTATCAAGTTTCCAATCTTCCTTCTCAACAGCAATGTAGAACTGCTTAATACCTTCGAGGGTCAATTCGGCCTTCTTGACCAAGATACGGACGGGATCGCGCATGAACTTTGTGGTAACCTCCAAGACATCTTGAGGCATGGTAGCAGAAAGCAGGACGACCTGAGTCGACTGAGGCAAGAGCTGAAAGATATCATAGATTTGTTCCGTGAAACCACGCTTGAAACAGAAGGCATGTTAGTAAAAAAAAACACCAGGTAAAATATATGATCTACATACAGATAACATCTCATCAGCCTCGTCAAGGACGAAAAGCTTGATCGCGTCGGTCTTCAAGGCGCGGCGTTGGATCATGTCGTGGACACGTCCGGGAGTGCCAACAACAACGTGGACACCGTCCTGAAGGATCTTCATGTCGTCACGGACAACAGTTCCTCCGATACAGGCGTGGCACTCAACGTTCATGAAGTCACCAATGGCGACGACAACCTTCTGGATTTGCTGAGCAAGCTCACGAGTGGGCGCCAAGATCAAGGCCTGGCATTGCTTCAGGTTTAGATCAATCTTCTGGAGAACGGAGATAGAGAATGTGGCGGTCTTTCCGGTCCCGGACTGGGCCTGAGCAATAACATCGCGGTCTGAAGCAAATATGATTTAGTGAGGATGTCGCAGAAATGTTTTTACTTTGTGTGTAACAGCAGCGGTTGTCATGCAGAGTGGGCGGGATGGTGGGGCAAAAGAGGGGTAGTACTCACTGTTGATCACGGGAAGAATGGCGCGCTGCTGAATAGCAGAGGGACGTTCGAAACTATTTCATGATGAGTTTAGTCTAAACTAAAAATTGGTTGATTTGGATCTTCTCACCCGTAAGCGTAGATACCTATATCAAAATGTTAGCATGGAAAATGTCTTGGCAGCGCACAATAACGCTGCAGGAACATCAAACTAAGATGTCAGGAAATGTTTCAAAACTAACCTCTCAAGAGTTCAGGCTTGAGATCCATGCTATCGAAGTTATCGACGGTCTCATCGTAGTTGGACTCGATTTGTCCCTAATGAAAAGAAAATCATGTGAGTTCAAACGTTCAAATTTTGATGTGACCCCGCCAAAGCCAGCCCCGCAGTCCTGTGCGGAAAATGCCCCAAGGCTTAGAGAGCAAGGTACGGGGGTGGGGGGCAAGCAGGGCTGGCGATGCGCGAAAAAGTATATCCTCCGAGGAAGGGGAACTTTGGGCTTACCTCGACATCTTTCAAACCTTCGGTGGCCATATTGGGTGGTTGTTCGATTTTTTTTATTTAATTCTAAAGAGACAAAAAAACGATTAGTAAAACCTTCCCTAAAGAATCCTAGCCAGTAAATTTGAAATCCATACTCTTTAAAGCAAAAGGCTATCAAAAGAGTCTCTACTGATATGAGAGACTTGAGTGTGATGGATGGTGGTTGTAAAGTGGTGAGATGGATGAGAGGAGGGAAAGGAGGAGGGGGACAGCAGTTCAAATAAAGCAAAGCAAAAAAAAAAAAAAACGAGGGGTGCCCACAAGTGCAGACTGTTTTTTTTTCCCAAGCGATGTAACCCGCCACATCCCCCCACTAACCAATCCGGTCACTTATGTCTAGAATAGAATAGATCCGCGGGCCTCCACCAGTCATCCTCATCCAATACCATGTTAAGAATTATGTTAGGATGTATTATCGAGCTAGGTGGCCGGAGCATGCCCAAATTGGCATAAGGCACGAGCCACAGTCACACTGTGAAGAAGTAAAGTCAAAAACCTTACATCACACACATCAATTCGGAAAAACGATATCAAGTGTGACAGTAATGGTTCCTTCAACAACTATTTTGGATTTTGTACCTTCTCCACCATCTAAACGACAGAAGATATCGTCAGTTGTTGTCGAAGGAAGCACTGAATTCTTTGATCCTTCAATATCCAAAAAAAATTCTTTTAAGGATGTGGTGACAATTTCTCTCCATCCTCTTCGGATAAAACCTAGCGGAAACGCCTACACCTCGGAATTGAATCTCCGTGATACCTCAACAGGATCCTTCGCAGTCTTCTCCGACGAATTGATAATCGATATACTTGGATATCTGGATGCCAAAGACCTTAACCAGTTGGGATCTGCGAGTAAGGGTCTTTATGCCTTTAGTCGTCACGAAGAGCTATGGAAGACGCTGTTTATAGAGTATGCACAATCTTCAACCTTAAAGTTCAGGCTCCTGCATATCGAGTCTATATATCTTCTTTCTCTTCGGATTATCTTCCACCCTTTTACCTATGGCTAACCCATATTCCCCTTAGATCACCTATGGCTAACCCATATTCCCCTTAGATCACCTATGTCTAAACTTCCATTCACCTGGCGTGGAACTTGGCGTCGAACATATCTATCATTACCTCGTAGCAAAGAGACCCTGATACCAACCGCAAATCTATTTTCTGATGCCCTCCATAGGCCCTTCCACATGTCCCAAATCACGCTTGGGCTTTACGTTTCCAAGATCCCTCAACAGAATGCTATCCTCTGTCTCTCTGAAATGACTGCAGGGGATTTTAACGACAAGTATTCTACTACACCGTTTATACTTACACGCCCGGTGAAAGATTGGCCGGGGTATAAGGAATGGACAATTGCGTCCTTGGTGGACAGGTACCGTGATGTACGCTTCCGCGCTGAAAGTGTAGATTGGCGGCTTAGTGATTATTATGATTACATGAGAGACCAAACGGATGAAAGCCCATTGTATCTTTTTGACCGGGCATTTGTAGAGAAAACAGATGGGGAGCTGGGGCGCGGGTTCGTAGTCCCAGAATGCTTTGGGAAAGATTATTTTGAGGTACTCGGAGAGGAGAGGCCTGATAGACGATGGATGATTCTGGGGCCTGGGCGCAGTGGCAGTACGTTCCACAAAGTAAGAAATCGTGCATCCCGTGCTTAGAAGGAGTTAATGGTTCTAATAACCATGGTAATAGGACCCAAACGCAACATCGGCCTGGAACGCCGTTATTGAAGGAGAGAAATACTGGATAATGTTTCCTCCAGGGTCTCCTCCACCCGGCGTCTACGAATCTGAAGATCACAGCGAAGTTACATCGCCTTTGAGTATTGCAGAGTGGCTTGTAGGCTTTCATCGTGAGGCAAGAAGAACAAAAGGGTGTCGAGAAGGCATTTGCAAAGCCGGCGAGATATTATACGTCCCATCAGGTAATTGATACCACAAGAGTAATCGGCGCTGCCCCTAAAAACATAATAACGTCAATATAGGGTGGTGGCACCTTGTAGTGAACCTTTCGCCATCACTTGCGCTGACCCAGAATTTCATACCGCCAACCCAGCTGTCAAGCGCGATAGAGTTCCTACGAGATCAACCAGGATCAGTTTCTGGGTTCAATACGAACAAAGTAAAAGATCCATACGGATTATTCATGAAAAGGATGGAGGAGCAGTACCCAATAGAGCTTCATGAGGCTTTGGAAAAGCTGGAGAAAAAGAAAAGGACGAAATGGGGCGCTCTAACTGATACAAAGGGGGAAGGTTTTAGTTTTGGCTTTGGATGTGGGGATAGTGATGATGACGAATAAGATAAATTAGGCATGAGAAACGTCAGTTACCACACATTATCAATCTAAGGGCTAAAGTATCGTAAAGTTTAACACAATACGTCTAAGGTACTTACGGCTAAAAAATAGATCAATACAAGCATCACTTTACTACTCTTACTAATAGACGGATAAATCTTATCAATTAGCTACCTAGGCTGTACACACACCTTAGTAAGGGAATACCAAACAGCAAATGGAAACCCAAACTCCGTTGCCACATAAAGTTAGAATTGGCTCAAAATGGGAGGCAGCGAATTGACAAATTTCATCCGCCCAAGGGTATCATATTACGCAGATATTTATATCGAAAGCAATGTATCAATTAGAAAAGCGCCAAAAATATGGTACGCAAATTATACACATTGAAAAAAGAATACCAAAGATAGAACCCTAGCCATCAAATACCACCCCATTCTTCATCCTCCATTTCTTCATCCTCGTCTTCACTTTCAGGCTGAGCTTCGACAGCCTTTTTCTTGGCCTGGCCCTCAGGGGTCTTGTCAAAACCCCAGCTGGTTAATCTCTCATCCAATAATAACTCTCTTGCCCTTACTCTAACCATTTTAGTCGGCGATTTCACCATGAGTATTTGAAACGGCTCGACTAGTTGATCGACGGGTAAGGGATGATCCTTCATATCTTCTGGGCCTAGTTTCTCTAGCTCATCCACAAAGATATCTATCAAATGAAACCGAAGGCCATTGGGTACTTTGTGATCAGTCGGACTATTGTGAAAACATATCAGCTCACTCCCGCCTAAATCACAATGAACAGATTAGGGCAGGGGCTCACTTTAAGGGTACCTCACCCATGACCTTCACAACACTTTCTACGAGACTCGCGTGCCAATTCCTTCCACGCATATACCTGAAGCTGCTCGCCAGGTACATCCTAACGAGCAGGAGGAACTTGTCCATTCTCAGCACGTCAATCCCATTCCATTCCCGGACCATAGTGGTCCAAAATGCTTCCAGAAACAACACAAAGTTCTTCTCCTCCATAGGCGTCAAAAGCTCTGCCAGGTCGGCAGCAAGTCGCTGCTGAGTTCGTGGGCGATCCGACAGCCACATGCCTAAGAAGCTATTTTTCAGCGCTTTATACGCAGAACCACCGCTCTATTGTGAAACTTACAGTAAAAAAGACCTTTCCATAGCTTCAAAAGCTCTATCTGGGTGAAATTCCGTTGTGAGGAAAGGTAGCTGCGCAGCGATGCTACCGCTTTGTCGCGGGTTGGTCGGTCTATTCAAAGCATTAGAGATTATGATACTCTCCGGAATTGTTTGGAAAATAACCTTACCATTTGCAGCCAATTGCTTCACAAATGGTGCTTGCTGAAGTTTTTGGTCGGCCATTCTTTTAAGATTTCGTGATAATGGGGCGGGTGCTGAAGAAAAAAAAAGTTATGATCCAGTGCAACATGAGCCTCACTTTTTGCGGCCGGGTAAGCATGTTACAATTATGCGCTAGAGGCGGGAGTTTCCGATCCCTTCGTCTGTATTCAAACCAGTCAGGCAGGTTTTCTTAAAGTAACATCTCCATGCTAAAAAGGGCTGAAAACTCACCCACCACACGAAGGGATCTGATGAAATACATGTACTTGCAGGTGCATGTAAGTACATAATTTCATTACCAGTACACTCGAGTAAAGAGTAGGAGAATATATGCAGAGTACTTAAGGAAAACACCCTTCACAAAATAGTTATGCTCTTCTACTTTAACTCTTGCTAGGTAATCTCCTCGAGTGATATTACATGAAGAAATTTGCTTAACCAGCATGGCCATTAATTACATGCGTGTACACAGGTCTACAGCTCGTGCCCTCTCATAAAAGCAAGATTTATATAAAGCACCATGAATAAGGGAATTGGGAGGACCTCTGCCTTATTCATTCATCGATACATTTGGATTATGGCAAAGGAGTTCTCGTCAATCAAATTCGACCCATAATTCGCCTGCTAACACCCCAATAAAACAACCATTGCTAATATGATACAGAAATAATTTATCTGCCTCCAGCAGCCTGCTTCATGATCAAAGACTTCAAACCAGTCATCGCATCAACCGCGCTCAGCCCAAGAGATCTCAACGCCACGATTGGGGGAAATGTGGTTCCATATAGCTTGTGAAGCTTATCAATAACTCCCAACATAAGGTGGTTTTTGAAGTATTGCTCGGAGTAGTACGGTTCAAGTGAAAGCACGGAGCCTTGACCAAACGTCAAAAATGTGCGGCGCAAAACACCAAACGAGATGAAGGGCACGCTTACCAATATCCTGCCCATTCCGTACAGCTGTCTCAACGGTCTTGATTAAAGATTGGACATCACCGATTCCTTGGTTCAGTCCCTGTCCAGCAAGTGGATGAACGGTATGCGCAGCATCCCCAATCAATGCAACCCTCTCTCCGATATATGTGTCGGCATGCCTCAACCTTAGTGGGAACGAAGCGACTGATTTATCCTGTACACCTACAATCCTTCCAGGTACGCGCTTGTAATCGAATTGGGTGACCGATTCTCTCCATTTTACTTCTTCTGCGATACCTGAATCAAGATCTTTGATGAAGTCAATATCTACATGACCCAGTCTGAATGCTGCATTGATCATAGCAGTCATATCTGCGGGAGCTAAGGTCTTCAGCTTTGCTGCGTTCTGGGGGGTTGTTGACCATACGAGAGACGCAAAATCACCGGGAAGCTACTATCTATTAGCACCCATACAGATGAGTGAAGTGCAATAGAAACCCACAGGTAATAGTGCTACCGGTCCCGAAGGCAGGAACCTCTGATATGCCGTTTTTTCCATTCCCAAAGAACTCCCTTCGGCCAGCTTCACAGTAGCGACTACGCCGTGACGGTCATAATCCCATCCACGACTTTCAATTCCGGCGAACGTTCTAACGGGCGAGTTTGCACCGTCCGCGCCGACCAGCAATCTAGCCGTTAGCTTCCTCCCACCTGTAACCTCCACTGTAGGCCATGTTCGCAGGTCAAGCTCTCCGTTATCTTCTCCGAAAGAAATGTTTTCAACCCGGGTTTTATCAATCACCTCAACTCCACCAAGCTCCGATAAGCGCGAAAGTAGCCCATGAACAAGGTTAGTATTCTCAGTCATGTATGCGATCGTTTCGCTAGCGGATGGATCCCAATTGAACTCAATCCGTGCGCCTGAAGTGCCATCCCAAACCTACGTAGGCATTAGCAGTGATTAGACCCTCGATTTCAGAATAAGCTCCGTACCTGCATTCCGTGATATGCCTGAACACGATCACGGTCCACATGCTTCCATGCTCCAATATCGGTCAAAAAACCAACCGATCCTGGTGTCAATGAGCTGACTCTATTTGAAAACGTTTGCGGTTCAGGCTTCCAATTTCTCCCGGGAGCCAAATCGAAACCCTCAACAAGCGCAATACGAAGCTCATTTGTTACACTTGATGAACCTGAGGCACGAATCAGAAAGAAAAAAAATTATCCCTGTGAGCTAGGGTATGAACATACGCAGAGAGCTCGCCAACGACAGTCCTGCCGGCCCCCCACCAACAACTACAACGTCGTACAGATCTGCCTTAGTTGCAGTGGCATAGCTTCTCCTCGTGTGGCCTAAGCGAGACCTTATGGTACCAGAGCTTGTTCGCAGAGTAGATACTACTGCGGAGTATTGTCGTAAGGACCTTATAGATTTCATCTTGTCGTGTAAATTGGCGATAGATGCTACAACTTCATTGGGGGAGAGTGTGGGGTTAGCAAGCGAGAAGGGTGCACGGACCATGCCTTATGCAACACTAGACTCAAGGGCACTTACCTACTCATTTGTTACTGGTGGATATCCTTATGTGAATCAAAAATACCCCTCTTCTTTTTGTAGACTCCCTATTTCTAATGATTTTGCAAATACGAACCTTAATCTACAGTCTTTAAGCCTCTCACGAAATCTATCCTTATCTATGGCCGATATTTACTTCATGAAAGTACAGACAGGTACGGGTAAGAAAAGAACAAATGAGCCCTCAAGGTGCCTCAGTTGATGTTATTTCTTATTCCCCTCGGTACCCCAAAAGTTCATCCTGTGATTGCCTACTGAGAGTTCGATTGATACTCGTTACAGGAATAAATGCGTACAATGGCCCGCGGCAAAAAAAAAAAAAAAAAAGAGAATTAGGTACCGAGTACATGTGTCTATGGTTTCATTTCCTGATCCTACACTTTTAACATCTTTATTTAAAAGGCAAATGCGGAGAAATCTACCGACTCAGGGAAGAGATGCATCAAATGTCAAAACTAGTATATTCAAAGCGACACGCACCAAGCATTACTTCCTCGAACCCGGCTTCTTCTCGCTTAAGGTTCTCTCTGTGAGTTGCTTCTCCTCCTCCGCTTTCATTTCTCTAACCTTCGCCAATACAACCTCTCTAAAAATGGCAGATCTTGCCGCCCTTGAGAGCCTACCAGTACCCTTCCCGGTAGAACCAGAAGACTTAGAATCGCTTGCTTTTTCGACTCCCTCCTTGGCAGCTTCTTTCGCATTTTCTGGCACATCGCCCTCATCGGGGTCATCATCACGCATTCTAAGGGCTTCGATGCGGTTGGTGAGCTTAACCATCTCAATACCACGACGGAGGCGTGCTTTGGCGATATAAGATTTGATTTCTGGCAAAATGTCGTGGTCTGTGGCAGTTTCGCCCTTGAGCCAGCTGTGCTTGAGCGCTTCCTATATGTTGTAGACGTGTAAATTAATCACCATTCATACACTTAACTCGAATCCACATTGGGTAAATGATAGTATTACCGAACTGGTGGGACGATCTTCTGGCTTAGGCTGCAATAAATCTCCAATAAAGACCTTTGCGTCCCTACTAACTTCCTTCCAATAACGCTCATGGAAAATAACTCTTCCATTGCTGCACTCATCGATTAAGTCTGCAAGACTTTCACTGCGGAATGGTGAGTATCCGCAAAGTAAGGTGTATGTAATAACACCCAAAGACCACATGTCGACAGCCTTCCCATGTCCCTTCTTCAACATAACCTCTGGCGCAGCGTAACCGAAGGAGCCCGCCATAGTCGTGAGCATCTCATTGTTTGAGTCGAGCATCTTGGCGATACCAAAATCAGCAAGCACGAGGGAAGAGTTTGCTTCAGGGGTAAGGTACAACAAGTTCTCAGGCTTCAAGTCTACGAAACCAATTGTCAGATGATCCTCTTCTAAAGCGTGCTTGATCTTTACCTCTGTGAACTATGTTGACGCTGTGCAGGTAGTCAACAGCCTGCAGAACCTCGCGGATAGTCTGAGATGCATCCTTCTCAGTGAATTTTCCGTATTCGCAAATACGGTCGAAGAGCTCGCCTCCGGTAGCTAGCTGGGTGACAATGTAGTACTTGTCCTATGGAACGGATGAATCAGAATAACAAAGACTTTGGAAAAATCATAGCCTAATAAAGCAAAGGAGACCCTAACCCTTGACTCAAACCAATCGCGAAACTGGACAATATGCGGATGGTGAAGCCTCTGTAATAGCTTTAACTCATCATACACCATCTGCTCGTTACCCTTGACGTTTTTCTTTAAAATGATCTTTACGGCGACTTTGCCCTGGGGGCCGTCGGCTTCGCGAACGATTCCGTAGGTACCTGCACCCTGTAGTGTACATGTAAAGCTCCGTCAATATTTTCTCCGGTCAATACCATAACAAAAAAATTCAGGGGGTGAAGAATGGGGCTCTAACCAAAGTGCGGCCCATCTTGTACTGAACCCTAAATTGTTCATCGTCATCGTCAGTGAGTTTATTTCTTCTAAAGCTAGGGAAGCTAATTCCAAAAAACATTGCACGAGTAATAGTTAATTATATCAGGCTGAGCGTCTCTCACTTCTTATCATAGGTAGGCGGCTGCCCATGTAGCTTGTTGAGGACCGAGGAAACTAGATATGAGCGATAAGGAGTAAGCAACTGTAAAAAAAAAAAAAAAAAAAAACTAATAATTCTAACTTGCAATGAAAAAAATGGAAGCGATAGGCAAATAGATCATTTTAACAGAGGGATGTAATATGAATGAATACAAAGGGGGGAACAAAGCAAATGAAAGCTCACAACTCATGATCTCGATTATTAACTTGCGAACTAAACGTCTGATTATCGGGATACCTGGATGAGTACGCGAAAGAGTGGAAGAAGGATGGTTTATTTATCTGGTTGTCTCGAGAACGAAGATAGGAAGGTAGAGAGCTGATCGAGGGATTCCAGGGGAGAGATAGACTTTGGCGTTCTAAGGTTTGTGAGCTGAATGCAGCTGCGGGGGCGGGGCAACACTTGCGCAGATTAAGAACTGCTCAGCCCAGGGTTAGGGGTCCCCTGCACATGGCTCAGCATGTGGAACTGCGCCTCAAGAATGTCGGTTCTCAAGAACTAATATTATATAGTACATGTATCTATATAATAAGGTACATGTAGTATTATTAGGTTGTGTATGAAACGACTATGGTCTTATAGATATGTTTCTATGTATCATAGAAAAGCGCAATAAGGGGGACAGCAGCCTACCTACATTGTACCTACAGGAGATGAAACAAATAGAGTATGACGCTGCGCCCGCATGGATTAAATTGAGTGAAAACTTTGAACGCTGGGTTTCTTCGCAAGTAAATGTCTCGCATCATGACTCCTGGTTCGTGCGAGTGATATATATATGATGGAGAAGTTCTAGTAGCGATCCTCTTGGCGCCAAGTCTCTCGGTTAGTCTGTAAGTACACCGGGTGTTGGGGAAAGTCTTTTGACAGTGTCTGTATTTCAAGAAATCCGTCATATTGATGCTCTAGCCTAACCCACGCTTGCTACCGCTGGCGTCTCAAGTGTATTATCAGCAAATCAGCTCTCCCCATTTGTAAAATTTTTAGTTGGACCGTTTCCCTTCTGTTCAGCAGATAAATACATGTACATGTATACGTATTGATGTCTACATACATGTATCTACAATACACTTTAGATGTATTGTTCTTGGACATAAATCACCACAATTAGCCAAAAAGGAGAGCTTTCTTTCAATCAAGCCATACAATTATCAAGACTGAAAGATATACTATAAACGAGCTTATGTTCCAAGTTATACCTTTTTTTTATTAAACATTTCAGGAGGTGCACTACTTTAAAATCTGGGATTTTGGATTTTGCCAAGACCCAAACAAATTCGAGGTTTTGGTATGGCTCGAGAAGCTATGGAGGGTAGGTGTGTAAACTTCGGCGTTTGCAGCTAATCAGTCTACATAATTTGGGAGATCATCTCCCCTAATGGTACTAGTGCCTAGCCTAAAGGTGGTATTTTCTCGAATTCCCATACAAAAAAAGTTCCGCTGAAGTTGACACACCCACCCTCTATGCCTTCTCGTGCCATATATTTTTCAGTAAAATGCTTTACCGCCCCTGTCCAAATGACTGTTTTTGGATGAAATTTGGAGTAGCTAATTTACTATATTATCGGATCTTGAGACTTATATCTTCAAGTTGTGAGTTATACAGTGAATGTAAAATGCGTCATTTTGCCGTTTTTGGGTGTGGTTTTGCTCTGGGCCGGTGACTTATGTCTAGGCACTGTACTTGGGGCGTTGCGAAAAGTGACTAGAATCTGATCAGACAAATCACACGTACTGCAGATACTCGAAAAATTCGCTAGCACTGTTTACATCAAAAAGTACTCAAAGTATCATCAAATTCTGATCACTTACCCACACACTCAAGTACACCCGTAGGGCCCACAACTTGGGCTAAGCAATACAAGCCCTACTGGTATTCAACAGCCATGCCTTTTGACGGGTCGGCAGGTGAGGAGGGTTACTCTGAAGAACTTTCGGAGAAAGCTAGAGAGGAATAGAACAGGCTAGATTGGAACTAAGATTGATAGATGCTAAAGGGAATGGCGGCAGTATGAAAGAACAAGGAGAGCCATACAAAGTGATAAATACCTTCTGTGGTTGCAGTACCTACTTTCCTTTTTATTCCGTATCCAAAGCACTTCTTGCTATTTTTCTTGTCATGTCTAGGTGTTGTTTCGTCACTTTTCTCACAGGGTGTATATAGTGCAGTGAGAACGGCTACTGATGCAAATCAGAGGGTTTTAGCAGTTTGGAGCAGTTTGGACAGAAACTCATGCACGTTGCAACCAATAGGAAGTGCAGGAGTTTCTGCCCAAATGCTCGAGCTTCTGCTGTTACACACACCTCTGGAACGTTCGTTAGCTAGTGTTGATGGATGGATGGATGGATGCTGTATCGAGTGCAGGGGTACTCACCAGTGAACTGTGCGGGCAAAGAACACCTTGAACTGAGTTTCTTTCATGATACTACACCTACATACATGTATATATTAGCCCAAAGATTCAAACAAAGTCACGTAGTATAAACCACACAAATCGAACCCATTCACAACTTATGACAAAACACCCATCAACTCGAGCATCCAGGAAATTTCTTCATAATTAATCCCACCAGTACGTATGCCCTGTCACCTCCTTTGAGCCGCATCTTATCCCAACCTCAGGCCACCAACCATCATAGGCCCAGCCACGTGGATCTCCCGCTTACCAACTGTGTTCCCCCGCGCCCAGCTTCGTGCCCTAGAGCCCCGCTAGCTCAGGTCCAAGTTTATAAAGGGCCCACATACCAGCTAGCTACAAGTAAGTGGTCAACCCCAAAACAAACTTTCTATTACTCATTTCTTTGCCGTAGTTTCTCTCCTTTTCTGTTTCAATCAGCAATGTCGCATGCAAGGCGTCTCCAACGAGAGCTCCAGAAGGTATGTCTGTTACAGTGATTTCATGAATGAACTTAGCACTGTTGCACAGCTTATCACTTTGGTAGATGCACCAGGATATCCCGCCTGGTATCAGAATGGTCAGCACGGAAAATTTTGCGCAGTGGCAGATGGATATCGAAGTTCTTGACCAAAATCCGATCTATTATGGCAAGATCTTTCGTCTAAGCTTCAAGTTCACGGACAACTACCCAATAGAAGCGCCAGAGGTTATGTTTATAATAGCTGTTGATAGAGGTATCTTTATCACCCACTCTCGCTTCTACGGTTCTTCACTGAAAGATGACTAAAAGTCGACAAGGCTAACACGGGTCAAGAAATTCCTATGCATCCTCACATTTACTCCAATGGCGTGATCTGCCTAGATCTTCTTTCATCTGGGAACGGCTGGTCACCTGTTCAGAGTGTGGAATCCGTTTGCATGTCAATTCAATCGATGCTCACAGGAAACACCAAAAACGGTACGAATATCGTCTCATTTTCTATAGTTAAAATACTAATATGATCAGAACGACCTCGCGGTGATGAGCAGTTCGTCCTTAGTGATAGAAGGTCCCCCAGGCATATTACATTCGTGTATGATGATCACACAGTTTGATAACCGGTATTCTGTAGATTAAACCTTGAAATCTATCATTATACACATATTCTTACTTAATCCATTGGCAGGAATAAATTCTTTCCTTTTCTCTTTTACATATGAATCTTTAAATTTTCAGACGTCGGGGCTCATACAAATGAATGTCTAGGTTGGCATAAATGCACAAGAAGCAATTCTTGGCAGAAAACTTACAATACCTATCTCGATATATACATCAAATAAGTTCTATACATTGTAGCCTTAACTTGTGGTTGGTTTGAGTCATCGCCGATCACTCGAATCCTATTGTATTACCACATTATGAATTCCCGGCGGAGGTGGGAAATGGGGCTCGTAATGGCCAATATAAGATTCCTTATTATACAAGTCTAATTATTAAAAATAATCAGCCCCCTCTCTCAAACTATTAGTCCAACGATAGTGTTTAGATCTAAGAATAATCAATACATAGACCCAACTGTGTCATGGATTATTGTTATGGCAGATACTAGGTATATTATATGTATGCGTCAAGTTTGAACTAAGGTATAGGCGACCAATATATACGTGTATATAGTGTTCAAGTGCAAATAGAGTAACAGTTACACGGTCCCGATTCTTGGCAGGTGCCAATGATCGAAGATGCCAATAAATCGACACACGGACTTAACTGATAAACATTACTAGACCTCCGGTAAGTTGGCGTTGAAATACATATAGAGGCAATCTATCTCGAAAAAGAGAAGAAAAATACCACAAACTCGTCCCCCTATATTTGCGCCTACTAATATGTCACTTACATTCTAAATTAATTAGCTATAGACCGATACTAAAATACCTACGGCTAGTAGGTAATGCTATTTATGGCTAACATAAAGCTGTTTTGAACCTCTAGAGGTTTGTTTCCGACAATCTACAGCCATACATGTAGTTCTCGATCAAACAAAGTACGTGATGATTATAATTCTTTCCTTTAATCCTTACTAGAAATACATTTTCATATTAGGATTATTACTTGGTTCCAGTTAAAATAAAATGATAATTAGGGGCTGTTTAAGGCAATCGTACGAATCCAGATGACACATATTCAGGGATAAGTGTTCCTAGTAGCAGCAAGAGAAATTAACAGTATGGTGATCACAAAGGACGGGGAATGATAATACCAATATTGAAGCCAATTGCAGGATATTGACTGTAGGATTTACGACAAAGTTCCCATGCAAGAATAAGCCTCGAAGCAGGCCTCATTGTAAAAAATTTCGCGCATATTTATCGTTCCTCTAACAATGTAGCGAGTTTTTCTGGTCGGAGGTGCCAACTAGGGTATTACGCGCCCCCTCATTGAAACCCTCAGTAATGTTGAGAGAAACTTGATAGTCAAAATGTTACATGTGTACAGTACTATACAACAACCGACCAACCAATCAATAGGGTTGGTCCTTCACTTACACGACGCCACTGGTGGAGGACATGAATCATTCGGCAGATTTGCCTATACGGGGGCATGCCGACAACGATATATACATGTATTTATGGCCTTTACTACATAATTCCCATGAATACGCGCATAAGCGCACAGATAAACACTACATATGTACATGTACAGCCGCATCCGCAAAGTTTTGGCACCCTACAAAAACATTTTGATCCTCTTCCCCGAAAGGCGGCCACACTAAGTGTTATGATATACAGCAGTAGGGAAATATCTAATTATAAATTCCTCCTTGCAATCATTCTCATCTGGTTGCTGATATCACGATTTGAACTCATCAACTTCGAGACTGGACGCGGCTGTAGTTAGCTTATGCATATGAGTTTCTAAGTGGATCACAAAGTATCACTCGTCTAAGTAATAGGACCCATATTTCCCCAAGCGCCACACACACAGAGTCAAAGCTTAAGTGACACGCGACAATAAACCGAGGAGGGTGTACTGGACCCCTAGTCTCAATTGGCGTCATGTTAGTTTTTCAAGCTCTATCCAAACTTACCATTGCACCTATGACCAAGCGGATAAAATGGAGGCACCAGCATGGGGTATACTACCGACCTTTATAGAACTACATGTATACAAGAGTCAAAATCGCCATCCTATAAAAAACTACATTAAGGCGGCTTATCACAACCGGATATCTTTATATTTGAAGATTAGCCGACGATTTAGGTGGTATTTCATGACGATCCATCGCTTTATAACTATCTTCGCATATACCTAGTACCGTTGATATCTACCAAACCAAGAAAGGTAATTGTAGATGCAATTCTATCATTAACCCCGCTCAGATCGAAACCCCAACTTTCCGTTTCATAATAATTCTGTGAACCAAGCTTGTCAGGCGCACAATTTCCAACAAATCCATCAGATCGCACTCTAGCGTGTTCTTATATATTGCGTGTCGTATGCGTGCTTACAGTATTTAATTCCTTGGAAGCAAAACACGGTCAATGGGTCTTTTATATTTTCCCCATCATACCAAGCCCCTGGAACGCCATCCATTCGTCTATATGCAATTGCCATTTACCGTCTTACTCCACTGGAAGAGACCGGTCTCTTCTGATGGATGCAGTGAAAATTACGGTGTGAGCCACTCAAATGAACGCTAGATTCTGTGGCTTACGCCGTGAAGCGAGTGGTCTCTTCCAGTGGAATAAGACGGTACACTAATGTGACAACGTTTTGTCACATTTCAAATGGGCAAATCATCTACTAGCGCCCCCAGCGACAGAACCATACATGTGGTCATTACGTGTTTAAAAATCAAGCCTTCCAGTTACATACTTTGATTTTTTTCATTCCCGGGTACCGACACCAACACCGATCGAGGGGAGGGGAAATTATCCCCACTAAGCGCGGCTGTCAACTTTGTCACCAGAATTATTCGGTTGAATTATACGATTGCCAAGAAAAGATCATTCCAGGATCGGATGAACTGTTTTGAAACAATCCATGGGGATCTAAGATCTTAGCAGGCCGATGTGTTGATAAAACAGATATCGTTATTCCAAACCAGATTTGGGTGAGTGATAATATATAACCTTCCGGCGCAGCCCCGATTTCAGTATTAGAGTCAGATGTAATGGATGTTTCAAGTTTTGGCTGAGCCAGGTCCAACTGAGCCGACTATTTACATTTACCTACTCGTCAGACATCCAGGTCTAGCGACTGATGAGTTCCTCTAAACCGTTGTGCTGAGTTACATGTGGCAATTGTGCAGACGAACTAATCTGATTCTATTTGCCCCGCCTTGTTTTGAGGAGTTCGAGTCATTCACTTTTCCTGTCTTATAGCAACCATTGCAGCTCGGTGCCTTTAGTTATTTGGGGATTGGAGGCTCATGATTCGTGGACGAGGGGGGTTTATATCTATTCGCTACTAGCGATAGTCCAATATTTTCTGGTATTGCGGGCATGTGCATCGGGGTTGGGTTGCGGCTCCAGGCCGCTTTGGCCGCTTAATAGGTAGGCGGAGGTACCTACCCGGTGACTTTTTTGTTTTCGTGCTAAGGTACAGATTCGCAGGAGATTGATTAACTGATTGATGCAAGTAAAAGTTGACAGGCCTATGAGAAACCCCACACCGACTGATTTAGTCTTTAAAGTGATTTTCCTGGCTGATTTGCTGACTTATTTACTGATACTGACTGACATGATTGCATGACTGACTGATTACCGACTGATTTGCGCATACAAGGGTTTAAGCGAGGATAAGATATGCACCGCCTTGTGGGGGAAGCGGCGGCAAAGCCACGGCCGTGTATGCCGAGTGTATGGTGAGTGGCCATGGGAGATGGTTAGAGATGTGCTGTTTCCCGGTGACGTTTGAGAGCCGGAGAGATGGGAGGGGAAACAGAAGAGCGATTGATCAAAGGTGGATCTGGAACAATATGCAGCAATTATTTCTGCGTGCGCAGTTCACTATTCGGGGCATCTTCTGTGATACAGGGTGGTTGATGCCGCGGGAATTCTAGATCTGGGGAATCGAAAACGTTTGACCGGCACATTTATGTCATGTCATGGGTATGAGGAAACAAACTGAAAGAGTGGGCGGGCGCGCGAGCGAGGAGCCCATAATACATGTGGAATATACATACATACGGGGGGGGTAGTGGACTTTGATTGTTTTTACCGCCGCAATTCTCGTGTTTTTTTTTTTTTTTTTTTTTGGTCCTCGTCTTTGTGTGCCCTCGATCCCTTCTCCCCTCTTCCTTACCTTCTCTCCTAAGTCTCCGGAGTTGCTCCGTCCCACTCAGCACCTCAGCACCTCAGGTGCTCTATTTTGCCCCCCTCACTTTGCTGTCAATCAGCACCAACCCGCAGACTAGTCACCATCTATCCTTTTTCCTTCATCGACACTCCTCTTCTCCTCATCGCCAGATTCTTCACACCACTGCCCTTGTTTTTTTTTTTTTTTTATTTGTTTTATTTTTCTGCCGGGTTGTCTTAATCGCTGTTGGTATTGCCACTTGACCAATCGCTACTTTACACCGCTTGTTGTCGCACTAGTGCCTGAGCTCGAGGCTGATTGATAGGCGTCACAACACCTCATACTTCCACCCACAAGCAAAGAATATAATACAGACCCAAACCTTAGTTTTTCAAAATCACTTCTCTTGAATCTGAATATTCTACTCTGTCTGAACCACAGTACTCGCTAGAGAGGAACAAATCAAAGACCCTCTCCTCAATAATATCAACCTCAACGTACCAAATACTGAGAGCTATGTCTAATCAGGATATTCCCCAATATTTTGAGTTCGGGACAGGTTTCCCGGAGAACGAATTTTTTAGCGACGGTGGCCCAATCGACTCTTTACTTAACTTTCACCATAACATTCTCAATCATGCTAGTGGTCGCTCAGTCATACATTCATCGATTCAAAATCGTTCAGGCTTGAGAGGCAGGATTCCTGTGCTCCCTCAATTTCTTCATCGTCCTATAATTGATATGGACCCTATGGCATTCTTCGGGCAACAACAACAGCAATCACAGTTGGAATTTCCCCCACGTATCGATCGCTATGAGAGGAGAGCACGAGCCCCACCCTCGGCCCCCGCTCCACAGCCTTCGAATGGCGGGAATAGAAAACGCCGTGCTTCAGAAAAGGCAATCTCAGAGCTTAAACACATGCGTTTAATCGACCTTAAGGAAGACGATGATTGCTGTATCATTTGTATGGAACCATTCGTAGACATTAAAGCATCCACAGATGAACCCAAACAAGAGAACGCTCTACAGATGCCATGTGGGCATATATTTGGTTCACATTGCCTTAAACTTTGGCTTAAAGATCATAGCACATGCCCTACTTGCCGTAAAGAAGTGGACTTTGTCGAGGAGGACGACCGAGGCGCTATGGCAGCTAATCGTCGGCGAATTGGCGGTGTGGACATGCGGCATGTCCCTGGAATGCCAGGTAGGCGTATGGGACGGGAGGCAACATTGAACCGGCTGGTCGAAGTAGAGGTGATCGTCCGGCAGCAGAGATATGCTGTTCCACCGCCGCAGCAGCAGCAGATGGAGGCAGCAGTAACACCAACGCGGGCTGGCGGGGCGGGAGAGAGGGGATGGATGGCAACTGCAGCATCAGCATCAGCAGGGGTGGTGGCGAGTCCACATGTACCACCGGCACCGCCTGGGAATCAGTTTTCGCAATATATGAGTGTTGTTGGTGGTGCATTCCCGAGCGTCAGAATTGAAGCGTCGATGAATCGTCAGCAATCACAATCGGCAGGGCCTCCAGCAGGTGTTACGGCCCCTCAACAGGCAATACCAAGGCCTTGTGGTCCCCACCGTTCAGGACTCATTAATAGAGCTGATGGTACTTCTACTCTGTATCAACCGTTTGTCCCAGCCAGTATGCCTCAACGCTCCCATCCTCACAGACATTCCTTACGGCAATCTCAGCACCAACCATATCCTGAGGTACACAATGCCCATCACAGCTCGCCAATCACCCATGAACAGATGATGAGCATGTACACGAACAATAATGGAGTTAACAACGGCGGTTCTTCTTCGGGGGTTCAAGCATCAGGATATCCCTCTTCTTCAACAAATATTACGCTAGATAACCCGGCACAGTCTACATCCCCATCTAGTACATCTCGATGCCCATGGAGTCCTGATGCTCGTGAGGAACAGAAACGACAAATGGCGATGCTACAACAACGGCAACAACAAATACAAATGTACCAGCAGCAGCAGCAGCAGCAAGACCTTATGCGGATGCAGATATATCAACAGCAGCAAATTCTCAATGTGGGCCCCCCTTCCCCGGTTATTCCACTTCCTCAACCCCAAGCTTCTAGTCCAAGCCACACCCCAGCCACGCCGCGGGAGCAATGTGACTATACAGACATGTCCATGTGTCGGCATCAATATAACAACGTTAACCCCGAATTCACCGCCAGCAATATTGTACGACTTCCATCCTCCCAGACGCAAATCGTACACTTGAATTGTGGGCATGGATTCCACAGAGCTTGCCTCTTATCAACTATAGAGTCGAGGGTTCTGAGGGACGAGGCCCAGTGGTTCTGTGGGAAGTGCCAGGTGTATACAAACGAGGTAGATGAGAGGCAGCAGCAGCAGCAGCAGATAAACGTGGAGGTAATTGAATAGGCTGGCCCCAAGGGCTAGATTATAGGGACAGGATTAGTTTAAGGCCAATGATATAAGCAACATGAAATGCTATGGCCAAAGGTGTTATTTCTTTTGTTCTTTTATGGCATATTTTGCCGGTTAACCCCTCAGGTAGCTTTTTTTCCTCTTTTTCTCCCCCCCCCCCCTTTTTTTTCAGTACTTTTTTCTTCTCCTTACACAATCTTTTTAATGCTCCGAGAATTCTCTATACATATTAATCTTTATTGAACTCCTTGTCACAAACTATTTCTACTGTCTTCTCTCTTTTTTCTTATTTATTTGTATGAGTACATGTATTTGCAGCATGAAGTTCTTTATGATACACATTAGGAATCAAGATAAATTGATCGATCGATCGATCTTAGGAATTAAGAGAATTACATCGGAAAACGCGTGTAATGAGTAACAGCTGTTGACTTCTTTTCCCTGATGTAAAATATATATATACATGTACAAGGCTCCGGCATTAAGTGAGTGAACTAAATAGGGTGTTGACAGGTGAGGATCCATTCACTCACTAAATCCCAGACCCTTGTATACTTTCTACGTGTATTTCTTCTCAGTTTAGGTGCGTTTAGGCACTATTTACCACGTCTGAACCTCTCGGTTCGAGTATACGCGGGGATATAACCTTCCCATGGGAGTATATTAATGTCACTTAACCCACGTAATACTAAAAAAATATCTGACCATGATAGTCGGGAGACTACGTACAACCAACAAAATGACAGCGAAAGAATGTACGAGTGATAGGCTGTGAATTAAATCCCGGCGACAATTTTTTTTTTCCACCTTTCAGATTGGACATGAGCCCCTCCAACCCTCTAGCCGGGCGAGGCCGAGGGAACTTACACTTCGTGAGTTTTGCAGTCTTAACAACTAGGTTTTTGATACTGAATCGCATGGGACACTGCCTGACATATGACATCACTCGATCGGTTTTACGAGTGAGTATCCCAGTTCATAATATAGGACAGGACAGATTAACACCCATATTATTAATTACCCTCAAGGTTGTCAGTCAGAATCGGCGCCTCGCAAATGGTGCCAGGGATCATAGCTGTCTTTCTCCACTTTGACCCCGTACTGAAAACCGAATCCTCTAATAGCAAGTGCAGAACCTGCTAACAGGCCTTAGGGATTATTGGCAGGGAGAGGTTCAAGGGTATGTGTATGTACCTATTATAGGGTCTGGGATATTGGGGCGCGGAACGGTTGCTCAGCTGGAAGGGCCAAAATGGGCAAAAAGAAAGTACTGATGCATAAGCTAGGAAGAAGAAAAGAAAAGAAAGAAAGTTGTTCAAGGCTCCGCCTGACCATGGGCGGAAAAACCCATGCTGCATACTCAGCATATATGTACATATGCATTCTCTACAGGCATTCACCTGATATAAACGGCGCTATTAAGTGCATCTTTGACCATACCGTAAAGCTGATTTCGGGTCAAGGATTGTAACTGCTGCCCTTATCGATTTTGATTAGTAGTGAGTGGGTGGATCGTAAAGTGATATGAATAATGTTCGTTCCCTGAAGGAACAATTCGCGGCGGAAGGAAAATCTATTCGAATTTCTATAAATGTATCAAACCTAGAATTCATTATTTCCTAGCCGCATCTCCCATCTCTTTAACGAGCTAAAACCCTTCGTCTATTATGGCGAGTTTGTTACTGCTACATAGTACTTCATTTCAACCTTTTTATCTAGCATACACATAATGAATCAAACAAAAAAAAAAACTTTTTACCTAGGCTAAAACCAACTCTTATCAGGCTGATAACGGATTTTGTCTATCCAAAAGGTGATAAGGGCGGGATTCCGCTTGACTACTTTGAGAGGCCTAATAATTGTTTGAGACACGACTAGTAGCCCTACTCTACTCAATTCAGTAACCAGTACTAATTAAAGTAACCAGTGCTAAATTCAGCAAGCAGTACTAATTACAGTAACCAGTACTAATTAATTACCTACTATTTCTTAGCCACTTCATGCACCCCCCCCCCCCGGCCCAAACACCCAGAAGACAAACCAACGCATTAACCCTCGTATCTTACCCAAAGCTCCAAGCAAGTATGAATTTATTTCTATTTTCTTCTATGTCACAAACTACTATATTCCATTCGTAGTTTATTTTTTATTTTTTATTTTATTTTTTTTTGCAAGGAAAGCATTAAAGGGCACCCATCTAAATGCCCGTGCTTCCAAAGCCACCAACGCCCCTCACAGACTCCTCCAAGTCCTGGACCTCCTCAACCTCGGGGGTGTAAATCTGCCACCACGCATTAGCCACCAGCTTCGCCACAACACGGAACAACACAAAGGACAAGGACAAACCCTCTCCAGCACCAGCTGTGCAACACGGTCCCCTTCCTTAACCTCAAAATCGGAATCCGAGTGGTTAAACAGCAAGACCTTGACCTGCCCACGATAATCGGCATCAATGACGCCGGCACCCGTATCAATGAAATTCTTTGATGCAAGGCCACTACGGGGCGCAATTCGACCGTCTAAATGGGGTTAGGAACTTGAGAGGAGAGATGTGGGGCAATTGGGGGGGCCTACAAGTTCCGGCAGGGACAGCAATGGAGATGTCAGTGTCGACCAAAGCCTTTCCGCGGGCTGGGATGGTGGTTGCGTGAGCGCTGTAAATATCATATCCAGCAGCGAAGGCAGAGCCGCGAGTTGGAAGCTGTGCCTTGGGGGAGAGCTTCTTGACCAAGAGCTTCATGGCCGGCTCGACAGGTGGGGGGGCAAGGACCGAAGACATTTTGAGGACGTGTAGTGGATTGGAAAAGTTATGAAAAGTGAAGGTGTTATGTATCAAGGTGCAAGGGGGACGCGCCGGAATGAGTCGTGGGAATTTAAGCATATGTACCTTTTCGCTTTTTTTTTTTTTTTCCTTTTTTTTTTTTTTTTTTGGCAAACGAGTCGGTCTTACACACCATGCATCAAACGCGATACCAATCCGGAATAGGAAAGGTCAACTAACTTGCAAGCAAATGATCAAAATGAATTAATAGAAATAAACAATTCGATATCAATTAACTTTCAGGCGGGGTATGCGCAGAAATTCTCAAAACGCCAAGCCCCCACCAAGTCCTATCTACACAACCAAAGGAGAACAAATAAACACAGCGCATATGCAAGTGCGGCCGATCACAGCCCCTCACTCGAGCCTCGTAACTTTCGTGCATAAACCCGGATCAAGCAACTCTTTCTGAGATTGCACAAGTCTGAGCTCCGAAGCTTTGGTAAGCCTTATATGTCTTGCACGCTCCTCCAAAGCCTCATCCGGCACCGCAGCTCTTAAGATCGTCATCCTGCTATCCCTTGCTTTCTGCGTCTTCAACAATACATTATGCATAGACCCCAAGACTTTCTCAACGGCTCTGGCAAGCGGCAGTTCCAATACGCCCACTTCATCCGGCGACATCCATGATGTTGCCCCCAGTAGCCCATCGGCTTCGGCCTCCTCACGGAAGCGCGCCATGGTAAGCGCGGCAAACATGTCGCCGGTGCCCGAGAAAAAGCCAGGAATGATAGGAACATCGACAACAAACTTTCGGGCGCTACCGGTGGTAGTCATGGTAGATCCGGCGCATTCCATCGTTTTATTGCTAGTACCAAATGTTACAGAGGTGATGATGACATGCGGAATTCTGTAGACTTGGTGAAGCTGTGTGAGCGCCAAGGAAAGGGACTTAAGAGAGTCGACCTTGACACCAGAAAGAAGCCTACTAATTGTTAGCCTCTCAATATGAAATATACGAACGTTAAACTCACTCAGCCTCAAACTGATTCGGTACTATCAAGTCCGCTATTGGGAGAAGCGACTTGTATACCGGGACCACATCTTCAGCGACATACAATCGGTCCTGGTCTCCCATCACCGGATCCAGCACTACGCAGATATACCATCAATACATCAGACTTCTTGCAAAAAAAGAAAATCGAACTAAAAGAAATCTTACACCAGAAAACATTCTTCCTCCCTTTCAATTCCCTGACTATCTCGCCGACAGCCTTGACGACTTCAGCACCGGGCATGTACCCGGTCAAAATCATGCCAAAATCGTCATTACCATTCATTTTTAGACCCTCATAGAGCTCCTTAACCTGCCCGCCCGTGGTGCGGTATCCCTTCGTCTGTCTGTATCCAGAATGGTTACTGAACTGCACTGTGTTAAGCGGCGAGACCTCCAGGCCCATCACCTGGAGTACAAATGTTGCAACGCAATTTCCGACATAACTGTTGAACTGCAACTCTTCCCACGTACATGACGTAGGAAAATAAATTTGATTAGTTTACGTTTACATGCAATAATTGGACCGGAGATGTTTTCCATCAACTATATAAGGAGGGCACTTTGGAACATCTCAGCTTTCCCCAACTACCCCCACGATATTGTGGGGGATGTAAGGGAGGGTAGGGGTGAGTAATAGGCTAATGAATGATCGTATGTATGCATACCCAGATACAACCTTTCACGATGCATACCCGTCAGCCTCAGATCTTGATGAAAGCATCGTGAATCTTGGTAAAGCAGCCCTCCCCGGATAATCTAATTATGGGATGGGGTTTGGGGAACGGAGGCGGGGGCGGGAGAGGGAATGCGCGTTACATGGGGCTGAAGGGGAAGAGGAGGGGGGAGTTCATACATGGCTTGCGATGGCCAACACTCGACTATCCTCAGAAGCAGCCATGGGAGAGAGGTTTCAGTTTTTCCAAGCCTTGGGGATAAATCGGCGAATCGGAATTTTAAAAACTCGAAAGGAGGCGTTGTCAATACGTTAACTGCTGCTGTTGAACAGGGGGTGGTAAAGACTTTTATGGGGAGAGTTGTTAGTTAATGTGCTCCTTTAGTCAGTAGGGCAGGATCCAATGGGGTATCTATGGACCCTTTCAGGAACTAAAACGTACCCTAGCCCATATCCATATGTTGCCAAGATGTTCCACTCTCAGCGAGGAGAGAAAGGAAAAAAAAAAAAAAAAAAAAGAAGTTGCACCTGCATAGGAAAAAAGAACACCGCAGTATGTCACAGAACGGGTTCGTGGGCCCTGCCCTGTTGTCCCCCCAAGGTCCTCAGGGTTTTCTCCAGGATTTTGGCACGATGACCTCACAACGTGTCGCTAGAATTAAAATTGGCATGTAATCTCAGTCTATCTTTGAAGGGTATTGATTATTTTTTCATAATTTTGGGGGGGGGGGGATTGATGTCAAAGATGTCGTCGTGGGTGGGGAAAGGGGGGGGTGGGGGGTGAGGCGAAAAAAAGCTCTTACAATAGGACTCCTGGCCGAAACCCACTATTCACTCAGTTACAAGTTACATGGCCACGTCTTCCAGGACGGCTCTATTTACCAGGAACTAAAGCATCATGGAGCAGGTGAGATGAAGTATGAGAAGGAGGAGGAGGCAGGAGCTTCCTGTTACTCTATCGAAATGACGAGAGTTTGATGCTATGTATATGTAAAGACCCGGAGACTTATTCAGGTTTTGGAATATATCACGGCGGCCTATGGGAGCTGCCCGATCATACCAAGAAGAGGATGATTATGCTATCATCAACATCATCGGTCCCCTAAAGGGTCCTGAGAAGTTATCCTGTAATTTATATCCCGAACCTGCTGGAGCCGTCCCGATCTTCTACCCAATCCCAATATCCATATCCCGCACGGCAAGCCAGAGAGAGGGACTAGACTTCATCTTCATCTTCATCTTCTCTTCATTTCTACCCTTCATTTTAGGGTCCCCATCAATCACCAACACCACTAATTTGCAGCTTTGAAACAGCTCCGACTGGGCGGTCCACTCTACATATGTTGTTGTTGAACCTAGGTAGCTAGCTAGATTAGTGAGGGGGCAAGAAGTGAGCGAATGTTGAAGTCCGCAGTAGCATTGGCATCAGCTGCTCCTGTCCGCGCCTCGTATCTGGCCGAACCAACCAAATCATTATCCACAACAGCTGAACAACTTCTTCTTCTACTTCTTCTTCCCCTCTGCCACATCCTCTCCGCCTCAACCGAGCCCGCTCGGGATCACGGGTTTTACGCCTCCCCGGTAGTTTCTCTACGTTAGTTGGGAACATGCACGATGAGCTTGCTTTGCTTCATTGAGGCTTGCCAATATCTCCCCGCTCTAGCTACAGTAGGCGATCTACCTCCGCGCAGAGCGGGGGTTAATAAAGAGGGGGATCAAATCAGGGATCTCCCCCTCCCCTCCCATCCATACATAACCGGGGCCAGAACATAGAAAGAGCAGAGGAGGCTGAAACATTGATCAAATCCAGAGTCACCCATTTCTCAGCTGAAGAATTTGGGGGGGGGGGAGGGTGGTAGTTGAATAAGTAACTATTGCTAGAAATGATACATACGAAATAAATAAAATAAAAATAAAAGTAATTTTTTTTTTCTATCCACACACACACATCATCCATCCACACGCACCATGCAAGAAGACAGGAGAGGAGGATTAGCGAAAAAGTAAAATACGCTTTACGCCCTTTAGATAGAACCTACCTGCTGCCTCACGATAGTAGGTACCCTATCGTAGAGTAGGTGGTGGTGGATGGTGGGTGGTCTGGGCGTGGATAGCTTACATGTAGGTACTTTACTTTGCCTACTCACCCTATTCCTCAAGTGACAGTAGAGTCAAAAAAAAAAAGGAAGAGGGGTGATAGGCTGATTGATCATCATGATAACATTGATTGTCTTCCGCACACACCACACTTTACTACCTTACCCCAGCTTGCAAGGCCACCACCTACCCTTTGCAGATCGACAGGGACTGCCTAAAGCTGTATGAGCTCTTCTTACTCTTGCTTGTGCTTCCTTAAACTTCTCACAATCAAAGCCGTCTAAACTCCACGCCGGTGCCGAATGCCGAATGGTCAGCGCTGGGGAAATAATCATTTAATCATTAACCTTAACTTCTAGACATTTGTCTAGCAGGAGCCTCCCCCCCCCCAAAAAAAAAAAAAATTAAAAATTAAAAAAAATCAACATTTGGTCAGGTAAATCCCGGTATAACTCGGTAAAATCTCGGTCAAGATCACGCTCACACACGCACGCACGCACGCACACCCATCCCCCACCCTTCTAGCCCCCCCCCCCCCTCAAAGGCAAGGGAATGGTGATGATGAATCTGATGATGCGGCCGGCCATCTAGACGAGTAAGCGTGTAAACAAGCAACAATATATCTGTTGCGCCTGGCACTAAGCCTAAGCTTGTTTATATCAATCCAGACATATTAGGTAGATGATCTTTAGTCCAATAGATCTAACTATATTTCGTAAACTGAGCCTAGCTAAAAGCATGATGCCCTGGATCGTCGTACTACTACTGAAGACTACCTCCAACCAACCAGCCAACCCAAAGTCATTACCAAACACTAAACAGACCCAGCAACTACAAGTAATAAGGTTATCCTAAAACCAAACAAAGTAAAATAGTCCATCATCACTCGTCTCATCTCTCAAAGGTAAAGGGTTAAGAAACTAGTATACAAATTTGCACAAAAAAAGGTCCCATGTTCCATCCACAGCGTAAACTATCACGCAGATTTCCACAAACCCTCATTTTCCCACCGTTAAAGACCCAAAGCCAAATATCCCTATGCCATTCTTTTGGTTCCGCAGAGTAACCGAAGATGAAAAGAAAGAAGAAGAAAAAAGGTTAAAAAGCGAAGAACTAAAAAGGTTAGAAGAAAATGAAAAAAGATATAATCCGCAGATGCACAAAAACATGACCGTACTATGTAGTGGTAACGACAGACCAAGCACTAATACACTCCCAACCAACCATGAGGAAAATAAACCCTAGAAGGACAAAAGTGTACATGAAAGAAATAGACCGTCGCAAATGAGGATGAGAAACGAAACCGTACTTACATTCTCAGTCCTTGATGAAAAGAAAAAAAAAAAAAAAAAGGAGAGAGAGAAAATAAACAGGACAAAGTCCTAAGCTCTATCATGTAAACCGCATCCACCGACCGCGTGGACATGCAACACGGCAGGCAAATAATAAAAGCAAGTGGAACCCCCTACTAGCATACAACAAACTCCAGGTGAAATGAGGTGGCAAAGGAAATAGAGAACTCGTTTATTGGTTCTTACCGCTGTGAACCTTCTTGTGTCTCCTCAGGTTAGAGACAACAGAGAATTTTCGTCCACAGCCATCGACCTCGCATGCAAACGCTAAAAAAAAATGTGTTAGGTTTGAGTTCTATCGTTTAAGATTAAAGATGTGGAAGGACTTACGTTTCTCGCCGGTATGGCTATAAGTATGCGTTTGTAGAGAACTTGGTCTGGTAAATCGCTTATCGCAAACTTTACATTTGTGCTTCTTTTGTGTGCTTGATGTAATTTTTGAACTAAACGTCGTCATAAGTGCGCCCTGTACAGGTACTGACTGGATGCTAGGCCTGGGCAGCGATGGACGAGACCCTTCCGTTGCGAACCCGGCTGGATCTGAGTAGTCTGTTGCTGACGAATCTACAGATCCGCCCCCATAGTATCCGTTGTACGAAGCTGTGGATGAGATTGACGAGTTTGTCGAGTGGCCAGGGTAGAAGCCGTCCGACCGTTGCCTGTGCTGCCGTGGCGCTTGGCTCATGGCAACCATTCCTCGAGCCGAGTCAAGAGTGTCTGAGAATTGGTTGTTTGTACTCCGTGGAGGTTGAACGATCGGCCTCGCCGTGCTGCTCGTGGTCCACTCCATAAGAGAGTTTTGTCGTGGTCGCGGTGCTTCAACTGGAGATCCCAAGAACATAGTGTTAGACATTGCAGGTTGTGACATACGTCGATCGTTATTGCTCATCGGATATGAAGTCCTCTGCTGGGTCGAGAAGTCTACTGGGGGCGCAAATGAAGGGACGAACGAAGTAATAGCAGTGGGAGATGGTGCTGAGGACCCAGACATACTCATGTCACCCGCAAAAGAGTTGCTGCCTCCAAAATTCAACATTTCCGACTTCAAAAAGTCATTTTGGTGGGACGACAGCATATTCGAGGTGATATGCCTGCCAGGGTTGGAGGTTGGAATTTCTGATGTCGTTGGAATGCCGTTCTGGTATGGTGCTGATACAGAAGTTCGCATTTCTGGCTTGACCATCGAACCTAGACTGCGGATTTCGGGGATTGATGAAGCCATCAAGTGCTGTGCTGTTGGTCCTGAGGTCCAAGGGTTTGTGAATTGTACTTGACTGCCGAGAGATGAAGGTGGTTGGAATGGGAAGCCAGCGTGCATCGAGTGTCTCTGCTGGTTATCGAGAGCCATATTATTATTTTGTAGGTATCGAATGGTAGATGAGTGTGAGGGACGTCAAAGTTTTGAAGACCCTTAAATGTTGCAAAGGCTTTGGAGGCGACAGAGTTAGAGGTTTAAGGATAATAAAGTCTCAGATATCTTGGTACAGATGGATGATATTGGGCAACAACAGTCCAGAACGTGAACAAAAGTTGTGGATCGCAAATACCTAATAGTAAGAACTCAGGATCATCAACCCGACACGGTAGCAGTTTAGCAGATGAGACGATAGCGAATGCCGGTTGACAGTCGATCAAAAGTATGGGGGGTGTGTGTGTGGGTGCGTGTGTGTGGAGTGTGCAGTAACAATAACAACGGGATGATGGGATGGGATGGGATGTGGGCAGCAGGTAAATCTTATGTTGCCTGAAGATATGTTGTAGCAGTCGTGAGTAGTTGTAGTAGTAGTGGTGTTGAATGGATAGTGGGGGGGGGGGGGGGGGGGGGAGAGAAAAAGAGTATTGTAAAGTAATAAACTGGAAAAAGGTTGGTCTTAGAGGGGGAGTAATCCAGATAAGTAGGCAGCAGACTCGGGTCGCTGGGACGCTCAAGGAATTATTGGGGAGGCAGGCGGTAGACGGTAGGCGGTATCGAGAAAAGGCAAATGGCTGCTGTTTGGTGGAGCAAAAGCAGGTTGTGCAGGGCAGATGGCCAGGCAGAGCAAAGTCAAGTAAGCAGAACAGCAGGCAGCCAAGCACAGACAAGATATCAGAGTTATTTCGATATTTCCTTAAGAAGTACCGCTTTTACTTGTCTTGGTGACAGGTATCTAATCAGCCAGTTGAAGCAGTTGAAGCTATTTCGCCCTTCTCTTCAACCTCAATAACCAAGTTAGAGGAAGGAGGCTCCGGGGATCGTCGTCCAAGGCCCAAGCGAAAAGCGAAGAGAGATGACGGTAGATCAGTACACAATGAAAAGGAACTTGTCAAAACTCTTAATTGTTGTCCCTGTACTCTTTTAATCCCAAGTTGCGTTTATCCCAAACCTTTTATTCTATCTATATCTCCACTGCGGCGGAGTAATAGATCCGGTCCCAATATGATTCAGATAGCGAGAGGGATACAGCGGTCCAAGGAGAGGGATTATTCTTATTTTTCTTACTATCAATGTAAATGTAATGTATCCCTTTCCTTTCTTGGGGGGGGGGGGGGGGGGCAAAGACAAGTTAAAGTGAGCAAAAGATGAGTGTGTGCATCAGAAGCAGAGATGTATGAACGTATGATAGATAGGGAAAGCGCGAATTGAACCACAACCCACAAGCACCAGCCAGCAACCATTGCCCTCCAAGACTCTCTCAGAAAGCAGGAAAGAAGCAAAAATTCAAGAAGCAATGCCAACGCCCGCCAAACAGGGATGACTGGGGGTGAAGGGTGTGGGTGCCCTGTGCACTGGCCGGGGCCGAGAGTGGCTAGCTCAAAAATGGACTGGCGCGGCAGCGGATGGAGGGCAGTTTCCGGTTTGCCCTCAGGAGCACTGATGATAGGAGGAAAACAAAAACTAGAAATTGAGGAGAGGAAATAAAGAAAAAGACCCTGTCAACAGTGTCAATATTACCGGAGAGAGTAAGAGAAAGGACATTACGGGGAACCTTGTAAATTTGTCCAGCGAATGGGAGGGGCTGTGATGTAAGGGAGATGGGAGCCAAAAAAGCTCGTATTTAATTATACCAAGCAACACTTGTTTGTAGCTTTCTCCGAATTCACTTCGGCGACATAAACAAATTTTGTTTTTTTTATTAGATGTACTTTTTTAGGAGTATTCAAAAGCAAATAAATAAAAAAAAATCAGGAGAAAAAAGGAGTGTCAATATAGTTTTTTTTTCTTCTTATCCTCACAGAAGAGGTTGAAAGAGGCTGAATGAGTAATGTTGAACAAGGGACGCTTGAACGTCGCTGCTTGGTTTGCACTCACGCAGGGGTCTTTTGCCTCTCTACTTGCAAATGATGATAATTCAAGTCGATCTGTCAAGAAAAGGATTGACAAACTGGAAGAGAGTTTTTGGCAGCGAATATTTTTTTTTTTTTCCTTTGAAATAAAATCGTCGCTATCTCCAACGTCTCTAACCTCTCTCTCTCTCTCTTTTTTAATCCTTACTTTATCAACGGAACCTCAAAATACATATACAAACTTCGTCACCAACCCTCCGATCGCACGCAGAAAAATCATTACATTTTACCAACAGCACCACTCGAATGTATCTTTTGGCATTTACTTAACCCCCACACACGTTCCAGCACAAATTGAACCATTTTGTGAGCAGGTTTTCCAACTATTCGCGAAAAGGTGAAGCGAGAACAACCGAATAGGATGGGCGGAGACGCGCGATGCCATCACAGATGGAACATGATGCTGTGATGGGTGTGGTCGGCGACGGAAGGAAGACCTCTTTTTTCTCATCTCCAGGTTTTTTTTTTTTCCCCTCTCCTCTGCTCTGGCCGTCCGGCGGTCTAAATTTGGGCCTAGCCAACCAAGCAACATCGAAATAAGAAGGGTGAAGGCGTACTAAGCCGACAGGGCTGCAAATGACGATGGACTATCTCAGAAGCAGGGGGTACCCCCGAGTGTGTGAGACCCTATGACGAAGCGGAGCGGGATGGGAGGATCAAAAATGCGGGCGCAAAGGGTGGAGCCGACTGCAAGCCCCAGTCTCGAATCTCTCTCAATGCAAGCCCCCGGCAGGCAGCCGTGCTTTGGATGCGCCAAGAAGACCATTCATCACACATCCCACCACACCCTCTCAAATGCACGCACCTGTCTCCGTTCAACTCTCTTCAGTCAGTTTCTACCGGTATGTTAAAGGTATGTAAAGATGTATATCATCGAACCCACAAACGTCCTCCCATTCACTTTACCAAATGAAGAATTCGTTCTTTTCTGGTTTGATCGGCAAGCTGACTGGAACTGCCAGGCTCAGTCTTCTTTGTGGATTCCCCATATCTAGACTGGAACCGTACATACACAGCTGTATGCTGTCTACTTATGTGGTGTTGACATGGAATGAATGCACAAAGACCCTCGAGCACTGGCAGTTAAAGTACCACACTTACCTACAAGTTACACTCACTAACAGACAGACATCCAGGCAGACAGACAGACAGACATTCAGACATTCAGACAGACAGACAGACAGACAGACAGACAGACAGACAGACAGAGACACACACTCACACTCACACTCACACTCACACTCTCACTCTCACACACTCACTCTATGGACCATTCATCCACTCATCCCTCAACTATCCCTGTCCCCCCCTTACCCTAATACCAATTCTACCCTATGAACCCTACGCTACCTATGTATGGCAGGGTGTTCGTGCAACCAACCAACCAACCAACCACACCTACTAATGATTCTTGGCATCTCTCACTCACCCCCCCCCAAATTACACCCCATAAGAGGGAGGATGGCGACAATTGATCCTTTAAAGAATGGTTTTTGCGCAGAGTTGTTGGGACACAGGTTGTCAAGTTGAAGCAATTTCGCCACCGATCAAAAATCGTCATCCGTCTACCCGTGACATCATCACACAGGGATATTCCCTGCTTCGGCACTTCTCCCGAGCTCTCCAGCCAAATCCGGCCATTTGAAAGAGGTCCGGAAGAAACTGTATTTCCTGATGGGGAATTTCAAGAATTTCAATATCTCATCATATCTCATCTTCAAAAAAAAATAAAAAAAAAAAAAAAAAAAAATAATAATAATAATAATAAAAGTGATTCGGTGGAGGCTCCGAATTAGATAAATAATTTTATTTGCTATTTTAATTATAATTATTATTTACCACTTACATAACTTTTTCTTGGCGCTCCCCTATGGCGATCTCCTCGGTCAATTCGCGCTTTTTTCCCTGCGCCGGCTCTGCTGCCTGTTCAAGAGCTTCGAGAATGCGACTTGAAACGAAGTCGAAACGTATTTGACGTCACGGTGCAGCGGGGAAGCTCTGCCATGCGTTTCCGAACGCCTCCTTACGCACCACCGTTCCGCTGGAGGCGAACCTGGTCTTTGCTTGACATATGCGATCTGAAATTAGAGCACATAGCAGTTTACAGGGCAGACAGACAGGCAGTTTACCCTACAGGCACCGCATAGGAATATGAAGCAGCCCCCCACCCACCTCCTACAACCGCCAGGCCCAACTATCAAGGTATGCAAGGGCGGTGAGGCGGCGGCGGCGAGAATAGTAGAGATACAAAGAACCTCATACAGAGCGAAAGAGATGCGTACCCGAGGCCATTATCACCTAGGCTTATCTCCTATCCCCCAACTTCTCCTTTGACTGTTAACTGGTACCCCACTATCGCTGCTGTCAAATTTTGAAAAAAAAAAAAAAAAAAAAAAAACGGGCGCTTGTTGCAATTGGTATTTGGGTCCGAAAAAAAAAACATATTGTCCCTGCCCCAACACATATCTCCGAACAAAAATAGGTATTAGCATATTAGCAGCGGGTTTGAGGGGCAGACGAGCTAGACGAAACCAAAACCCGCGAAACCTCCGGGACGTTGATTTTAGAGGTAGGCTCGTGCCCATTCATAGAGCCGCGATTGGATCTTGGTCCCGACTAGTTTCTAGAAAGACGCTTCTAAGAACCCTTCCATAGCAATAATCTCCGTCGGTGACACAAACCACACCCCTTTGTGGACATTGAAGGGTCCTGCTACTTCTTGATATGGAAACAAGAGCGCATGAAGGATTTTGTGGGGTAAGCCTCTTTACCGTTTTGATGAGCTTCCCGGTGGTTCAACGGCCGTGGTTTTAAGGTTTTTTTTTTTGTGTGTGTGTGTGTGTATGTGTGTATGTGTGTGTGTGTGTGTGTTGTGCTACTGGCAGGGCAGCCAATCTCTCCAGCCATCGTGAGTATTTTTATTATTAGACCCTAGATTTGCTTATGCGCCTGGCATTTAAAGAGCTTTGGTAACTGGAGCAAGCAAGCAGCAAGCAATCAAGCACTACATGCCATGGGTACCGCTGCTACAACTGGGGGCCAAATAGCACATCCAATTTACAGCATTAGAACGCAGGTACAGAAATCAATAGTCTGTTGTTTTAGCGATGAGAGGGAGTCACAAGATATCACCATCAACTTAGACCAGGCGGGCAAATCGCAGTGCTCTACCGCCTAGGCTACAACCTCATTTACATTCTCGATGAGCAAGCCAACACACATGATGTTCTGCAGTACAGGTGCATAACAAAATGGAAAACGGATTTTTGGTGCAGAGTTGAGCTGAAAGCGCAGCAATCTGTTTGCATGCTCCCAAGACGATGGCTCGGTTGTTTCAACGCCCACCAACCCCAACACCTTTAGGTAACCGAGTCACCTCCGATCAGGTGCGTTCATGTAATCATTGCACCAACCAGCCCGGTAGCAGCACCACCAAAAACATACGATGCAGTCAAAGAAGCAGCAACTATCATCAAATTCCTCAACGCCGGTCCCATCGTCCAAAATCCCTGCAATCCGTCACCCGGATTTCCCCTTTACCAGGACATCAATCTTTGCTATCCGTACGTTGCTGCCGCTGCAGCTTATTTTGCGACCGAGAATTTCACTTCGATGACACGATGCTGTTTGTGGCACAGTGCTTGATTTTGGTGCCTACCAAAAATCATATTGTAACCTCAAGCGCACCCCCCCCCCCCCCGGGGTTCCTACAAGAGAATCCCGATATTATTACCCGTACTACGCACCCTAATCGATACATATGACATTTATTGGCACGTTACGCTGATACAGAAAGCAACAAGCAAACGTCCCCTGTACGGATGGGTTCGAAGTCTACCAACAATCCCGTATGCGCTTGGTCGCTCTTTTGGGGCATTGCTCCATTCCCCCCACCAAGATTGGTAGTGAATCCCGACAGGGGGGGCTCCTTCAATGGCTTTTCGCCTATCGATTGAGGTTGGGGGAAACCCGCCGTGTCAAAAAAGCCACCAAAAAGCCACCACCGCCGGCAAAAATTGGTTGCTAACCCTTCAACTCTCTCACCGGAGAAAAAAGTAACAGATCACATCGCGCCTTGGGAGTCCGTGCGCGTCCAAATAGAAATCCCAAGTCTGGCTAGAGCAATCGACATCCATACGCCCAAATAAAAAATAAATGAATAAAAAAAATAAAAAAGCGACGAGACACTTTTTAATAATCTATGTAAGTATTCCCCGCAATTTACTTATCGCGTCTTCCCTGACCAGATCTGGACACACGTTCAATTCTTCCTCTTGATGGCAGCAGGGCGCCCTTGGAATTGCATCAAGCCTTTTTGGCTGCACTTACCGCATCGATCTGGGCCAGGAATCGTGAGCGAGGTGGGCTTGGCGAGGTGTTTTTCCAGGCCAAGATCGCGTACAGTTGCTCATATCTGATCGATTCAGCACCTTGCTAGCTCTGGACTGCATCTAGCAATAGGCAGAGTAGAAACATCAAACCTCGAAATTTCATTGAACCTCACATCACCTCACTTTACTCTTACTTTATCTGAACAGACATGCAATAAGCCCACACACCCCATACTCCAAGGCAGTTTACTCTAACAAGGAACGGTTTTTATTGATAGCTGGTCGGAGAGAACCTAGAGCCCTTAAGCCTTGCGCAAAGGGCTTTAGAGTCGAGTTAACTATCCGCCCAATTGGACTGGAGGAGCCCCATGCCCATCACCCTTAACTGACGGAAGGATTAACATCCGCACGTTGTACCCACGCTGCTGGCTTGTCATCGTCTGAGCACGCTCTGCTATCACCTTTCCTTGGAGATATGTACCAAAGGTCAACTAGCGCCGAGCAATGGAAGAATGAGAGTTGGGAGGGGCTCAGAGATGCGGCGAGGACGCCAAGATATATGGCTACCGGGTGTCACTTTTTTTTTATTATTACTCCTGATAACTTTCCTTCCTCCTCCTCGGAATGTTCCATATTTTCTTTACGTTTGGGTTTGGGAGATCAGGATGGACTGTTACCGTACTCGTGTCAGGGAAAAAGAACCAGAAAATGCAAGTGATAAATACATGCCGCTCTGCCATACAAACGAACAGTCCGCATTTTTTGGTTCTATATCCTAGAGGCGAGTACATACATGGCTGGGCATGCATGGTAATGATTTCTAGAACCAATAAACCGTTGTGTTTGAAACGTTGGGGTTGGGTGGACGGAATTTCCAATATATCATGTAGAGTGTCTATGCTCTAGCATCCTGGTGTAGGTGGTTGCTCTCGAGGTTACCAACAGTGAAAGTACTAGTACTCATACTAGCACCTTCTCAATTAAAGGCCCCGCACGTCACACATCTGGAGATTTCCATTCGTTTGGTAACCTCATGAAACATTGGCCCGTTGAGAAACCATCTGCCCTAATGCCATGCCTGTCATCGCTATTTCCCGCGCCGTGATAAGATCGATTCTACAACTCCTTTCCCCCCAAGGATCTCTCCCCTCGCACCTCCCGTCTCCCCAGGAAGTCGGGGGAAGATTTAAGTTAAGCTACATATGTGCTCCACCTACGTCGCCAAATTCAAGATCTAGCCAGTCAGCCAGCCAGCCATTAAGGCAGCAAGTAAGGCCTCGTAGAACACCAGAGATATTTCAACATGCACCAACCAGCCTAATTCAACCTAGCAGCAGCAGCAGCAGCGCGGACAATTCAATTTTTCATTTCCATTCATTCCGTTACCCACTACACACCCACATCTTGGCCCTCAAAGGAATATACCGACTCCTTGCTTTTGCCCTGTCCTGTCTGCCCGATATACCATCGGTCAGTCGTGCATTGCATCGAGATTCAATAATTTCACTTTTCCCCCTCCCCCCTCCACAATTATATCCAAACAGGAAAAAACCACAGTCGATCATTTCCCCTTTTCCTGCTTTTTTTTTTTTTTTTTTTTTTTCCACCACCCGCCCCCCGAAAATAAATGAATGGGTGGACAACCCATTCATCGAAACAGGAGTTTTAAGTTTTTCCGTCCTCTGGACGAAATATGTAGGGTGTGTGTGGTGATAGTGGTGTGGTGTCAGTGGTGTGCATGTTTTTTTTTGGGGGGGGGGAGTTGAATATCATAGGGCCCTGAAAATACATCTCCATGCCCGATATCATCATTCCCCCAAGCCCGCGTGCGAATCATACTCTCCCGATGCCCTGGGTCTCTTCTAAAGTCACTTGCGGTGATCATTACCATCCGCCATACTCCATCACTCGGATTTGGCTCATTTCAGGGAGTTACAGGTGCACAGGGATATGTGCGTTTCTCTTCTCTCTTCAATCTCTGCGAGCAGCAGGTAAGCGGTTAAGAGGGCTAGACCACTGGTGCTGATGGGGTGGTTATGTCGTCTAAACTGCTAGCTAGCTACATTCATTACTCTAACCTACCGGTAGCCGGCAGGTATGAGGGATGGATATCCAAGATGGATGGATGATTGGGGGAGGGGGGACCAGAGGTGCTAGCCAGGGAGTGAGTGAGGGAGAGTGGAAGGGTGGGGAGGGTGGGAGGGTGGGAGGTATATTAGGGTGCTGCTATTATTGGCACACTCTGGGGAGGGCGGTGGTGGCTCCGTTGTTTCGTGTTAAGGCAGATGTAACCCTAGCTAGATACTGTACCTGTTGAGCGGCCATAGAGAGTAAGGGAGAGATTGAAGATGCGTACGTACGCCGCCAGAGTTACACAGAAGGAAAAGTGAAGAAATGGGAAGAATGGGAAGGGAAGGGAAAGGAAGGGAAGGAGAAGGGAGAGAAGGGGAAGATGCATCGCCCAATCCAACCCAATTCAATCATCTCCTCCGTGCTCAGAAGAGTTTAATCAACACAATGGACAGGTAGGTATCACAGACTCACTCAACCTTCAATTTCCCACCCCACCTGCTCGCTGTCTCTTCCCGGTCCTCATGTGTGCCCATATGACAAAAAAATAAAAAAAAGAGAAAGAAAAAAAAAAAAAAGAAAAGGGGGAGAAAAAAAAGGGATAGTGACTAAATCGTCAATAGACCGGGGAGATGAATACAGAATTAAGAGCAGACAGCATGGCACGGTATGATGCCACTCCGCATGATATGTATGATATGTCTCTCAAGGCCAGCCGTTGAAGCACATGAGTTAGTAATCCGCCTGTCCCAACCCAACCCTCATTAGAGCAGCAAGTCCAAAATGGAAAGAGGGCACACACCACTATGTTTAGCAGTAGCAGCAGCAGCAGCAGCAGTGGATTATGATGAAGAAACAAACAAATCGTCAGGGTGGGTCTAGTGAGGGAGCCGCCGCCGCTATCGCCGTCGTTGCCGTCGTCGTCGTCGTCGTAGTAGTGGATCTAAGCTTACTATCCGGCAGCAGCAGCCATATTAAAATCCAAGCAATGTAAAGTAAGCCTGCGTCATGGCCGTTATTTTACTCTGGATACACTTTCTTGGCGAGAGCGAGGATCCAGAGTGATTGATCTTCAAGGTTCGTTCCTCTTGGTGAGATGGGCGGTGATAAGCTTTGGGATCGGCGGCGATTGGGCGTTTGGGCGTTTGGGGTTCTGTCATGGGTGGTCACTCGGCGTTAGGCGGATATAATGCTGATGGCGGTGGTGATGATGGCCGTAATCCCGAATGGTCGCATTTTCTGAGAATGCTGAAGAATATGACTGCAGTTGAGGGGCAAAGAGAGGACGGAAGGGATCCTCTTATAGAAAGGGAACCACGAACATGTGTTCACTGAAACAAAATACCGTTGTTTGGAAAACGCCCAGTTGCATGGATGACAGCTGTTCAAAAGAGTGCCAATGTTACGATATGATTATTATTACATGCAGTGTGGTTGAAGATTTGTTGTTGTGGAAGGATGATGATGTAAGGGATGAGGAACTGTGTTGGGCTAGGGTTTGGAGTTGGTTGAGGGTTAGGTTGAGGGTTAGGTTGCTTAGGCTCGAGATGTCGAGTGATAGTTCATGCAGCGGCGACTTGGGAAGTTCAAAGACAATGTGCCAAGCAACTATACTCGACATATATCCATGCTCCAAACAGCAATAGGGTAGGGTGGAGTATTGACTAGAGCTTTTGGGCGCCTGCATTTATTTGAATATCTGTTACATGTATTTACACAAGGAGAAGGAGCCAGGGCTCATACAATTAAATGCGCTAACAATAAGAAGCTGGGCCTAAACGCGGGAGTACAAAGTGATCATGACTTTTTGGCAAGGCACCATTAATTGTCCGGGTGGGGTGCAATATACTAGCTAGCTTCGAAAGGTTCTTTCGTTCTCTATTCGTGGTCAGCAGCGTTTAGGAACACCTACCTGGATTACTACAAAAAAGGCTTACTCAACAGTACTCCTCGACTCCCCCAACAATATATACAAATATAAATACCGCAAGCCGTCAATCGCAATGAATCCCTCCTGGAGATTCCCAATCCCCGTACACCCCACGCCTCGGCAGCAGCACATTCTTCCACACTTTATCCCACAGAACTGCGGGCCATCGGTCGTCATACTGGCTACCACTGTATGGCGAGAGCGAGAACTGCGCCTAGAGGCTGAAATAAGAAGTGGCAAAGAGCCCAACGAGTTCAATGAGTTTTTATTCTCAAAGAGAAAAGAGAAGCTGCTTGTCATGGTAACGAGTGGCGGAAACTGCTGTTCACTGCTACTCTCAGAAATATAGTTTTGCCACACTTTGTTTTGTATGGACGTCTATGTGCAATTCACGCTTGCTGTAGTAGGTCATATACCTCCAGATAAACCAGGAAGTGTCGATGTTGAAACGACATTTGGTAAGAACGTGCTGGTTCATGAGGCCGTGAACCTTAGATAGCCGGAGCTGATCTAGTAAAATGGACACATGTGGGGATACTCAATTACCTTTGAGCTTCGTAACCACACACCACAGCCTCAAATTGACAGCGCAAATAGCTGTAAAATTAATTCCTGGCCCTTTAAAAGATTTTCTGGGCACTTTGGGGATTTAGACTATCGGGTGTGTGATTAAGTGGAGTAGGGGTGAAGATTTTACCGGATTGGCTCCATCTACTTAACAGAGGGTTTGATATGTATCCTAGGTAGAGGGGGAGCAAGGAATCAAACCAGCTCAGCAAATCGTTATTTCTTGCATATGTGGTTAGTGGTCATTCTCCCTATAACCCAGGACGATTTTCTGAAAAGCGATTGGGGAGTCTTTTGGTCTCGTGGGTGCCGTGGGCGGACATGTCATAGGTAAAGGCGTCGATGCCGATGATTTAGTCAAATATTTGGGTTATCTAGCGGAGGGAGGAGAGTCGGCTGCCGGCGGTGTTGATGGCGGAGGGTGATTGATCATTGGTGCCAAGTTGTGGTTCAGGCCGTCAGCTATCACAAGGGAAGGGTATGAGACCCATCTCAAGCTTTCTCGTCTCCCAAGACCCCCAAATTATGCCCAAAACACATCCACATTCTACTTATAACCTCCCAGTTGCATCCGCCACCAGCTTTTACCCATGTCCCGACTCCCCTCTCCATTGCCACATCTATAACCCTCACGATACCTCTCTCCTCCTCAAGCCTCGCCGCACCAATATCAACCGCATGCCCATGCAACACCCTCACCACAAGCCGCTAGCCGCTGCCCAAATAGCGCCACCATTATAATCTTGCATTCTCGCTCCAAATCCCTCTTTGCACAGAGCATCGTATAATTCTCTAGGCCATTGCAATTGATAATAGAATGATAGAGTCGACCATCCTTAAAGATGGAAATATACCAGAGAAGTGTGGGGTTGGTCGACACCAACTGCAGGCCTAAACTGCCATCTGCCTCTCGTAGATCTTATAGGTGAGGCTACCGAACTCCTCACCACCATAATCGCCGTGTTGGCCCCCGGTCTCCCTGGCGTAAATAATTATTGGCCGAGCACCAGAGTCCACCCACAACATTCTCGTCCGCAAGAGTCGCCAAATCTGCATTTTTAAGGAGGGTGGCTCCAGATCACTGCAGCCGCTGGGGCAACATCGTTCTTATAAGTGTTTTCAAAAGTGGATCTCGGTTTAATTAGCCATTTGCCACCTTATATTGAGCATAATAACGAGCTATATAGCCATCAGCTGCCCACTGGTTAGCTCTCGCACAATGCCGAGACCCACCGCCCTGGATCGTCGGATCGGGAGGGAGGATCCTCGGCGCTACCGGGGTTGAACGCCAGGGTTCAAGCTTAGTTTGTGTAACGACCGGCCCGAATATAAAGTTAGAATCCAGATCCGGACCAATAGGTAGAGAGATCCAGATAAACAGACCAAACTGGCACTGAACTCAAGGAGGGCTTGAGTTAATACTGTCTTTTCTTTCTAAGATATTATCGGCCTAGGTGACTAATTGGGGAAGTCTTCTTTCTTTTGCCCTCGTAGAGGGTGGTTTGCAGAAACATTTGTTTGGTCGAAGCAGCCAAGGACTCTTCCGTGCTTTCCGGAATTAGCTTTGTGATTGATGCTCTGGGGGGGGGGGACATATTCACATGCACAGTAATCATGATCTCCCCGCTCTTCTCCCGGCTATTTGGATGGGGCAGATCTTATAGGGGAATAACGGCGCGAGAGCTCTGAGACACTTGCGTGACTCTTTGCTGTGTGCTGAAAGGTATCCACCTTCCCAGGTCATATAGTCTTGGGTAGTCGGGAACGAGTATCAATACTAGTGTATAAGCTGCAGTTAGCCTAATGATGGGATTACCCGGGATTTTGATTTTCAGAACTAGAGGTGTGTTCGTGGGTATCTCTTACCTTGGGAGCTTAGCTAGGAAATGCAGAGAAAGCGGAAAGAGGTTGTGAAATTGGCCTAGATACAACGGTGTATGCTTTTGGGTATTATACGCCTAGGCACTCGCCACTATACGGAGGTAGATTGGGTAAAAGAGCAAAATTCTTATTCCACTAGAAGAGACAAGTGGCAACCACACTCTTTACGGCATAAGCCACAGGAACTAGCGTTCATTTGTAGTGGCTTACGCTGTAATTTTTCCCGTATCAGTCAGAAGAGGTCGGTCTCTTGTAATGGAATTCGACGGTATATATATGGATAGCAAAACCATAACCAGGAAAGGCTCGTAAGCCGTCTGAGACAAATAAACCATGATTTAGAAACAATTTTCTTTTTGAATCGAATCGAGGGAAGTCTCTCATGCGGTTGGAAATGAACCATTCGACGTCTTTACCCCACAAACTTTTTCTGAAAGCTGGGCACATAAAACGATGTTTTACCGGGGGTGGCCTTTTGGAAAGGGATCAACGATGCATTTCCCATGATGCCTTTTCGCTGTACTTTAACCAGTTGATACTACACTTTTCCATGATACCTTAATTCACACCCTCTATCACGCATTTCCGCGGTTTTATAACTTTCATATGAAGCCCTCGATTTTATCTCGAGATGTCACCCCATTCATTGTCACAACGTCACGCCCGAAACCTTTCATCGATGCCAGGATGATGGCTATACCGAATGGGCTTTCAGAATTTGCAGTATAAAATCTATATATGGGAGTGAATAGTAGTAGATTCACACAGTTACAGCACCCATCTCCGCGTATACGCTGGAATGACTTGGTTTGTCCATACAAGTGTATTATACCGCCATGTACTTTAGGACTTGGAGAGTTTGGTGTGAGGTTTAACCATGTGTAAAGCTGGCAGCATCGTGGGCACAGGCAGGGCTAGGATTGAAAGGAATCATAATGGGTATAAGCCTAATTGGGATGGGAAAGCATTAGATCTTCCTAACTAAATCTTTCCAATGGCAAGGTCACTTTCCTGTTTCCTCAGTTGCAATTTCCCATGCAATTTTTATTGAGCGGGGTGGTATCTTCCAATGATTCATTTCCAAGGGATCTTGGAGAGCCAGGTAAATTTGGGCTAGTCGGTGCACTTTGTTGTATCTTTGTTGTCATTGTCGTTGCAGTTAATTTGAGCTATCTAAGAACCTCAAAACCGAGATATTTCTGGGTTATGCAGTAACTCATTTTTCACTATATAAATCTTCAATAACAACTCCGGCTGTTCAAAGTACGGGCCTTGCAATTGGCACAGTGATGCAGGCATGACTGAGGCTTCTTATGAGCCTAGTCCCACGGGGCTTCATCTAGGCCTCGAGACTTTTGCTTTAACATAATAAAAAGTCCAGTCTCGTGAGAGTCGACAGACGTTATTACACAATAATTATAGCATATTCTCAGCCGCTATTAACGATATTATAATAAATAATCTCCCACACTGATGGGATCAATTATTGGTGTCTTTTCATACAAGTCCGTAGCTGTTATGCGCTGGGTGTATATGGTTCACGAGGCGAGCCACGGGCAGGCTATCCCATGAGATCCAGACAACTTTTCTAGAGCTCGATTTGAGACTCTTTTCTCCATTGTTGAGCCGAATTCCTCTCTACTCGCTCTCTACTATCAGAGTCGTAAAGTCCTCGGGTCACATGACTCTTTTAACCTTGCCTTCCACCATGATGCGAGAAAATAGTACACGTGACCCGGTGACTTTACGACTTCGATTGGACCTCCGTCGTTGTCCTGGTTTTGTGCTAGAAGGGATTTATACTCAAGGTAAAGTTGTGCCCGGCCCTCACACGCAACATACAACTTCGCACCGTCAGGAGGTGGTTTTTTTTTTTTTTTTTTGTCCCGCTGAGGTATTGATAACTGGTTACAGATTCTGACAATACGTAACGCCGGCGCCGAAAGTAATGTCTGGGAAGCTGAGATCACATGCTCACTAAAAGAGCCGGCCTGGCAGGCTGCAGACAATTGACTATGGTATTATAAGCCCAATCAAGCCCCTGTAATAGCAATAACTTTTCAATGTATGAATTTACCTACAGGTAGACATTGGGGTCTATGAAAAAGACACGCTAGGCATGAAGGAAGGTCTCTCAAGGAAGGGATTCTTGTGGTTTGAACATCAATGGGGGCTTTCTTTGGTGCCAGAGAACAGCAGCATTTGGCGGCGGTGGGGGTGGATGTTAGAATTACATGTAGTCATTGCACTACCCGCAAACAGGAACAGAGAGTAGTGCACATTATCTGTTACCTGGCCACATCATACGAGATTCATATTCACAGGGCGCCACACCATATCCTTTATGCCGTTCCGTACGCACGTCAGACCAGCCAAAGTTTGAAACGTCCTAGCTAGCTAATATACATGTAACCATATGCAAAATCTTCCAAGTATCAAAAATGCACGACAGTACGGCCATGTAGAAAGCTTGTGAATACCACATAGTTTAGACTGACGGCTTAATTAGATGTTTGATGAAACAATTGGGCAGTACTTATTCGACTTTTAATGTAGTACTCGTAGCTAGTGATGACATGAAATTGAGCTAGTAGTAACGTTTGGTCATGGGGATATCACTCGACGAGTGAGAAGTTGATAACCATTGAATAGAATAGGATTTGGGGGGGGGGGGGTGGGGGGCAGTAATGTCAATGTCCTGTCCTTCTCTTTCCGACTGACTAGACCGTTAGTCGTAAGATTATGCACATCGTGCAATCAAATGACCTGCGTAGACCTAGACATTGGGTAGCAATATATCATATATGTATCTGGTCCAGAAACCAAAGTGTAACACACACCAGTGATAAAGTAAATATGTATAGTCTTTTACCGTCGCTTGACGAATATTGCCAGTTGACGAACAAGGACTTTAGGCCAATAGAATTTAAAAAAAAAACCTGTAAATCTCGTAGCCTGGCTGCCACAATTGCAACCCTTGTTCGTCAAGTGGCATTATTCGTCAAGAGACGGTAAAAGACTGTACCTACATGTATATCCTGAATTCTATATTTGCATTCCTACAGCGATTGGATGGATGTACTAGTATGTAGCCCATATTGATATGCCAGGCAGACCCGAATTCGCCACTCGAGGTGTCCCGGTTTTCCAGAGATTTGTATTACCCGGTAGCTATACCAGGCATTCACCCGATTTGTGAGAGTGTTTTGCTTATCTTCTCTCCATCGCCAGCAGTGCGATTCTAAAGTTATAATCCTCACGTTCATAAAAAGGGAGTACTTTTTTTTTTCACGACCCACGCAGCTTACTTAACGTACGCCCAGCCCCGCCTACCCCAGGGCCCGTTGACAGCTCTTTTGCGCACTAGCCCAAAGCGCGCTTGTCCTTGTTATTTTTCCCCCCCCCCCCCACGCTTACTAATCCGTGTCCCACGTCTCACGCCTTCTCTCTCTCTCCCTCCCTCGTCATTCAGCATACATACAGTACCATTCATATATATACATTACATACATACATTAAAGTCTCTACGCATCCATACAGCCCTACACACTACACGTACCCCTAAAATGGCGAGCGGTGTAGACGCAAAGCTGCTCAAGAGCACAAAGTTCCCGTCAGAGTACTCCAAGAAGGTGGACCGCGAGAAGATCAATCTCGAGGTCATGAAGCAGTGAGTTTTGTTCTAATTGTCGATTGTGAGGATGGGGACGAGAAGGCTGACGTGAAGGGGTAGATGGATCTCTGGCAAGGTCATTGAAATTTTGGGCAACGAGGACGATGTGGTGATTGATTTCATCTTTGGCATGCTGGAGGAGGAGCGATTCGTGAGTCCCATACCCATATCGTCCCCCCCCCCCCCCGCGAAACAACCCCCCCACTATAGCCATACAATCCAGTGGTAACTCTGGTACTGACTCAAACACATTCACAGCCCGATCCAAAAAAGATTCAAATCAACCTCACCGGCTTCCTCGAGAAGGACACACCCGCGTTCTGCAAGCAGCTCTGGAATCTTTTGTTGAGCGCGCAGGCGAACCCACAGGGCGTGCCCTCCGAACTACTCGAGAAGAAGAAGGAGGAGCTGCGCCAGCAGCGGGTATGTTCTCCCCCCCCCCCCCCCTCATTATGTACAATCTTCTCGTATTAATAATGTGCTCCAGGCCGAAGCCGCAAAACTCACCGAAGCCCAACGCCTCAAACGCGAAGAGGAATCCCAAAAAGACCGCGCCCTCTCCGAGATCCGTGACCGCGAGCGCAGCGAGCGAGACCGGCGCCGCGGCAACCCACCACCCGACCGAGAACGAGAACGAGAACGAGAACGAGAACGAGAACGAGACCGTGACCGTGACCGCGACCGCCGCGACCGAGATCTATACCAGCCTGGCTCCCCACGGCGGCGGCGCACACCCCCACCGCCACGCAGAGAGCGGTTCAGAGATGCGCGAAGAGAGACAGACACGTACATCCCAGCGCGCCGCTACGAGCGACGAGATTTTGACAAACGTGAAGGCAGGAGCGCTTATGGCCGTTCGCGGTCGCCGCAGGCCCGTAGGAGAGACGAGTATGAGTACCGCGGAAGGCGGTCTCCCGAGTACTCGCGCTCGCGGTCACGGTCCCGTGGCCGGAGAGATAGGTCAAGGCCTAGGAGGGCGGTGACGCCGGAGCGGAAGAGGGATAGGGAGCGGGAGAGAGATAGAGAGAGGGATAGGGAGAGGGGCAGACATAGGTCGAGTACGCCGTCCTCGGCACGATCATCCTCGTCTCACTCCCGCACCTCGAGGTCCTCATACGAGTCGTCGTCGAGGTCGCCGTCGAGGTCGCCACCGTCGAGAAAGAGGCGCTCAGTGTCAGGTGAGCGCAAGGAACAAGGTCGGCGCGATGATCGTGAGCGTAGCCGCAGCCCGCGACATAGGGAGAACACGCCGCCAAAGAGGAGACGGGCGGGGTCAGAGGAAGGGGAACCTCAGTCTCGGAAAATGAGGGAGGAGACTAGGAAGGAGAAGGATGATTCGGAGGTTTGTTGATCCGCTCCTTGTACTTTAGCACTCACTATCACTCCTTGTATTTTATTTTGTGGTTTTTATTGTGTGGATTTGTTCTGTTTTGCTTTTTGTTCTGTCTCGTCTTGTTGCTTGTCTGTTACGAGAGGGCGTGCGTGGTTTTAACAGTTGGGACCGTAGTTGACGCTCCAGCAACGGGAATACCAGCTGCGCGAGAAACTGCTGCGCGAGCGGATTAAGCGTAGCCGTAAGAACAGTGGCGCTACGAGTGGAGGTGAGGACGAGCAGTAGGGTTAGGTTGGGGGGGGGGGGGTTAATGGCGGCTTCCTCGTGGGGGGTTTTTTTTTACTCTTTTTTTTAAACTATTTTTTTCTTTTTCTTTTTCTTTTTTCTTTTTTTTTTCGAGCTTTACAATTGAGATATTTAGCTTCTTTTCTTCTGTTTCTTTTTCTTCTTCCTGGTTTCTTCTACTTGCATTCGAGTGTTTTACACCATGTGTTTTTACCCTGTTTTACGGTACGCGGCGGAGGGGGGTTTCGTAGGCGGACAGAGGGTGGGGGGGGGAGAGAGAGAAAAGGTTGGTAGTAAGTTAGTAGTAGTAGTAAAGTATCGGTTCTTCTGGATCGGTATCGGCGTAGTAGTAGTAGTAGTCTGGTCTAGTTGTACTTTAAGATACTTCCATCCATGTGTAGCCTCATCACGTATCACTCGCTATGAATTGAATCGTGATCATTGTCGTTAATGAGTATGTACAGTACCTACCCAGATGTCTTTGTGATTTGGAGGAGTCTCGGCGGCAACGAATCACAAAGACATCTGGGTAGGTGCTGTATGTACTTAGTTACAAGTGAGTATCACTCGTCTTTACTCCCCTGCTATGATATTTACGATATGATGAGTCGTGATCATTGCCTACATTTCATGCCATCAGTATCCCTAGCTATGTAGCTAGCCAGAAGCCAAACCACACATCAGGTCGTTGCTACCTCTCATCCTATAATAAATAAAATGAAATGAAAAAAAGAAACCCACCACCCATCCCATCCAATCACTGGTTACCATCAAACCTAAACAGCTTGATAATACGCCGTCCCCCCCGTCGTCAGGTCCACCTCACTCAGCATAAAATTACCACCACCACCTGCTCCACTGCCTTTCACTGCCCCACTGCCCACGGCACCCAGAGACCTCCGCCGGGCTTTACTCCGCGTCTTGAGGTCGTCCATGACGCCGTGGGCAATCAGCTCGATGCCGGGGCCTTCGGCGCCGGCAGGGAGGATGATGTCAGAGATGGTCTTGGTGGGGAGGATGGTCTGCTCGTAGGCGGGCTTGGAGTAGCGGACGTAGTGGTCCAGGATTGTTGTTAGGGGCGTGGCGGCGGTGGAGGGGGATTGGGTGTGTGTTACTATGGCGCTCGGGGTAAGTCTAATCCGGAGTGGAGAGGGAATGGAAGGGAGGTAGGAAAAGGAAGGAAATGTCTAGAGACATAAAGGACACACCTCTCCGCGCTAACCTCACATCCGCATCACAGTCCACAAAGATCTTGACCGTCGCCAGATCGATGAGGCGCTTATGCGCCAACAGGTACGCGCCCTCGGCGATCACAACGTCCACGGTACCCTCCGACAGCCGCGCGGTAAGACTGTCGGCCATCAGGTCGAGGTCGAACGCCTCTGTTCCATATCAGTACCCCAATATCAGTACCCCCATATCAGCTTAACTCCTTCCACTCCCCCGTACCCCCCTAGAGACGTACCCAAAGCCTCACTATTCCCACCATCCGTAGCCCGCAGGAAATCGCGCATATGCACCATCTCGATCCTTAAAGCGCCATTACTAGCCGCTTTGAGCGCCGCGCAGAGACCAGACTGGACAGTCTTCTTGCCGGAGGAGGAGCCGCCGGAGATGGAGATGAGGACGGTTGTGCTCATGTTGCTGTCGATGTGGTGTTGGGAGTGGGGGAAGGATGGTACGCGGCTACCGGGGGCTGCTGGGAAGGGCTGGAGGAAGGTGGAGAAGGGGAGTTGGGGGAGCAAGGGGGGTATATGGAGGGGGGGGTCGGGGTTTTGTTTTTCCGGTTTGGGGTTAGGTTGGGTTAGGGGAGTTAGTTAGCTACAAGAGCAGCTTGGCTTAGCTTACTGACCCCTGGAGTTATCATGGCTGGCTACATAGATAGGTAAGTAGCAGTTAAATATAATGGCTACATGTAGTACATGGTTTAGATATGATGTTCAATTGCTTTCGAGAGATGGCCTTTCATTTGTTTCGTCTGTCTCGATGGCCACACTTTATGGCCAACAGGGAAGCATTCCTTATCGATATTGCTTCTTATCGCCTACCAATCTGCAATCTGCTCACCTAGACTACTGCCTACATACCCACCAACCTACCAATCTCAATCTCCTAACGAGTAGAAAAAGACCCAACCCAATCCGTGCAATTCTTTTTTTTTCTTTTTTTCTTTTTTTCTTTTCCTTCTGACTTGCCTCACTTCCCCCCTGCAAATCTCCCGCACTCCTACCAATCTCTCCATACCACCACTGGTGTGCTGTAAAGTAGAAACTTCTTTTGACTTGGGGAGGAGGAGGGGGGGATGGGCGAACGGGGGAATGGCGATCCGCGGAGACGGTTGTAAGATGTGTGTAGTGAGTGAGTGAGAGTGTATTCGTAAAAAAAAAAAAAAAAAAAATACTCGTCTTCTCTCTTCACACCTTACAGCGAGAGGTAAAATTATTGTAGAAACAGGGGGGTCTAAAAACAGGGCTTGTATGGCTGGTTAAGCCAATAGGACTCCTCCCATCATTCTACAATAATCTTACCTCTCGCTGTAACATACCTGCAAAGTCCAAACTGCCAAAACGGAAACAACCGCTGCCTGCATATCCTTGATTTGTGTTTTTTCACAAATCTTTTTTTTTTACCCCCGCATACATGTAACATACCCCACCTTACACACACACCCCTACCTACTCTACCTACCCACCTACCTACCCACCTACCCACCCACCCACCTACCCACTTGATCTGTACTACCAACTACCCACTCTCCAGTCTCGCAATTGCACCACTGCACTTTATCTACCTACCTACCTACCTACCTACCTACCTACCTACCTACCTACCTACTCGCCTACCTACTCGCCTACAGGATATAGAACCAGAAAATGCAAGTAAGAGAGCAGGGATTATTTGTATTGAGTAGTGCTGATCTGCCATACAAAATCTCCCTTTGAACTTTCCGGTTCTTCCTGTAGGCGAGTACATGTACCTACTAACCGCGCGTCATTGTCATTATGTATGTATCTATTTCTAATTTTAAAAACGAACTTTCTGCAGCACCTCCCTCCTCGCAGGTGAAATCAGATTGGTTGTACGTATTCCAGCACTTTCACACTTCTTTACGCATTGTCAACGCATGACATTGAGTGACAGCATTTGGAATCATTTCTACGTGCACCCATGTGGCTACTACCTACACATTTGGAATTCTAGAGTAGGTAGGTGTTCCTGCACCTCACTTCTTCCTGTCCATCACGCAATTCCGCCGTATACACCGCGCATCCACGCATCGAGTTTTTTTTTTTTTTTTTTGACAGTCAGCAGCCACGGATCTCCCATCCAGCCAAACCGGCACTTGCATATTGTCAAGTCAAAGCAGCTCATGGACGCCAATTTAAAAAGTAGTGACAGTCAGCAGCCAAGCCAGTACAACTTATCCCCATCAATTTGATTTGTACGGCACATCGTGTTCGTAAACACTCACGTACCTACCTACATGTCTAACCATCCGTCCCACAAGAGAGAACCGAGTGATGTCTCATGCTCCACGCCCAAAATAGGCACACGTGGCCCTGCCTGCCTATCCGTCCCTTGCTTGCACATTGACGCACGCGCTGATACGAGACATACATATTCTACAAACTTTTACCATTGAGCACTTCCACCCTACTGACCTCATTCTACATGTAGTCTACTTACATATTGTTTGTAATGTGGGTCACCGATATTGCCCTACCTGTGACTTCGATCTGGTCCTAATCTGCCCTTCAGCTGTACCTACAGCGGACACTGAGTGACACACCTACAGCAACAGTGACGCACTTCACCTCCGAAAAGCAACATTTCTCCGACCTGAATCCAACCTGGATGATCCAGACTGAGACCAGACGAGACGGACGGCACATTCTCATCTCAGCCATGAACAGCGCGCAGAAATTTTGGACAACGGAGCGGAAATTTTTGATCAAAGGAGAAACCGGTATGGAGGATATCCCTCCCCCGGCGTGATAAGTTTCGGATCCCGCGCTAGCTATACTAGAGACAGGACAGGCTAGATACGAACTTCGGCCTTCGCCTGCCGCCCCACAACGAAAGCGAATGATATGTGGGGCCAGGCGGCGGCGGGCATAAACGAAAAAAAAAAAAAAAGAAGAATCGTGACTAGCCAGGAACCAGTCACGTGATCAAGAAGATGATGTAGGAAAGCATTGATAGAAACGATTGCGTGCGGGTATCTTGCTTTCGCCAAAGACTAAAACTAAAAACTAGTTGGGGGGTAACTAAGTACGTCGTGAAGGAGGCCACATAAGAGATGATTGATAGCGAGAGTATAGTAGTCCACACCTAGCAGACAGAAAACCCGCTAGCAGAAAATGGGAAGGTATTAAAACTTTTCAATCGAAGAAAAAGAGAGTGCTATTCCAAGGGGACCACTTTCCGCGTAGAGAAGATGTGAACAAAAAGTGACAAAAGAGATTGGACAAGAAGAAGCGTTCGAATACAGTCCTGAGATTCAAGTGTAAAAAAGATATGTTAATTGACTCCAAAAGAAAATATAAAAAAAAGAAGGAAGGAAAGAAAGAAAGAAAGAGGGGGGGGGGGAATGATATATTTTGGCAAGTCAATGTTGCTTTAAAATCGGATGGATTCCACCTAAGCCCTGCCAGGCTCCATGTTCCCAGTTAGTTCAGCAACGCGAGCCTTGATTCTGGCAACTCTGGACTCGATGGTCTCCTCGCCGCTGGTCTCCTCATCCTCCGGGGTTCCCCTGGCATCAGAGAACTCCTCAGCAGGGGCGGTGGGCTTAGCCCGCTCAGCGGCGTTCTTCCTGATTTGCGCCCACCTGTCCTGTACGGGGACGGCCTCAACAGGGGAGACTACGCTCTCTTCAGAAATCTTCTCATTGTATACGGGCTTATGCACGGCCTGGTGTACAGGCTCGTGTACAGGCTCGTGCACGGCCTCGTGTACAGGCTCATGTATAGCCTCGTGAACTACTGGTGCGTGCTCCTCGATAGACGAGCCACGCAAAGAACTTTCCGTAGAATCATCTTGGACGAACGCAGGCTGGTCTGTGAGCGGGCCTTGGCTAAAAGATGAGAACATTTGTGTTGATGTTGTAGTACGCACTTCCTCGGAGCCTGAGTTTGATGATTCTCTCTCGTGAAGTTTAGGACGAGAATCGTTGTTTGGGGCTATAGAGGATGTAGAGACGGCTCCCTGGAATTTGATCGGGTTATTCCTCTTAGACAAAGATGGCGACCGACTAGGAAGAGTGTTCTTGATAGCGAGACTGGAGGTACTGGGAGTCTCAGGGAGCGGTGCGGCGGCATTTTCGGCTTTCTTGCTGCTGAAGAAGGATTTAAATCGGTTGACCTTTCTGATCCTTTCTTGGGTAGGGCTAGTGGATATCTTCGGCTTGGGCGAAGGAATGCGAGGACTTTGAAGAGTCGGCGATGGGTAACCGTTTGAAGTCGGCGACGGGAGACTCAAAGCTGGATGGTTCATAGGGCCAGAACTTGGAGATGGAAGGGCGGTCACTTTGGTCATAGGTGCAGGTTTGTTTAGGTTGGGAGACCTGTTGATAGGCTCAGTTTTGCTGATGGGCTCGGGCCTATCCTTGGGAGGTGGCAGCATGCTCACGGGCCTTTGCCGGCGTGGTGGTGCTTCCTCTTCTTCCTTATCGTTGTCATCATCTTCATCAGTAGGTAGAGCCGGTAATGATCTTTCTGTCGCAGGACGTGAGACCGTATTGGCATCAGGTAGAGGGAGACCATTAAGGTATGCATCTCTGATAGCATCGCGGTCGTATTTGCTTGCCCACTTCATTGCTGGGGTAGCTTCAGACACAATCACAGGTTGTAAAGTGAACACACTGTTTGTCTTCTGCCCCGCGGATCTTTGACCGCCCGGGGTGGATCTTACGTGACTCTTATCATTTTGAGCCTGTTGCTGTCTAAGAGACTGTGCTGCCTGTGAGATTTTGGCTGCCTGGTCTGGTGCAATCCTTGTCCTTTGCATTGGAGAAGCGTTCGAGGGATCGAATTTCAAGGGAATCTCGGGCATGGCGGTATGGCCTATAGATTTTCTTCTGCTCAACATGCTTCTCATAGATTTCTTTTTATCTTTAGGCAATAGCGTATCATCAGGCTTGACCGCCGCACCTCTTATTTTTTCCTAGAAAACAGTCAGCTTGCATTTGGGGGGGGGGGGGGGCTGGGCGTATATAAAGGACCTACCTCAACAATCAACCACCTTCCATCTTCTATGGAAGTTTCAACTAAGGCACACCTCCCAAACACAGCCTTACGCTGTGTTGGCTCTTCGCCTGCCAAACTTGACATCCAGACCCACCAAAAGGCGTCATCCACATCCATGGGGGCAACAGTTGACAATTCACCAGGGTCCATAGCTTCATCAAGCCTTCTGTGAGATGCCGAGGTTTTAACTCGGGAATCTGTGTCAATTGGGGGTAAAACTTTGTCGGGAGGCAATAGTAAGGGTCTAGGGCCGTTGCTCCCCTGATCACGTTCCCCAAATCCGCTTTGCATGAAATCTGCCCACGAAGGTGTTTGAGGACGTGCGAGGTCTATTAGTTCATCATCACCACGGGGTGTAGCAGGCTGTGTTGAAGCCCTTCTTCTGCGGTAGGTATCGGACCCTCGCATCGACAACCCATCAACGTCACCTTCAGAGTCACTCTCATTACCTTCCGATAGCCCAGAGAATCCCATATCTTGGAATCTTGACCAAGACTGCTCCTGAAGGCCAGTCGAGGTTTTAAAGGGCCCAGTAGATGACTGATTCGTAGACGAAATACATTTCATGACACGCTTACACTCATCAGTAAGACCTTGTACGGGATCTTCAAACTGCATGAATATTTGGAGAGCCTTTTCTCTTGGGTCATACTGGAAATTTTTGGCGCGTCGTAAAAGGGCAAATGGAGTTGGCGATACATTGTCAACAGTTATGACAACACGTACTGATGGTGACTGTAGCTGGGATGGCGCAGTAGGTGGGTAATCCACGGAAGCAAGGAGAGCCTTCAGCGAAATGGGTAAAACCGAGACACCCTTTGTACCTTCAGCAGGGGAGAGCGAACGAAGATACGCAAAAAACAAGTGTGCCGTGGCATCTGCACCCCTAATAAACGAGACAACTGTAAGACAGCGTTACTAAGTTAACTTGGCCGATTCACTTACTTTGACCACGATGCATATCCGCCCTCAAAACCCCAACCGTCGTCGCTATGCTCAAAAGCCCACCATCCAGCAAGTCTTGATAGCTTCAAACCACCCAAACCATTGTGCTTTCCATGGGCAGCAATGGCGGAAATCAGGTCAAAAAAGTCGAAAATGATCCTTGATCTAGCTTCTGACTCGGTACTGAGAGGGATGAAGGTAGCAAACGAGTCACGAGCCATGCCAGATTCTGCAGGATAGCTGTCAGCATTACTTTTCTTCAACCCAGAATTTTCTGGAACAAACTTACCAAGTTCTCCTTGACGGAAGAGCTCGTAGACATCACCCGTTACCACACCGCCGGGTAGTCGACTCCAGCACCATTTTAACGTGCTGCATAGTACCTGCAAAGCGTGTCAGGGACCTGGCTTGCAAGGTAGGGGGGGCTAACTCGTTTTCCTACCACAGGTTCGGTCAATCTGAGCTCTTGCTGCAGATGCTCGCCGCGCAACGGCCCGGTCGCCGGGTCAAAGAAGTTGCGGATGAAGGTTCGCGCGGAGCTAGCATCTGAATTTGGTCTAAATGGTAATAGTAAGAATGGTGTGGACAGCCCTAATTATGAATGAAAAAAATAAATCCGAGCAAATCAGCATCAATCAAGATATCTCATTGAGGTTTCCCACGCGTAATAAGGCTCAATTAGATGGAATTGATAGTTGGGTTGAAGTTGGAAGGTACATACCTCTATGCTTGATTTCGTTCGTACATCCCCTCAGAAGCTCTTGGACTTCTTCCGGGGTTACAGAGGTTCGGAACCACGCGTCCGCGTACTTGACTTCATCAGGCTTTGCCGCAGCAGCAGCTTCTGCCTCAGCCTTTCTGGCGGCAGCGGTGTCCCTCTTGAAGACTTTGTTAAGGAAGGCCGGCATTAGGGAGGGGGTTGAAGGATTATCAGATGTTGCAGCTGACTGACGTGACGGAAGACAGGAAAACGTGCAGCAGTTAAGTCCTTGCACTCCTCCTTCTCGCCGGGCTTGCACAAGCGAAGGATGAGCCGTGATGACGGGACTGGGGTGGGGGGTAGGAGTAGGTACTTTTTTATTTAGGGAATGTTTTCAGGCTAGATAGGAAGTATATAATTCCTGATGGGTCAAAATAGGAGATGAGATGAGATGGAGCGATTGATGTGAGTTTGACGGAGACAAGAAATTACAAACAGGAAATGGAATGGATCCCAAAAGGAATGGGTAAGAGGGAAAAGACTTGTATTTGTCGACAGCCGGTGTCTGCGGGGAGGCAATCTGATCGAATAGGTGTCTGGACGTACCCCAGAAAAGTTACAGGGTGGGCGTGCTGGCTGCAGAGGTCGCGGAAGAGTATTGATGAGTTGGACGTAGAGAGCGAAAGAAGATTGCCAACAAAGCAGTGTACAACAGCAGCGACGGCGACCCAGATAGAGAGAGGAACCCAGTAAGAACCTGGAGCAGCGCAGGAACAAGAAGAAGAAAAAACTTCACGTCAGGGAATAGCGGACAGACGAGCAAGCGAACAATGAGCTGCCTTTCCCACCCCCCTCAGACTCCACTACAATTGCGACCATTCCCCCTTTCCATCCCCTCCACTCCAAAGATTCTCATTTGGGGTCAATCTCTTTAGGTACATTAGGTCTAACTGAGACTTTCTTTCTGCAACACATCCAACCAGAGCTCCTCAGTAGAAACAATATGTTGGGTTCGTGAATTCTTGGCAGAAACAGACACGGGTCAAGGTCCACCAGAGAATTTGTTTTTTTCCCCTTCCGTTTCCCCTCTGGTTGGTCAAGTCGAGATGCTGTTGATGTGCGTCTTCAAAAGATGGTATGATTGGGCAGGGGGAGCTGATAAAATATTTCCAACTATCGATCTCGGCCTGCTTGACCCTTTGTTTCCAGTACACCAGGACATCCCATGTTTATGGAGAGGGGTGGGGGGGGGGGGACATCGAGTATGGCATGAGCTGAGATTGCTTGATATGTAGATGGACCTCTCCCGTCTTGGAAGTTAACTTTAATAGCGAGCTTAAAGGACTAGACTAGACAGGGTCCCCGAGCGACCCGATAACTCTTGTACCTTTTGGTTAAATTTTTAATTTTAATCTCATAATTTTCCTGGTGCCTGGTAAGCTCCCATGTGAGCACCTTCAAGGGTCGTTCCAGCCACAGGGTGTTAGGGTCTGTTCCGGTCAACACCCCTGATAACAAAGGTGCTTACAGTCATCATTGACACTACCTACCATCATCACCCATGGCGTTCTCAGTCTAGCGCATATTTTATACGCCCATCCAGTGACAGCTTATGTATGCGTTTCTATTTTGGGAGCAACACGCGATAGTGAGTGAGAAGCTCAAAGCAGGCACCAAAGATCGGATCTAACGACCTGAAAATCGCGGGTGATGATTTCGAATAGCCAACATCCACTGCCAAGCAGAGTCATGTCTTGTCAACAAAGTAGCCAGCTGCAGATCTCGTGATTCGCTGCATGCAATGTTATATATATGGTTCAGGTTCGATTTGAGTGATTCTTCAAAGAACAATTGGATTGAGAAAGAAAGGGAAAAAAAAATAAAAAAATAAGAAGTAAGAAATTCTTTATGTGAGGAGCCGCAAAGGGCCACAAATTAGACGTCAATTGATTCTCGGCATTGATTACCGGCCTGATACACGATTGCAGAAGCGACATTGTCAAAGAAGGTGCCGCACTGGAATGTGAGACCCGGCGTACGGGAACATACATGTGCATAGAAACACGGGTACTTACATGCCTTCGACTTTGATACGAGCATTTGAGAACATCCTAGACCCTTACAAAGGTACCAATTGCTTGTAGCAAGCTCCCCCGGCCCCATCGAGTGTGAAGGCGAGATCGCCGAGGTCGCTATTTCAGTCATCTTTGGCGTTGTAGTAGACGAGTAATGACGTCGTTCAAAACTGTGGAGAATAAAACTGATCAAGACTTCGCTTGCCATTCGTTGTAAGCGAAAATGCCACCGAGTCGCATGCTCCTTTTCTTTCAAACCAGCCAAAAACACTTCTTAGACCAACCACGACTTTCACCAATTCCAAATATTCGTTTTCCGACAATCCAGAGGTATTCCAGCATGAAGGATAAGGCCATGGTCATTGAGTAAGTATTAGGCGGTACCGGAAGGCTTAGACACTATTCTCTGACGTATAATCTTATAGCGAGTTTAACGGACTTGTAAACATGTCGCCAGGCGAGCTTTCGGAGTGGTTGAAAGAGGATGCATCCATCTCCTCTGGATGGACCAAAGATGGCGCCGGAGAGACAGTTGGGCACCAAAGGTATACGTTGCGCGCGTCTTTCCCCATAGTACTGGATAAGTAATAGAAAAGTCTAACAAGGCAGTTTTTTTTTTTAGCGGTCGCCATATAGTTGATATTCTCGAAAACAATCCAGATAGGCTCCCGGAGAAATACAGAGATGAGGACATAGATCACATGCGTAAAGTTGTATCATATTGTAAACGGCATTTGGCTCAAGAGGAACAGGCGAAGAAGAATATCAACAGTAAGAGCTATAAATCGTTGAAGAATTGGGGACACGATGCGTTGAAGGAATGAGGGAAGTTTATAGCTGTGGATCAGGATCTAATATATTCTCCTTGGAGCCGATTTCGTCGTTCCAAACTGGTCCATTATCGGGAAGGAAAGTAAGCGCTAAAATCATATCAAGACTCGCTCAATCCCCCAGAGCCAGGGGCCCCTCGGCCACCGAGTTCTTCCTAGTGTGAACCCGACATCCAGAAATCCAGTATGCGGTCACTTTGCAGTTAACTTGACCAGCATCAGAATGTGGGGTCTGCTCTAGAAAGTTGTGAAACATCATTCAGTGTGAGGCAATGCAATGTTATTAAAGGCAAGGGGGTGTTTATCAGCATAATCGGATAGAAATAGCAGTGTTCCAGAAGGAATTTGCATAATAATTTTCCGCTTTTAATGGTGTTTACGCCTCAATTTTGGCAGCGCGCGCGTGCGATATGCATACGGCACCACCAGCCAGGCTAGGTATCCCACACACCACGAGAGCTACGGAGATGTGTGTGGTAACAACATGCAAATCCCAGGGACTGATTGTTGGAAGAGCCTATCGGTTATTATACCGCCAAGAAGCAATATTGTCCTATCACGGAGACCCAACAAATAAAGAGGAGCCAATGGAATTACCGCAGAAAACCTACTAAAGAAGTCTATCCAGTTACCGAAGGAAAAGTAATACTTGTTTCTCTAGGGCAGACGCTATTGAATATTTCATGGAAAGGTAATTATAAATACGAAACAGCTCTAATAACATATGGGTATCAAGAGAGAGCTATTGTTGATAATGGAGGCTCCAAATGACTTGCATGTTGGTATGTGCGGGACGGATTTCGCCCTGTGCGATGCCAGTCTAATAGTAATAGGTACGGCTGTAGGAAAGATCCCTGGTGTTGGGCGGCCGTTGAGTCCCCCGTTGAGGGTCAGCGAGGTGGACATGGATGTTAGGCATGGTCCGACTTTCAACCGAGACATTAGCCTCGTTGTCACCGCATTGGGTAAAAGAGTGGATGGCAAAGCACACAAATTGACTTATTTAGTCTAATTTAGGGATATTTTCATGAGTTATTTTTGGGAGGCGAAGTTTCTATTTTAAAGAGGTTGCATGTCCCCACTGTCTGGCCTTCTTCAAGGGACTTCCACACTCACCCTCTTACCGCACGTCCGTTCACACCTCTCACAGTAGAGCCGATAGAGCACCATAGGCAAAAAACAGTAGAGCACGCGAATTTTGTCCCCCCCCCCCCTTCGACGTGTTTGACTCTTTTCACACCCCCCCCAGATATCCCTATATATCTCGAGGAACATCGTCCACACTTCTCTCTTCTATATTCAGAACAGACTCTACTTACCGCAACATTATCATCACTTCCCATCCCGTCCTATCGTTTAAGTAGAAAAGGAAGAGGCTTCTCCACTTTTTAACCTGTTTCTATTTAAATCGATCGCCCCCCATTCCCACTACCCAACCGTTATCGCTTCTATTGCATAGAACCTTCCCATCCTTCAAGCACCCGCTTGTGTTCTTATTATAACCTGTGCCAATTCCGTCGCGTCGCCCAGTCCACACTGTTTCATTAATAGTACACTTCCCCCCCCCCCCCCTCCCCGCTTAACTTGAGTTCATAGCGACTGTATCATTATCGGTCTTTGATAATCAGTTGGCGCGTTCTTCTATTTCTTGGTGTCCTGGCTAGTAATTAGTTTCCACCATGGGCCGGAGAAAGGTACATAGCCATGCGTGCACTTCCCATCATTTTATCCTATCTTCACGCGTTGTCATAGACTCTCCCCTCGATCGCACAACGGCTAACATAGCGTCGCATAGATCGAGATTAAACCGATCAAAGATGATCGTAACCGTCAAGTGTAAGTTCCTCTTTCTATACTCTGTTTACCCCCTTCCCGAGCAACCTCGAACTAACATTATCAACAGAACGTTTCTGAAACGTAAAGGTGGTTTGTTTAAGAAAGCGCATGAGTTATCCGTGCTTTGCAACGTTGACATTGCCGTAATAATATTCGGCGCCAACAAGAAGTTGTACCAGTTCTCGTCAGCAGATGTTCAGGAGATCATTAGTCGGCATAGCTACGTATGTTATACTTGCATGATTCCATTTGTCGCGAACCATGAGCTAACCTTGTAACAGTATGAAAATGCGCATGAACATAAGGGGCCAGCAGACTTTCAGGCCAAGGCCGATGCCGGTGACGACGACGACGACGACGATGTAGATGATGGCCCTCTAGAGAGAGAAGCTTCAGTGCTTCATCATTTACATGCACCGTCGCAGATGCACAATAGACAACATACTGCCTCTGCGTCGCCACCAATACCCCCAAAGAACCTTGTAGGTGGACAATACCAACAGATGCCCCAGATGGTAGCTCGCACAACACCACAACCTTCGCGCCCTAACTCGCGAAATCAAAGGCGGGATAGTTCGAACTTAGTACCCCAGAACGCTTACCCATCATCGCAGGCGCAACAGCAAAATGGATATCCAGCCTATGGCATGCCTAACCCTTCAGTCTATAACCCACAAACAAATAACCCAGTCATAGGGATGTCTGTGCAGCAGGCGCAATCATACCAAGCGTTCCAGCAGCAGCAACAGCAGCAGCAACAACAGCAACAGCAACCACAGACCCAGGCCCAAATATTTGCAGGCGAGGCTGCTAGACGTCAATCTATGCCACCAGCTATGCCTATGCCCATGCCACCGGCTTTCCCGTCAGGGCCAGACAGAATGCCTTCTGAAGGACCGCCTCGCATTGACACTCACCCCGCAGTCATCCAGAAGCGTGCCCCAGCAAAGTCACGGAGTATGTTCACCCCTGTGGGTCCTAGCGAATCTCTACTTGCGCAGCATTTCTATGGAGACCGGGTGCAAGGGTCACAACGTTCGCACTCTGTAGATGTTGCTACTCTATCACGACCGCCCACAAATACTCCTGCACCAGAGGTCCCAAAGTCTGATAACCTCTCGGAGTCCTCGCCAAAGCCCGCAAATAACATTCCTCCCATTCCTCCCATTACTCGCCAAGACTCTATTCCACCGCCTCCTTCCCGCACCAATAGTATGGTCTCCAATTCCGGGAAACCGGGTGGATCCAGGCCTAGGCTCAAGGTTCAAATTCCCAGTGAACACTCGGATGCCGGGAGCGCTACTGGAGAATCATCCGCACATGAGTCGTCTGGAACCACTGGAAACCATTCTGCCAAAGGAATGAACGAGGGGGGTCATACTGTTCTTCCACCTCCTTCACCAAGTGTTGGAAATCTTTTGAGTGCAGGCGCTACTGGCCCAGTAAATCCATTTGCTCGCCCGCCTCCTTCAACTGGACCGACCGAGCAAACCCCTATATCCGCTCTTCCTAGTCGCTTTGTAGACCATGGGTTGTTGCCATCACCCTCGGTATTTTATGCAGATTGGCCCGGTTACAACCACCGAGGAGGTGACAATATACTGCCCAGCCCCATCAACTATACTACACCAGTAGTAGGTACGACAAACAATATCTTCAAAGATACCCCAGAGATCAATGGTAAAAGGAAAAGCCCGTCCTCATCGGATCACGAGGATGAGGGTGCCATATCATCTTTTCAGAAACGTGTGAAAACATAGGCTTACTTTGGTAATCCTGCTGGGAGGCATTGTTTGTTTGAGTTCATACAGTTTTTAATGCTCTTTCGTGGCGTTCCTTTTCGGTTCGAATAGGCACTCGCTGATCTTTTCTACATTTATTTCTTTTGTCTTTTTTTTTATGATAGTAGGAAGGGGTGGACGAATTTCCTTTTTTACGCTGGGAACGGAGATCGGCGTTATCCGTTCGTTGTGTTCTTATTTTCATTATCACGACTCTTTGGGCTGTCCACTCGGCTTTACCTTCTTTTTCGCCCGCTTTCACTTTCTTGGTCCATGGTTTGGGTTGGCTTTTATTGGTTTATATCTTTCTTATTTTATTGACTTCTAGCCGCCTTCTCGTTCAACAGATTTCCTTTTCACTTGCATTTGCATGGCTGGGTCTTCTTGTTATTTTTTGGTATCTTGCATTCTGACTATTTGATTACCATTGGGCGCTGCAGCTCCTGAAAGGATTTGATGGAAAGGGGTATGAAGTATGAAGTACGTAGTTATTGACTTGTACAAATTCGAAAAAATAAATTTGATGAGGGGGAATTGGTTTGAAAGGGTGTCCATGTATATTAGTGCATCTAACGGGAGAAAGGTTGAAATTGACGTTTCAGATGAAAGTACATGGATGAATACAGATTGGAATAGAACCCCCACACGGTACAATCAAACTTTGGGGGATTACGTTGAGATTACTGTGAGCCTATCACTGTCTCCGTGCAGTAGAGGTGTTTTGAATTTGATCTGTCCCAGCGTCCTGGCTCTGCTCGATCGCCAAGTCCCAGCGCTTGTGTAGCCCTGTAGGTTCGGCCTTAACAAAAATAACGAACGCTTCGACACGCACGCGGCGTAGAACGCGCCAAAAGGACACACATCTACACGCATAGTCACACAAGACACAACATACCTGTCACGTCTTCGCAGTTTTTAGCGGTAGTCTCTAAATCATCATGGATCGCGACCACAAGCTGCTTTATCGACTCGAGTGTTGCGCGCAGGATTCTGAGGGTTGCAAGCTCCTAGGCATAATGAATATTTTGTGGCTTCCAATTGAGAGCTGGATCAATATGTAGTAGAGCCGAGACTTACATCTTCGTCGTTTGAGGACATGCCTGTTGATGACATTCCTGCAAGTAGGTAGGTAGAGTAGATATCGCGTAACGCCCACAATGCCGTATATCCCCGATTGAGTGGTTAGCAGAAAGAGTGAAGGAAATGCTCTTCTGCGGGCGGGGAACGGTGGTTGTTGAACGTTGATCGATTGCAAGTGAAAAAAGCAAAATGGGGACGCTGCAGCTTGTAAAAGCGCGACATACCTAGGTGTAGTTTTACATGTACTCGCAATTTTCAAGCGTTTCCGGACGCAACTGCTATTGCATGCCATACAAAAGATAGCCTTGGCGTGTTTTTTCTGTGTATGCAATAGCAGTTGCGTCCGGAAACGCTTGAAAATTGCGAGTACAGTGGAGTTACATGTAGTTACCCAGTTACCGACAGAGCCGGCCAAGCCCTGAATGTCTCCCGCATAAAAGTACTTTATTTTGCCTTCTACGGCGAACTGCGAAACTGCAATGTTCGTTCATGTGTAACCCGTAGAAAAACTAGAGAACGTAGCCGGATAATTTACTCCATAATATCTTTCTAGCTCGTCATTGGCTCTCTTGTTTGCCTCTTTACCAACGCTTACCCCAGCCTGGCGGGGCTGGCTAGGATGCCGTTTCCTGCATACCGGACAAAGCCGAGAAGTAGCAGGCATAGAATCCCGTATTGGGCTTGATTAACCTCGCTCGCTTCTTTATGATGGCTGTTTTGGCGAGTTTAAACCAGTGGGCTTGAGGGGGGGGGTATGGGGGTTTACAATGCATCTAGATCCCAGATTCGTGCAGATGGAAAACTTGACTGCGAAATCGAAGCCAGTTTTCCCATGAATGATTACAAAGTTTATCTATGACCCAACGACTTTCGTACAATAATTTAGAGGCCCCGTTCAAATTCTTTTTTTCCCTCCAGCTCTCCTTCTCTCCCTTCTTGGTGCTTCTCTGCGGAACTTAAAAAGCCACCTACCGAACTTTAGGGGACCTATTCGCCCGAGAGCGTACTTGTCCCTCACACTCCCACAGCACATAGTATATAAGTAGTCAACTCTTCCGCCCAAAACCTCCCAAATTTCTGTGGGGAACTATCATGGTGAACTCTTCGGAAACCGTTGTTGAAGCAACGGTAGAATCAGTCCTGCCTCCCGTGGCAGGGGAAGTTGCATCATCATTAGACCAGTCCGAGAAAGATGTCTTGACTGAAACCGAAGTCTCAAGCTCAACTTATGACGAATTGGGGGCGAATAACTTCGATATCCCAACAGAAAATCAGCAGAAAGCACCAGAAGCAAATCAACTAGTTCCCGAGGAGCGACAGGAACTAAGCTCCCGAGGCAAGGCAATAATTGTGCTTGCACTATGCGTGGGTTTGCCTCTATTGCTTCTACGGGGCTCATGACAGGACCGTAGAGAAGTCTTGAGCCGGGGCATACATGTGCTGACTGATCTGCTAGTTGTGTGTTTTTTTGTCTGCTCTTGACCAAACAATCAGTAAGAAATTATGGCAATGGCCATGATACGGCATTGGAAACTATTCTGATATTAACGAATTGTAGTAACGACTGCAATTCCTGTGATAGCTGGGCGATTCAAATCGCCAGCAGCATATACTTGGATCGGCAGCTCGTTAGTTCATCAATCTCATATACATATATTATTGAAGAGTTTAGGCTAACCCTAGGGTCCGCCATTTTTACAGATATTTGTTGTCTTCGGCAGCGTTGGTTTCCCCTTGCAGGTCGAACCTTAACCCGTAGCTTACTAACTTAATATTTTAAAATATATAGCTTACTACCATCATGGGGGAAATTCAGGTAAGGATCCTCCTTAATGAAATGCGGGCGATTACTAAACGCACCGACCTTTAAAGTGATATATGGGGCCGGAAACCAGTCTTGCTATCTGCTTGTATTATATTCCTGATTGGAAGGTATGCTTGTGTTACCAATCCTATCATTATTTTCAAAAGCTCACATGGCGATAGTATAATGTGCGCAGCGGCGCATAATATAGGGTTGCTGCTTGCAGGTAGAGTCATTCAGGGGATTGGTGCAGGCGGTCAGTTAGGGCTCGTGAATGTCACAATTTCGGATCTAGTAGCCGTGAGGTGCAGACGCCCCTAAAGGTAAGTAGAAGAATATATACTTATAGAGCGCGTTAATAGGGATCGGGGCATATACTTATCCTATGTCGGGCTCACATGGGCATTCGCCTCTGCAATTGGTCCAGTATTGGGGGGTGTCTTCACCGAAAAGGCTACATGGAGGCTCTGCTTTTGGATCAATATCCCAATCGGTGCTATTGCCATATTGGGATTGGTAATATTTCTGCATCTTGAGTCGCCTAGAATATCTTTCAAAGAAGGTCTACTAAGAGTAGATTGGCTAGGTGGGCTCCTTTATGTTTTCTCTTTCATGAGTGATTGCCATTTATTAACAAGAATTAAAGGAACTGTCCTCATCGTTTCTGGGACTGTGCTCTTTCTGCTTGGGCTTGAGTTTGGAGGTGTATCCCACCCATGGGACTCGCCTATGGTTCTTTGCTGCATCACAATTGGACTGTTTTTGGTGTCTACCTTCGTATTTGTCGAGTGGAAGATAGCCAAAATACCTATCATGCCCCTGAGACTGTTTAACCACCGAACAAATGCGTGCTGCTATCTAGTCGGTTTTCTGCATGGCATGATCTTCATTGCGGGGTGTTACTTTATTCCACTGTATGTTCCCCTCTAACCCTACCTATTACGAATTTGGAGCTTATCCCCTTTCTTCATCAATACAGATACTTTCAGGCTGCCCGCGGAGACTCGGCTTTACTATCAGGAGTCTTTGTGTTACCATATGTTATTGTGCTCTCTCTAGTGTCTGCCGCATCCGGTTTCGTAATTTCTAGAACAGGTTGGCAAAGGCTGAATTACATCCTAACCTACGACTGCAAGCTAACAGCTCATGGCAGGCCAATACCAACAGGTAATCTGGGGTGGAACAGCTATAATGGCTCTTGGAATAGGTCTTTTCGTCGACCTCAACCGGACTAGCAGCTGGGCAAAGCTTTCTATTTACCAGATTCTGACTGGAATTGGTAAGTTCAATCATTTCCCATTCATGCTTACTAACTAACCAATCAACTAACCGAGTGACAGGCTGTGGCCCACTTTTCCAGTCTCCCCTCATAGCGATCCATGCCACTATTGACCACAAAGATGTCGGCACTGCCACTACTACTTTTGCGTTCATCAGATCGCTTGGCACAGCGCTCGCGATCTGCATTGGTCTTGTTGTGTTCCAGAATGAGATGCAGAACCAGTCGGCGGAGTTGGCGGCCTCATCCCTGTCGAGGGAGGCGGTGCAAGCGATTTCTGGAAGCTTGGCAGCCGCATCAGTCGGCTATGTCCAGAATTTGCCAGAAGACCAGAAGATCATTGCAATGGATGCATATGCGAAGGCGTTGAGCACTATGTGGTACTTTTTTATGGCCATTGCAATATTGGCCGTATTCGCATCGGCCGGGATTGGTACATGCCTTCCCCGCTTTTGTTATTTGGCAGCCTTTCAGCCTTAAATTGCCTGTTTTTCGACCCACGCTAATTGGCTTGACATTACATACAGGTCGGCATTACCTTAGTGATAAGGTTAACTCGGCACAACCTGCGAAGGTAAAGCAGAGCAAGGGGGAAAGTGAGGAGACTGTATGAACTCGGAACTTATTTGTATCCCTTGTATTGATTAAACCCCCAAATTCGCGACATGGACCGTGCACGCACTTAGTAAGGTAACTGTTTTTATTTTGGTGTGATATTAACAATAGAGCCAATGAAAAATCAGCGGCAGTTATTACAGAAAACTAGAAACAGCTGAAGGAAGAATGTCGCGAATTTAGGGATTTCATCCGTCCAAGGGGTAAAGAAGGGATCTTCATCACAAAAAGCCTAAATTATTTGTAACGATAATGACTGTATTATAATTAGGGCTGTTTCTTTGTCAATATTCGAAGGCGTTAGTCGCTCGTTTTACATATGCATGCAATTGATAGAATAAATAAAGGCTGCTAAAGAATTTCAACGTCTCAATATCAGACTGTAGATACATATTTCTGGCCCAATCTTCTGATAGAGTGGATTCATGAATTATCACTCGGTGAGCGTCCAAGATTAGAGGTGATGCGAGTCATTGGCTACGTAGCTATATGTGAAAATAGCACTAGATGTATGGAGTCGAACAAGGATAGAGGACTGTGAGCGGGCCAATAGGTGGCGAAGCACTCTTACTCTGAGATGATTGATTGTTGGAATAGAGGCTTATTAGTGCTAGGACCAGATAAGACAAGCACACTTGAATACGATTAAGTGGACCCTAGAAACTACTTGATTTGGCTCAGATTGTAAGCGCTCGAGGCTTTTGCTGATGATAACGGTTCCTCGTGTAGATCAACAGATTTCCTAGGGCCTACTCCTTTTAGAACATTGTCCATTTTGGTCTAGTACAGAATCTTTAATTACACAGAATAACGATGTTTTCAGTATGCGCGACCTGCCATCTAGATATAATGCTCCCTCAATTACTTGCGGGGAGATGTTCAGACTAAGATTAAGTTTTAACCCGTCCCCCAGCGGAAGATTGGCATATGATGATGTGAGTAATGTTGACTAGCTTAACTTATAGTGGCCAAGCTGGATGACCTACGTAATGAATATAAAAAAAAGAAAAGAAAATAAAAAACGCTGGATGACCTGGTCATAATTTATCACTCGGCGTGACGTTCCAATGAGATATGCATTTTGTATCCCCTTGTTTGTTCCAGAACCTAGCGCGGCAGTCCACAATATCGATTATACCGGATATTATCCGCCTTTTTGTGCTTCCTGGTTATAGGAAAGAATTCGGAGTGTCAAAAAGCGCCAAGGATCTTCTTCATTGGGTTATTTAGGGTAGCCAACCATTGAAAGAATTTGCACATTTTTCGGCAGGAAGAAGCACGGAAGGGGAGTTAGATCGGATCGGCACTCAAAAATTGAGGGAGAGATTATGGGGGAAGGAGAAAAAATAAGAGAGGCATGTGAAAGTAGATCAAGAGCCAACAATGCTGTCAGAACCAATAGTCAAGGTCCACAAAGTCGCAAACTGCATTTGTCATTCTCAATCGAATTAGGGTCGGGCAGAACAAGTGGGTCAAAGATTACAGATCAGACTGACCCTATCTCTCTCTATGTGGCCGAAGGTAGGGATTTGACGCCCAATGATGGAGTGCAATTCTGTGTGCATTGGAAGTATGACACGAGACTGGAGGAGTTTTGATAGGATACCGTGGTGATTAGAGCGTGTGTTTCTTGTTTTAGAAGATCCACTCTCACATAAGAAAAAGGAAATTAGCAAATTGCATTGATTTATGATTGGAGGCGGGACCACCATGGTGATGATGACGTTGATGACTGTGATTATGGCGTGGTGGTAGTAATATGGATGGAGGTGTGTGATTGTGCTGATATTTCATTGGCATATATGGGTTGGGTAGTTCTCACTACTTTTATCACCTACTGGCATAATGCAGGAATCAGTGTCATGAATATGGAAGTTTGGGTTTACTGGGTATTCACTTTTTTAAGAATATGCCCCTTTATCGTAGAATTAGGTGCAATGAAAGCAACTGGCTAGAGATATTCGCCCTTGGATTGGTTAGTTGCGTATTGGCCCCGTCCAAGGCTTGACTTTTTAACCATCTTGACCAATGTGATTACAGATTTCCAGTCCAATTCGATTCGTTATTCTACGGTAATGGTAATGTGACATTATAATGCCGCCCATATGATAGAGATTTTATCTAGAATTGAATATAATCCGGTTCGCTGTGTTATATTCTGGGATGGAATCTAATACCATATTAATTTGGTGTCCTCACCAGTGTCTAGGTGATTGTCACTACATGGCATACACATAAGGTCCATATTTTAGACCCGATACTTGTTTTCTCATATATATTTCATAATACGTGGCTGCATATTATTTCTGCTATCAATATGTGGATATGCCTATAAGAGCACATAATTCGGGAGTGAATACCCCCACTGTCTATTGGTCAATTAGCCTCTGTCTATTGGTCAATTAGCCTCTGTCTATTTGACCTTCGCGCCCAGCATAATCTACTTTATCAACGTGTATCCATCCTATCTATCACGAGAATCTCTAACTGCTAAGTCCTGAGTGTTTGAGACCAAGCACTTATAGGCGGTAGCCTCAAGGCTAACTGCCTGACCGGTTATGCTTTACAGCTCAGCTCTCCACCTCCTCTTGCTCAACCGTACTTCTCGGGTCGGAAAATCCCTTCCCCTCCTTCATTAACACATTCACTGCACCCATTCTGGTCAGCTAGAGCCCACGCCTCTGAAAAAGGGTCACAAACCAATTCCCACAAGTTCCGCAACGTGGTTATCTCTGGAGCCCGGATGCAGCTCTATGATGGCAGTATGCAGATGCAGCAGATACTCTCTATTCTCGCCTGAAGGCCCCCGGGATTGGAAAATGTGCCTTGCAAGCTCTTCGGTGGAAGGGATATCTTTGACGAATTGCGGGTTGTCGGGGGTGCCTATGTAGACGGTTGTGGTGATTGGAGGGAGGGAGGGGTCGCCTCGGTACACGGGGACGCTGTGGATGGAATAACCATTAATTTCGCGGATGTCGAGGTATCTGGTACGAGGTGAGTACATGGAAGGAATCCTCAGGAGATACTGATAAGTGGATAAGGCCCAGTGCGGCTTTGATATCTATTATTATCGCGGCCATAGTATACTGGGGGTATACCCTTGGCTTTCTTCCACTATCAGGCATTTGTCACAGCGCAGACAGTAATTACTTTTTCACTTCTTCCACCTTAGATCTTTCGATCCTATCTATTTAACTGTTATCTTGAAAGCTTTCTGATGGATAGAGGCAGAGTTAGTGGGAACGTACACGCTACCCCCCATACAACATCGTCGGCCCCGTGCTGAAAACCAAAATTAGTGAGCTTGAATAAATGAATTAGAGTGCTTAACATCAGGAAAACTACATGATCATTCAATTTCTCCCAGGCCGACCTGGAGATTAGCGTTACGACTCGACCGGGCCTTTAAAACTCAAGAAAGTCCTAGTTAGTCTATGCACTAAGGCTGTCTTTTTAGTTAACTAGAATTAAGAATGGGATTTCTTTTTGGGAAAAATTTCTGTACTAGTCTCTGTGACAGAAATAGTAACATATCCCAAAAAGAGATCCCATCTTTGGTTGCTAGTGGGCTCGTGCGATTTATAAATTGCCGAGTATTTTTATTTGGAAAGAATAAAGTGTCACACGTACGCTTCCGGAGTACCCCTATGATCTTCACTGGATAGAAGTTGCCAGTCAGCCTTGGGCCTATTTACGTATCGATTAGGGGGTGGGGGTTTGGCTTTGGGGTCATGGGCTGTGTAGGTGTACTATCCCAGGCGAACCAACCTCGCCTAGGTGTTGCAGAACGGAAGTGTCAGCAATAGTGGTGGTTGGCTTGGTGACCCTTCTTGGTTCCTGGGTAAGTGGCTCATACCTGCCAAAAGCGCCTCACGTAGCCTCTAATGAAGCCAGGAATTCTCCGGTCTGCAGATATTGTGATAGAACATTAGTTTTTGTAAACCATAGGCGACGTATGCTTGTTTCTTGTACTTGTGCTTGTTACCTACCATAATGTGGAGGCGGCTTCCAAATGAGGCTCCTATGGTTCGAAAAAGCACGAATCAGTAACAGCTTGAAGTTTAGCTGTGGGCCGGGGGGGGGGGGGGCAGACCCATAGCCAAACAGCCAGTATTCATCTGAGAACTGTAACTCAGTGGTCATTCAAACGGTGATATTCAGATGTTTGTAAAGTTCAGTGGGGTAATAGGTGTATGGTTATGTTAACGTCACGGGCGAGGGGGTGTTCAGGGATAGTGGATAGGTAAGAAGGGTGTGAGGATAAATTTTATTATGTAGGTACACCCTACATAGTACTACAGCGCCTTGTGGAGGGGTTCTCTCTAGCCACAGAAGCACAGATCGAACCCCACCAAGACTTCTCGGCCCATTAGAAGAGTTCTTTAATTACCTTGAATCCCCCCCTTGACTGTCCGCATCTCATCCCCATCATCTCAAACTTCTTCTTCCAGTCAACTCCTCTTCCTTGACCTATTAGAAGGTTCTACGCCCCTAACTCGGTAAGTAAATGGACGCTCAATACTGTTTCCTCTTCCCCAACCTCACGTGTTGCTGCTTTACGTAGTACACTACTGACCAAGAGCTTCTTCAGCCTCAAACCCCGCTAAAACTTCACATTCACATATCCTTCACAGAGATATACTATGGCCTACAGAAACACCTCAAACCCCGATGAGCTACCAGCGTAAGAAAAAGCACCTCCTTTCTCTATCTCCTCAAATCCTATGTCTTGGTGGATCACTAGGCCGACTATACCATCTAAACACGCACGCTAACATATACACGTAGTCATGCCGAGCCCGAACAGGTGCGGTCATCTGCGCATTCCTTCCAAGCATATTAAAAGCTAAAAATCCGTAGGCCGCACAAATTATGGGAGGTTATGAAAACCGTCCACCCCCAGCTAGACCTGCAGGAAGTTTCGGCGCTCAGGGCGGTCAGAAGCCCATGTCACCTCCTATGCATGACCCATACAGGCAGCAACAACAACAGGGATACAATCGCCCGCACCAAGGCCAATACGCTTCGCCGCCACCAGGTCACTATACAAACCCTCCTCCGCCTGGTGCATATGGGCAACAGCGCCCACCGCCAGTTTCCAGACCACCTCCAACCCCTGCGCCGCCTCAAGGTGTAGATCCTACCCTTTTGCCACTCTTCAAGGCTGTCGATAAGGATGGTGTGTTGGAAACTTTTCCCAAATTTTTTGTTGTAGGATATAATTGTCTGACTTGTGTCGGTTGGTAGGGAGTGGGCAGCTTAGTGAAAAGGAGCTGCGTGCGGCGCTGGTGAATGGTGACTGGACTTCATTCGATCCGCATACGGTCAGGATGATGATCAGGTGAGATCTCTATTTTGAGGTATTGGTTGCTTCTTGGTAGTACTTTAAATTAACAGAAGTGCAGAATGTTCGACACCGACCGCTCGGGAACTATTGGTTTCAACGAGTTTTGGTTTGTAACCGTTATACCCCCGCCGAAGCTGCGTTTTTAAGCCTAACAATTTTGGGTAGTGGACTATGGGGATTCCTGGCAGCCTGGAGAGCCCTATTTGACCGTTTTGATACTGATCAAAGTGGCAACATTTCATACGTAGAGTTCACCAACGCCTTGGCCGGTGCGTTCATTCCCTAGTTTATTTCTACTAAGGAGAAGGAAGAAGATGTCTGACATATTCATGAAGCGTTCGGATACCGCCTCTCGCCCCAGTTCGTGCAGCTGCTTTTCAGGTCTTATGACCGAAGAGGTCAGGATTCTCAACCGGCAGCAGTTGTCCCGCAAGGTGGGCTGCGATGCCCTCCCTGCATCGCTAGGCTAACATTGGTGTAGGCCAAGATGCAATTAGCTTTGATTTGTTTGTGCAGAGCTGCATCTCGCTAAAGCGGATGACTGAAGTATTCAAGAAATACGATGATGACAGAGATGGGTAATTCCCCATTTTTCTTTCATTCTTGAAAGACATCAGCTAATCAGTATGGTTACAGATACATAACATTGAGTTTTGAAGAGTTCCTGACTGGTAAGTTCACATGTACCTGCAGTTGGAAGTTTTTCCGCCCCAAACCTCCGACTAATGAATTCCCCTTTGCTTCCCCCCCCGGTTTAGAAATCCTCCGTCAACGCTGAAAGCTCACTGGAACAACAAAGTATTCATCTTTGATCGACTGGAGAATCACTAGTGGCACGATGCCCTTCCTCTCTTCTTTTAACCAGTATCCTTCCTTTCCGATTTCTTTCACCATTGAATCAACACCTTCGACATGATAATCGGGACCTCTCTGATAATCCCCTGACATCATACCCCTAACCCTCGATCCCGGTAAATCTTTGCTCCATCTACTCAAGATGATGGAAGGGTAGTATATTGGTTTGGGGGGTTTTTTTTTAAAAAAAATAGTTTTCTTTACCTGTATCGCAGTTCATGTCGTTACTCGTGTTAGATTTTTTTTGTTAGCTAGTTTGATTCAAGAGTCCAAGGGGGAAGCAATTTATTAGGACTTATTTCTTTGCGGGAAATAGTAGGTGTGCGAGTGCGGAGCCAAGTAAAGTTTTAATGCTTAGATTATCAATTCCGTCTCCTTCGTAGGACGAGTGATATTTTGTGACTTCAGCCACCGTTCTTAGCTCATGTATAGTTAGTAGTATACCGATTTGGACTAGGGATTGGCTATCTCACAGCCGAAGTTGTTAATCTCTTTTTGGATCTACCTGTACTATGATGTGGTGCAGCATTGATAGTGTGGTCCACGAGGCTGCACGGGGAGAGCAAAGGTATATATGGCTTGGACTGCAATACTATTTTGCCTTGTGCATGGAGGTCATCATCATGCTCGAATATTCAAGATGATGCCTCGAAGCAGTTCATGAGGACTTATCTACGAACATCATCTCTCAATGAATGTATAAATATTATCCCAACAGTAATTATGTCCACCTAAACTTCGAGCAGTAGGGTTTGCCTCGGGCGTACTCGCTTTGTGGGTTCCATGCTTTGAGCTGCCTTAGGGCAAAGGCCTTAACACGGGGGTGTCGAGGGTAGATGTCTTACGTACTGTAACGGAATATATATTGAATCAGTCATCAACGAGATCCAGTGACGAGTGGACTGGCCGTGTAGATCCACACGATGATCAAACCTATGCACATAAAACCCCATGGGGATTCCTTGTTCCATATATAAACTCCTCAAGATCAAGAGCTTACCAGGAATAGTTGATTGATGCTTGAATAAGAAGACACGCAGCCATTTGCCTAGTCCCATCAAGGATGAGTGCAGTTCTGAAGTAGTACCCCCTCTGACATGGCCACCACGATTGCGGGCAAGGCTTTAAATATATTGGGGCTCTTGCTTGGTTGGAGCAGACCACGATAGGGCTTAGTCATGCAAGGTAGTAGTGAGTTTCTAGATGTGATGTCTGTTGCATTTAGTTCGGCCTAGTCAGGTGCTGGTGCTGAGAAGGTGAGCTTGTTTTGGCCCTGACATCGATGACTGGTTGTACATATTACCTCATCTCCCTGTGCAGGCTGGAAGGAAATGAAGGAAATAAACTGCCCATGAAGTCGGGAAGAAAATGAATGCTGATATTTATTGCTGGCGCAACTGATATGGGGTGAGAGTTCTTAGGTTTGATCCGGCTAGGCGACGATGAAACTAGTGCGTGAGTTGGGTGCCAAAAAAAAAACATCCTAAGCCTAACCAAAAAAAACAAAAAAACAAAGTGAACAAACTATGGTAGCGGTGCCATCAAGGTAGCGGTGCCGATTTCTAAATTTAACATGAGATGCAGAAAGTACTTGCTTGGTGTTTTCATTGGTGTAAATAAAACATGGGAAACCACACACTATTGATATCATTCTTTCTCGGCGGGGCGAGGTATGAGCTTCTGCCTCGAATTCTTCGAGCAACCATCGCCCCTTCTCGATATTATCCTCATGGAGTAGAGATACATATCTTTCTGCTCGCCTTGAGTGAGTAGCTTCGTGGAACATACAGCTCGAGGAAAAAAAGTGATGAAACAGCATGCGCTCAACTTGAACCTCAATGACATGAAGGACTTTGACTACAAAATAAGAAAGAGAGTATACACTACAGCCTCTGAAGTGCGTCTGCCGCCTTGTATAGCCTCCCTTCAAAAGTCATGGTTGTTGCTTAGCCGCCTTGGTGGTCACATGTCATTTCCTCACTTTTTTCCTACGGTGTACTCTGCCTTGAGCAACCTTATCGAGGAAACTGTGTAATTAGGGTATTTCTTCCCAAGATAGCATAAGAAACTCGAATTTTAGAACAGACCCTCCTTTTAGTTCAAATTTCCGATCAACATGAATTGGCAAATTTTAATAATAAGCTGTTAGGGGCCCAAAGATCTCTAGTCAATATTATGAGATCTGGAACGTATAGGGATACCAGGTAAATCAAGCTCAACTATCACATTATGCATGGATAGTCCACCAATATCTCGCTACACATGTATATGTTCTGGGGAAATGGGCCATCAGGCCGTTCTCGAGTCTTGATTGGTCGAAAACATTACATCCATGGATGCCCCGAGTGATAGTCCATGATTTTAATGCCGTGTAGTTACCGACTTTAGATGCTCAGGGGATGATGATAGTAGGTTTGGGTCCGCAAATTGGCGCTTTGAGAAGCATATGTATTTTGAATGGGAACAAGGCATGGCACCTAGTTTGAATCATGGACGGGGTCCTAACAGGCTAATGTCAATCCGGATTGCCTTGTTCAAAGGTCGTGATCTCACCCCCTTTTTTCTCTATTCCGCGGGATCTGTTTCAATAATAACATCCCTCATTTTCTCACAACACCAACTTCTGACTGAAGCAACAGAATACCTTTAGGTTTTAGGCAGTGTTATTTATTTATTCACCTTAAATCTAAAAGCTGCCCATCAACAAATCCGTGTACTATCCCCTCATCCCCAAGGAAAAACAAATAAACTCCTCCAAACAAGAAAAGAAAAGAATACGGTTAGTAGGGCCCCGCTCGCTGCAATTTACAGTATTGTACAAATACCCCCTTCAGGGTACCCATAGTTTCCAGAACTGAAGCAAGTGATCATGCGGTAAAGTGATACTAAAAATGAAGTAGGTGCAAGTTGCTCATTGGGCAGTAAAGGGGGGGGGGAGGGTATAGATATGATACACCAATGAGATAAAAGAAATTGGGGGGAAAAATAGACATAAGGAATGCATTCCCGGAAAGACTATTCAAAACAGATACAACAAGATTTTGTTTTCGCAGGTAATACCGAATCATGTTTATGACGGAACGGCAAAGACAGAAATGGCCTGCTCGTAGCCGGAGACGAAGTCGCTGCTCAATGCGCTGGCAAAAGAAGTATCCTCGTCGAGAACCTTGATGGTGACACTTGTACCGGAGAAAACAACTGTAGCCTGGATGGGCTTTGAGTAGGGTCTGGCAAAGAAGTCAGGAGCACCACCACCCCCGTAACCGCCAACGGCACCCTGCTTGGAGTGGTAGTGGGTCTTGAGGAAGTCATCGGCGTCAACAAGGGTCTCGAAGAGATCAATTTCACCACATCCAGAGTCCCAGCAAGAACACTTTCCGTATTGGACATTGCGGGGAATCTTAGCGTTGAGTGCCCAGATAGCAGGAATATTGCGGTTGAACTCAGGGCAGTTCTTGTCTTCAGGCATTTGGAACTCGAAGAGGAAAACCTTATCAGCACCCCCAAAGCCGTCTGAAATTGAAGAGTATTAGTACGCACTGGATATCAATGTCATGGTTCAAGATCGGATTACTTACGGTAAGCTGGGGTTCCGGGGCGGTAGACTCCACAGTCGTTTCCTTTACATGGTTGATTGGTCATGATAATAAACTCATTGTTGGAGGGAACCAAGATATCCTCTAAAACGGTAGGGGCTGCAGAACCCCCATTGGCAGTCCCATTGGCGTAGGAGAGTGAATTTCCAAAGCATGAATCGAATACTCCAGACCCTTGCCCACCATGATGGCTCAAAAATACCAGGCCATCAGCAATGCCCGCCTCAGAATCAAAGAATGAGATCCTGTTCCAATCTCCGATGACTGCGCCAGCAGCACTGCTTGTAGCAGGGGCAGTAGAAGATGTCCCAGAGGATGGAATATCTGAGGTGGCCTTGTCTTTGGCCGAACTAGTATCAACATTGACCTCCGAGGCCCCATTTCCAGTGCCTCCGCTACCTCCGTTGTTTCCATAATCCCCAACACCTCCAGCGCCTCCAGCACTTCCAGCACCTGGAGCTTGGGTTGCCTCAGTAGCAGGCACAGTGATAGTGATGGTGGTGGTGGAGGTTACTGTGAGAACCTTACCGTCGCGATCACGCTTGTGCATATGCGCATGGGCATGACGACGGATGTGGTTTTCATGACGCTTTGCCTTTGTGTTTGGAGTATAGGCAGCGAACTTCTTGAGGATGATAGGTCCACGGAAGTGAAGAGAGAGCTAAGTTCAATCACCAAGTTAGATACTTATTCTTGATAGGTATGAATAAGGATTAGGGTGCTTTATAAAAAACGTACCTCCTCATCCAAGGGAGCTAATCCACCAGAAAAGGTCTTTGGGGTAAAGGAGCAAGTGCAAGAATCAGTATCATAGGAGGAAACATCTTGATAGGTGCCAGAGTCGGCGATATTTGTGTAAGAGATAGCCTTGGTTTCCTGGCAATAAGGAATATAGTTGATGGGTTCATGCTGACAGGTGGCTGCAAATGCCAATTGAGTAAGGGAAGCGAAAGCAGCGAGGCCGCTGAGAAAAGTGTTTGAGCGGGGCATGATTGATATGGACTCGTAGATGTCTTGATAGGAAAAAAGCTATGTCCTTGAATATTTCTGAAGAGAGTGTTGAGGAACGAAGATTTAAGGAAAGTAGAACCACCACCACACAAATTAAGGAATGACTGGGAGATGATCGAGAACAAAGAAGTTGGGTGAGGATAGAAAAGAAGGAGGGAGAGAGGGAAAGAGGCGTGAGATAAAAGGAAAGCTACGAGAGGCACAGCCAACGGGCCAAGCCGTGCCATGTCCCATTCTAAGGCTGGTACATGGGAAAAAGTGGTATCTTTTCAGAGACTTAGTGATATGCATATCAGGTGATAATTAGTCTAGTTAGGTTGTGGGGGGGGGGGGGGCTCTCCCCTTCTGCCGGAAAAAAATATGATATACATACATACATACATGTACATACATGTAGGTACGAAAGTGATGGATGCATCTAAGGCAGGTACCAAGCTTACACACAGAAGGAAATTATCCCTCCTCCACCAGCACGCCGCAGCGCCGCCGCCGAGCAGCAGACTATTCCGCTGCCACGGATGAATTTTTTGTTTTTTCCTCCTTTCTTTTAGACACCACTCTTTAGAATACCCGCGAATGACAAAGGGAAAGATAAGTTAAGCCCCACACGGCGGGCTGATACTTTACCTTCAGCATGTTTGGACACCACATGGTAAAAACAAATTCCACGATACTTAAAATCAAGGTTTTCTATCGAGGCCTAATTTCTAGGCTAGGAATGTGTAGACTCGCACTAAACCCGAACCCTGCAGAACGGATCTTTACACTAGGAGCACGTTGGAGGATCCGCAGGAAGGTTGTTGGCGCACATACTTGAACCGCTTTAGCCCATCCCCACGGTGTATCTCTGCAATGAGGCTCGGAACCCTACGCGCAACTAAACCCATTCGTAGACCTTCGATTCAAGGACAAAGGAATGTTGATTACATCAGACAAAGCTACAACGTGTATTGAAGGTAAGTGACCAACCAATTCTATGTCACCTTATCTCAGCGGCTAAAGCCCCACCAACATAAATTCAATATTATACAGGGCTGAAGCCGCATTGTGCTTATACTATGTATACATTCAGTTTCATTGGCCATCTGTATGAACGCAATAATTCTATCCCTCGCTAGAGGCAAAAGGGGTTGACATGCACAATAGAAAACATATGATATGCAGTCATATCATATCGTCTTTGAGCAGTCGGTTTTGAGGGCTGTTGTTGAAGATGAACGAAAGTAGAAAGGGCCAAGCATTTAATCCAAAACGCGCTAATGCAACCCTAAGAGATTTCAGGGGCGGAATTGAGGGCCAGCAGCCAATCAGCCGTACCTGGTCCCTGAAAATCCATCCATCCAGTCAGGTAGGACAAGATACGCAAGTCATCTGTGTCGATTCAAGATGTGCGCTCAATGATTCTGGCTCGAAATAGTTTCGCTCAAGAACGTGTTTTGGTAGCGAGCGATTAGAATAGAGTAGGTAGGTACATGTAGCTATAGTACGCGGACAAGGGAGTGTGAGAATAAATCCCGAGACCTTGGTGACCTGATCTACGTCTTTGAGTGGTCTGGAGTTGCTCAAACAACATATCCAACAAATCACGAGTCTTTCCTTTCTTTCTCGGCACCTTACAGCCCCTTAGAATGCACTGCCCTCTCACAAAGACTAGTTCCGATTCCCAATTCCTAGTGTCATGGCAGCCAATCCCGCTATATCGAGGACTCTAGGAGAAAAAAGTGGGGAAAACAAAAATCTAGCACTGATTCCTAGATCTAGAAAAGATAAGCGCAACGAACCTAAAAGGTACTCAAACTACAAATGTGCATACATGTAGCTTGCCATACAAAGTTCGAGAATCCACATGGTGCAACTCCACAACAACCCAAATCCAGGTAACAAACCTTTTTAGCACGGCTGCTGGGCGGGAGATAAACACATACTCCTCCAAAGTGGTTAAGTATGCGTCGCCACACAACCAAATGGCTTTTCTCATGGGTCTGTGGGTCTGTCTCTGTTGGAGTCATTAGCGTTTAGCGACCTTGCTTTGCCGTGAGACTTCCTCCAAACCCCCCCCCCCCCAAAAAAAAAAAAAAAAAAAATGGAAATTAGCGAATCTCCAGATCACAGCTCACTGCCCAGGCGGCGTACCGGTTGCTCCAAAGGTTGTGGGATGTGTACTTGGGGGTGAGGGAAGCCTTCAGGGGATCACTGGCAACTGCTGCAAGGCGAAAAGTTGCCCTGTCACTTGTGTAGGGGAAAATATGGGGTCTTGAGATAGGCAACTTGCCAACCAACGAAGCTGCTACTTACCGCCAAGAACGTTGATGTTGTGCTGACCCACCACTAATCAAGACTAAGATAGTGACATTTTCCCGCTACAAGGGTTTTTTAACGGAAGATAACGACGAGATCGGGCATTGGGATTTCGCAATCTTCTAGCCCATAAAAGGGAACAAAACTGAATATCACTGGTCTAGATCCCACCAATTGATAAAGAATAGCTAACGTAATTAACACTGGCAGAGTTCGCAGTTCACGAAATACACTCGAATACTTACTGGAGAACCGGGATCCGGCTTATGTTCTACGATGTGGAAACTGAATCTACACAGCCGATCACAAGAGCAGACTTTATATCCAGCCAGCCATTAGAGTTCCGATTAGGAATGACAGAAATACTTATGCAGCCCTCGCACACACCCCACCTTTATCCTTCCAATTGATTGGACCTCAATAAACAAAGAAGACCACATCCAACCGCTGGTGGAAGGAAGGGTCGAATACTGACTCTCCAGAAGGAAAACGCCCCCCCCCTCTTATGGTAACTTATGTGAAAGCCTTAAACTAATTATAATGTGCCAAAAGCCTCGATGTAAAGTATAGTTTGCACAGATTCTTAGACACACCGGTCGCACCGACATTGACAGGATGCAACTTTCCGCCTTATATCACTAGAGCTCATTCATATTCGTTGATATGAGGAACAGCACTCTATGCGGAGACGGACGGCCCAGCGGACAACGCACCCGGATTGCTAGAGTACATATAGTCAAGAACGCACCTCTTTCCGGGAAGAATCAATCACCGCCCGTCTCACGGGAGAAGGTAATTTGCCAGCCCGGTTCTTAGATGCAATATCGTAATACTGGATATTCCTACGTTGCTACCCTGAGGTGAGATGTGGTGTCGCATACGCAGAGAAAATTCTCCTTCTTCATCGGGGAGGTGAGAAGAACTGAACAAGAACATGGCTTCTGGTATTTGAATCCTATTGGGAGTGGATGTAACTTAAAGCAGACAACTTAATTGTTCTAATAAGTCCAGCCTTCAGCTCCCTCTCACATCGCCACAAAGAACCGCGCCGCGCGAAATTTATGTAAACTCGCCATGGAAAAGTTGTAACGTAGGAAATGCCTAGCAAAATCTGGCATTCATATACAATCACTCGACGCCTTATTTACCCGATGATGCAACTCATGCACTAGCATTCGGTGCATGAGTTGTATGTAGGCTCGATGCGTATCACATCGTATCCCAGCCAGTAATGGGCCCACAGGCCCTCTAGTTTCGCAATAGGTACTTATGTACTTTGCTATTTATTTGTGCTACTCTGCGAACATGATCTCCGAATGTGTGGGTTTGAGGCGCGGCAGCATCCGTGTTGGCCGAATTCCTATAATATTCCCAATCTACCTGGCTCCCACGTATCTAAAGAAAGTGTAAAACGAGAGCCCCAGGGAACACAGGCACCAATAATTTACCTGGGGCTTCTGCATTATTTATGTGCTGGGGTTGGCGCAGTCATAGATTGTCACTCGTTTGCTCATTTTATCGTACTATGATAGCGCGTCTCGACATAATGAAAATCTGTTATGGCGTTGCAGTCTTATCCACTGCGATGGGATCCGCGCGGTAATTCTTGGCCACACAGTTGTGGCTACAGCCCCAAGAATTAAAAGCAAAAGCAAAAAAGCAAATAAGTAAATAGCCTTAGGCCTCCACGGACAAAGGAGAAACCATGGGAACATTTACAGTTGCAACTCGATATGCAGGATTGCCAAGATTCCAATAATCTCTTCCGGGATAGCAAATCATCCGGGATAGCAAATTGATTTTGCTGCAAGAAAAATAAAAGCGTCAGAGAATCTTGTACTGGATAACAATGGATCTTGGGTACTGAGTTCTGGCATATCGAATTGTGACTGTAATCTCATGCAGTCCTCCCACAGCCTTTCAGCCTTCGATAAAAGCTTGTTCTCACTGAAGATTGGCGCCTACGTATGTATGTGGCAGGTACATAAGAGCACCCCGATGCAGGCAATCTCTGCAAATGAAACTCGGAATTATAGTCTGGATGGGTTCCGCGGGCAACTCGATGTAGAAGCAAGGATGTCGTTGGTGGAGGTCTTTTCATCGATCAAGTATGGGTATCTGTACTTTTGGTTAGTCCTAGTATCCAATGTTTTGCTAGAGTTAATAGGGATATCCGCTGATTACCTGGCTGATTAGGGCATACATCTAGGCCCGATTAACGCCGCGGTGGAGAGGAATAATTCAACAGTTGAAGTAAGTTTAGGGTTTGCAGAATATGAGGTTGAAATATCGATCCCTATCCTGAATATTGATTTTGCATGGGGAATATAATTTTACCTATACAGACGCCTCGGACGTTACATGTTGGCACCGAGTCAGTTCATACAGGGTAACATAGGTTTCTCCACCGATAACCGGCATACATGTAGTTTCTGGGATGTGCAGTTTTAAATCAAATAGAAACTGGTGGTTTTAGATGGCTGAAAGGATGGGCGACTATCACCTCCAATTGGTGCTGGCAAGCGTTGCTCTTGATTGTCTGTTGATGTGGTAAGTGGTGTTTATGCGATATGTTTCCGGGGAAGAGAAAGAATATAAGCCGCCCGGCCTAATATATAGTCAGTAACTACATGTGCATGGAGGGGTTGGAGGGGTTGGAGGCGTTGCAAGGGATTAAAGTTTTGATACTGATCCCCCAACATTTTGGACTGCGTCCAAATCAAAGCCATAGCTACGTATGTACATCATCACATATGGTTCCCATTCGTTATCAGACCATTGTCGCCCCGTCGCCCCTCAATAAGCTTTAGCAAGTCAGGTCACTCGACACCAGCCTTCGGCCTCGCGGTTTGCCCCTAAATAAATGCCCACCACCACCCGCTCTATTTCTATTTATTTTTTTTTTTTCTTTTTTCTTTTTTTGGGGGGGGGGTGAGGGGGACTGTGGCTCTGCCAATTACGGGGTAGATGTTTGAAATGTTACGTTAGTGCAGTAATATCTGCACGTAATTACTGCTGATTATGTAGTCTGTACGGGGCAAGAAAACATTAATAGTCACAGCACAATATAGATAAGAATGTTTATAAGTAGGATTCACATCTTGTGGCTACGAGGCGGTCAGTCCTAGTAAGCAGTTAATACTTCGCGTGCAGCGCGAGGTACCTGCTTGGGTTATCGTCTATTTAGCGGGGACTGGAGTATATTGGGTGTTTATGCATGGTCCTAACCTAGAAGGATTATAGTGGAAGTATATTGGAGGTAAAAACACTGATATTTTTATCAAGGTGGTAAGGGCTTTTGTGTGCGCTCAGGCCCCAGCAGTTTCCGAGTGATTTTCTGTGATTGCATTAAAGTGCTCACCACCAAGCTAGGCCCAAAGTTGCCAAACATGCTCATGAAGCGCCAGGCTGGGTCAGTGACTTAGCGGTATAGCACGACTCGTGTTTCATATGGTGCGGCGTATCTTAAAGGTGTCAGCAAATTCCATTGCTAATAACTTTTGAACAAGACAAGATATCAAAAGTTTGTCTGATAGAAGTATAGGCCTAGTGATGATGAACATCTTTTATCAGACAGATTTATGATATTTTGTTTTGTTAAAAAGTTATTAGAGATTTAATTTGCCTGTTTTTGTATGTAAAAAGCGCTAAGACTTCATGAAGCGGAACAGTATTATACCCATTTATACCCCACATTGCAGATTTACAGCCAAGATTTAGTTTTCAGCCATAACATGGCTGGAATCTAAGGCTGTTATTGGTTCTCAAACAGCCAGAGCGGCCAAGATTGTTCCAGCTGAGATACTGGCATGTCATCTTTAAGACGCGCCGCGCCATACTGTTGGATCCTTCCTGAGTTAATTCACAAATCCGTGGCAAGCCCTAAGGATGGATAGAAGGAATGAATGAAGTCTCAAATGGGTAGGATCGAGAATGCTGCTTATAAGGGGCAGGAATAAATGAACAGCAAAGTAATGTACCAGTGGGTTGAAGTCCCACCGTTATAGGGGGTGGAGACCTGGGAATCTTTGTGTGTTTTCTATCCCGCTAGTTCCTCGTCCGTGTGTTCCACCTAGTTTTGAAGTATGCCCCGATCAGCGCTTTCCAAATCAAACCCGCTGTTTTCTTCCCTTCGGCTCTCAGTTCACCAAATAAGTTTGAAATAACGGAAAGAAATCCGCTCTCTAATCTTTCAGCCGGGTTCTCTACCCTCGGAAGTTCACTTTCCTGTATTTTGGGTCAATCAGGGTCAAGCGTTTGCAAAGTTTCCCTCCATCATGTCTTTTTATATAATAGAAAACAAGGCCCTATAGCTTAAAGAAGTCTTTCTATTAACAATGGCGCTTGCAGTCTTACAGTTATATATATGTGGCATTATCATGCCTGAACTCCAAATTCAGAGGCAGTCACCGCCGCCATCGCCGTCATCGTAACAGGTACAGTAGCCGTAGCCGTAATAGAGGCTCCGAAGGTTTTAGGTTTACAGAAGATTGTAAATAGGAAACTGGGTCCCACGTATAGATACGTGGGTGAATCTGGGGTTTCTCATTATATAGACTTGAATATCTTAAAACTTCAGCTTAATGCACCATGAACATCGATTCGGACCCATATTCTAACTCTCATGGTAGGGTAGATCCTAGAATAATTGGACCATAACCGCGAGGTTGCATGCACATAATGAATTAACACAAAACCAAAAAAATATTCCAGGATAATCATAGAATATCACTCGTGTATAAATAAAACTGGGGTTGAGTTGGGTGGATTGCAAAACCGTTACCGTTGTTCCCTTTATTTTCTCCACAGGTCCATTTGCGTTAATTATGGGTCTTCCGACCCATTTAGGTTAAATATCTTAGTTAAGGGGTGGAAGGGGCTAAGCACATGTTCCTACGAGACTAGATGTGATCGAATATATACTACATGAGCTCGAATGATCGAAAACTCCTAGGATTAGGAGCATTGAAGATAAACCTCCTTTTTCTCTCGTATATCGTCTGAGGGTAAGCAGGGTTTGTGTTCCCTCTGTGAGGGAGAGAGCGACGAAATCGGAGAGGGAAAGGGTGCCATTAGGACAATCACCCCTCGGCCTATGATACATAGCCATATATAGGATAGGTGAGAGAAGGATGAGTCTGAAACAATGCAGGTACGCATGAACTTGGAATGCCCGCACCTGACGGGCGATTTTACGAGAATACCCCATTACTATCGAATATTTAGCCAGCTAATCCACTTAATTATGAAGTACATGTAATAGTATAAAGTACAGGGCTCGTCAAGCAAAGCGCACGACAGGGTAAAACCTCGATACAACGAGCAACGGCCACCTAATACAACAGTTACTTGATCGCCCGATACAGCGCTTCATTCTATATATCTCCCTATAACTCTACATATTCTCGCTAATCGATATCAAGAATCCCATACTATGTTCACCTTATAATAGAAATTGAAGACATACGAACGTTTCATAAAGAGCTCTGGGGAAAGGTGGGCCGGGCAGCACCCAGACAACGAAATTCTCTGCAAGGTTCCTTACTTCTTTCATCGATTCCATCCTATTTCTGTTCACCATGGCGGTGTACATATATCGGTCAGTCAACCAATCATAGAGAGAACTCGAAACGAAGGAGCTACTGTACTGTCTGGGGCTTAGGTGCGGGAGCAGACGCTTTTCCTGGCCATCCAAAACAAATAGTTATGCAGAATATATACAAAGACTTGATTCTAAACTTACGCAGTGACAAAGAAATGCTCTATGTAATCCCCCACGGAAACTTCGGGAACTGCAAGTGTGATGCAGTAATTGTTGGTCAGCCTGGCTCAGGTACATTTATCAATTTTTGAGGCTTTCACAACAATTAATGACTATAGATATCGTGTATTGATTGGTTTAGTAGGGAAATCGACTTATCTTCGTTACCTTCTGGCTTTTGGACTGTCACATGGTATAAAAACGGTCTTTCGTGACGTATCAGAAAACATATACTTTTATTTTGATTATCATGGTGTAACGCAAGTTACATTAGATCATCTTCTGGACTATTCGAAATTGGAAGTGGATTCTCGTGGGTCTTAGCGGGCCGGCCGCTACGGGAGAAGAAATGGAGAGATCCCAGTTTGCACTGGTTCTGCGTAGTTACTTACTCCTATAACGAGATCGAGAAATATATGGCTTGGGGAAGTTGCCGGAACCCCAACAGACCCTACATGGGTCCCTTGGACTTGGGATGAAACCTACTCGGCTCTCAGGCATGTTCACAGCGTACGCAGCTGGAGATGATGACACCCTTTTATTTTTATATCTTCGATTGACTACTAACTCGAATAAAAGTCTTCGTATATAAGCATAGCCGACAATAGACCAAGGCACAAGACTTTTACAAACCCTTTTAATGCTAGGCCCCGTTCTAGGGTCATATCTGGAAGCCTCTCCCCCTAGATGGCCCCTATACTTACGAAACATGCCCAAGGGGTTATATTGAAGAAGTGGAATCTCAAATTATAACCCTGTTTCTACGGTTTGAACACCTACCACTCGAAAGGCTCACTCGCGATGAGACCAACGGTAGGGTATTTTTTGTCGAACCTATGATGGGTGATTTTCATTATTATTATCGGATAGGAACAAAGTTGATTACTCATAAGATGGCTCGAAGTAATCACTTTGTACGCAAACGCCTATATGATTTTTACAAGTGGTTGTTTGCAAGTAGAAATAGCACATACTCTTGATGATATCATATACTTGTATCTAGTGTATACTTACGATATAGGTCCAATATTCGACGGGGTATTTTATTTTTTTCGATTTTCACCACGGTTTATTATCTCTGATGAAATATAATGAATTAATGGGCCAGAGGAGATCGAATTCGCTTACGGCGATGTTTCCAGACACTTTGGTGTATGGCTACCTGACAAGGAGCTAAGGATGATGTTATGTTTTGTTACACCGGACTTTGATGCTTGTGCTCATGACTGGGATTGCTGGGGAACGGGCAGGTCTGGGTCTCGGAACGCTCCAGATACTGAGCAACAAGGGCGACCAAGATTCCGTTTCATCTTGCATGGTAATTCGCTCTGGGATATTGAGGGATCATGAGGGGTGAAGGTGGATATGCCGTGGGTTTATAGGCAGCTGATAAGGCTCTATAAACAGTGGGTGTTTATATACATGTAGTTTTACGACGAGTGATTCTCTATGACTCAAATAGCATGAAACGCCTCATAGAGTAGGTATGGTGCCTGGTTTTATTTCTGCATGGGTCCTTGAAGAGTGTAGATATCTAGATTAAGACCCTGCTTATGGATGGATTCAAGCCACTGTGTAGGGTAGGTATGTGTGGTTGCCCGCGAACCAAAGAACGGACCGACGAGTAGCCTTAATCCGGCACGTGAGAGTGAGAAGCTTTGGCCGACATCACCTCAATATTCTGGAGCCAATGGCTTTAAAAAGCTTTCTTTGGTGTTTATTTCCACCCAAACCAAATATGTCATGATGGCCAAGCTTATTTCTTTGCCTAGCTTCCCAGGAGTCATGAGGGGAGTGGCGAGGCGAGGTTGAAATGCGGAGATGTTGTTCTTTAAACCGATTGCCGAGGTTTGCATAGTTTGCAGCACGAGCTTTTCTTTCTTTCTTTTTTTCCCTGTAGCAACCCCCCCGATCGAGAAGAATAAAATTTCCACTGAACCTCGAGATAGATAGAAAGTGCTTCCATCCTCTTATCTCTTCTTCTTCTTTTTCTCCCTGTTGTGGGCTTTTCACCCTTAATCGTATCAAAGAGTTGTGATCTGTTTCCTGTAGGCTGCGGTTTCATTTTCATCCTCACAGCCCCGTCACGAAACACTTCAGCATCAGCGCCAAATTGAACTGGCCAACAGCGTCCTGGTTTACCATCGCCAGCGAATAAGTACATACGGCAGAGAAGCAGGAGAGGAGAACAAGAGGGAGAAAGATTCTCGCCCACTGCGTCTTCGCCCCCTCTCGATCCTTGGCCCTCCTCCCTCTTATTGTTATTCTTCATGTCCCAACCCTCACCTCCTAAACCCTGGGAGCGAAACGGTGCTATCAGTGCTCGTACGTGTTAACCTATCCCATCCCAACCCGTCCTCCTCTTCCTTCCTTTTCTTCTCTTCCTGTCATCCACCTTCCCTTCCTCATTCTTCACACCCTTCCCTCCCTTCCTCTCACCTTTTCCCCTATCTATCTATCGATCGATCTAGCCACCACACACTCGTTCTAACTCGTCATTTTCCTTCTCTTAAGCCTCTATTCTTTCATCACCCCCTGTACAAACAATGACCGCCCCAGCAACGCCAGCAGCTTCGGCCGCATCAACAACAACAGCAACAACAGCAGCAGCAGCAGCTCCTGGTGTACCAGCGCTCCCAGCACGACCATCAAGTTTAACAAATGCAAACGCGAACCGCTTCGGCACCGCCGCGACAGTGGCCGGTAGCGCGTATGGAGCATACAATCGACCACCAGGCTACGGTATGGGCGCCGGTTATGGGGCAATGAGTTCATACTCGTCGCCATATAGCCGTTTTGGAGGTTATGGAGGCAGCATGTACGGCGGTGGGATGGGAATGGGAATGGGAATGGGAGGGCTTGGCGGTTTTGGCGGAATGGGTGGATACCCGGGCGGAGACCCCAATGACCCGACCAGCCTTACACAGGGCATGCAAAACAGTACTGCTGCGACCTTTCAGATGATTGAGAGTATTGTGGGTGCTTTCGGAGGGTTTGCTCAGATGCTCGAGTCAACATATATGGCGACACACTCTTCGTTTTTTGGTATGTCTTTGTCCTCAGTACTAATTCACACTCGGAAACACGACTGACTAGTATTGTGTATAGCTATGGTACAAGTCGCTGAGCAATTCGGAAACCTCAAGAACACGCTCGGCTCTATTCTCGGAATTTTCACAATGATGAGATGGGCCCGCATTGCCGTCGCTAAACTCACTGGTCGACCTTTACCTGCATCCGCAAGCGAGTTGACCGCCTCCAATTTTGCCGCCTTCGATGGTGTCAACGGCAAGAGTGGCCGTGCCGGCGTCCCTAAACCATCAAAGAAGCCATTCTTCTTTTTTATCGTCGCCGTATTTGGTCTACCCTACCTCATGGGTAAACTTATTCGTGCCCTTGCCAGCCGCCAGGAGGCTGAGGAGCGAAGACGCATCGAGGCCGCTGGGGGCCCTGAGATGTTTGCAGCGGGTGGGGCGGCAAGTATGGACCCCACTAAGCTCGAGTTCTGCCGCGCAATGTTCGACTTCACACCTGAGGTTCAGGGTGGTGTCGAATTGGATGTTAAGAAGGGGGATTTGGTGGCTGTGTTGAGCAAGTGCGACCCTATGGGTAATCCCTCGCAGTGGTGGAAGTGCCGTGCTAGGGATAGCAGAGTGGGATACCTCCCAAGCCCATATTTGGAGGTTATTACCCGCAAGAACGAGCTTGCGGCCGTGAGTGGTGCAAAGCAGATCACAGACGGGTCAGCGAGCAGGACAGCAACGATGACCAGTGAATTGGCGGGCGAGATGGTTAAAGATACGAAGCCAGGCGATATTAGTATCGAGAGCTTCCAGAAGAGCCAGTTTTTCGCATCATGAGTTACTCAATGATTGGGATTAATCGATCGATCGATCGGGGTTGGGTAATAGATGGGAACTTTCGTTTTGCGGAGTACGATGAAAAAGAAATAAGCTGCTATGACTATCGATAATTCCAATCGTTTCGCGTTCCTTTCCTTTTTTCATCTTTATATATCTATATTTTTTATATTTGGTTCTTTTGTGCTCTTTTTCTCTGTACCATAGGGATGCATCGATTTCTGGCTGCGTTTCTTTGTCACTGGTGTTTACGCTACGCTTTTTTCCCTGACGAGCTTTCTGTTTCTGTTTTTTCTATACCTGGAGGTACTTGCTGTATTTTGATCAAGAGCCATGAATAAAGACACACAGACATATTATTTCACTACATCACGATGGACGGATGGAAGCATTGAATTGATGGGATATCTTCTGAATTGATTGATCAATCTCCCATTAGCTAATTAATCTAGTATCCCTTATCTCGCAATCCGGTTTTCTGCACACACGCTCAGCCCACGGTTAGAACATGGCCAATCGCTCATTCAACATTCACCACTCGCTCCCATGCTTCCAATGCTCTTATGCTCCCATGACCCACCCCTATATCCCCGCATAGCTGAAAAGAAGAAAAAGAAACAAGGACCAAGGGAGCTTACCAACAAGGGTCGGTTAACTAACCAGGCTAGACGATATTATTACCCAACCACTCCTTCCACTGCTCCAGGCTCCACCCACTCGATATACTCCCTTCGACAATCCCGTTGAAGACCACGGTGGGGCTCACATGCGCCCCGACCGTGCGCGCAGCTTTGATATGCTTCTTCAGTTCGTTTGTGACCTATCCACTTGTTAGCTAACCTCTCCCTGATACTCTCCTCCACTTCTGCATATACTTCCCTCGTTACCAGTATTTAATGCGCCGTCAGCACCGGGGGTACTCTGGATCTGGAGCATACTGTAAATTGTACTCTCATCGGCACCGACGGAGCCGGCAAGAGCGGCAAGCCGGGCATAGGTTTGGTTCCGGGTCTCGTTGACGACGGAGACGTCGAAGAAGCTGGTTTGTTGCTGGAAAAGAGCGGCGCTGAAGGGGTAGAAGAGGGTGGGGCGGGTGAGTGCGACAGCGAGGGCGGCCTCGTGAGCTGCAGTTGGGAGTATCAGTAGTGGGTATGAGAGCGGGGATTTCTAGGTATGATATTGGATATGGCATTGGGAGCTTACTTAGGGTTGAGCTGGGATGCCATGGCTGAACTTGCTGGCGGAAGATAAACTGAGGTATGTTAGTTTTTTTTTTTCCGGGTAGCATGTAGATTGGTATATTTCCATTCATTCACGTACCTGGACCTTTTGGCCAAAGGTATTCTCGACGTACGGCTTGACGTCATTGTAGACGCGGTTGAAGAGCTTTGCGGAGAACTGAGCGAGTTGTTAATAAGTTGTTTGGAGCTTGTATGATTGTTTGGATATTGTATTATTAGATATCGGAGGGCAAAAACTTACAGGACAAACATAGTCCAGGTCTATAAAAGGTTGTTAGCTCTCAATTCTTATAGTTTTACGAAAGTCATGGAATATAGCTTACACAGCTCCAACGTATGTACTGGCGCTGCCGGTGCATTCAGCACATGGCTTGCGAACCGTGGGGCAACAGCCATTGAGGGCGGTTCGATAAGATGGGCACGGGGTTTTTAGGCAACTAGTAGGCTGGTTGTTTGTAACCAGTCGAGAGGTACAGCTGATAATGATGTTACTAGAGAAATTGTTATTATAGTGGGTGAATTTAAGGATGAGGAGCGTTGAAGGAGGGGGGGGGGGTTTGATGAAGCTGGCTTTTTTATATATTCCACCATCAGTTCTTAAGTGTTGAGCTCGGAGCTCGGTAATAACTAATCTCGTCGTATAATTGCGTAGGAAGTATCCAAGGTGTCGCCATTGGGGTTCTTGCCGCTGCACAGGTAGCCGCCCACCCTTTGCTTCCTTCCCTCTCTATCCAGAGTTGTTTCCCTGCAGCGATAAAACAAAATGCACGCTATCGTTATCGATAAGCACTCAAACCCCAGGTAGGACCTTGGCGTCCGGCCACCCTGTGTGACGTTGCCGCAAACAGAACAAGGTGACCCCGCCATCACTCACCCATCTCGTCCACCCACCATCCCACCCCACCCCACCACCATCACAACCTAAACCTTATCACTAACTACCATCTCCATAAATAACAAACAAACCAAAGCTTAAGCTTAAAAATTCTCATTGTGAATTTTGATTCAACTTTTCCCGCCCCTAGACAAATAGATAGCTCCAATGTCCTCAAAATCATCCCCAGTTCGGGAACCCCCCATCGAGCTTAAGGCTATCAAGCCTTATATCCTCCGTGGGAACCAGCTCCGTGGCGCAGATCCGGTGATTACTTACTACTGTGAGTCCCCTTCTCCTCCAACCTCCTCCTCACTGCACAAAACCCAGTTTCGTTGGGGAAGGAGTATTGACCTGAGGGATGGATTGGTAGGTTACTTTTGGGCCATCAAGTATATCCTCGCCAATGGGCTGCATACACAGAGCCCTGAGTGTACGGTGTGGACGACGGATCTGATGGATGAACTTGAACGGGTATGTTCCATCTATGTTATATGTAGCTCCTTACATGGGAGCTATTTGTGTGCTATTCTGTGGATGCTACGGCCTGCTAAAAGAGGTGTGATGGGCAGCGGAAGTCAGCACTGGAGGGGAATGAGCTCCTTACGGACGACATGGCGGCGCAGGCCTATGTGGAGAACTTCGCTCTCAAGATTTTCAATAATGGAGCGCAGGTTGTGGATGCGAATAAAGCTACCAGGTAAATTCTCTACTGCTTTACTCACTCTCATACGCATCCCACAGCCATTTGTCCCAAACAGCTAACAATCAACAGTCAAACATCTGATACCCTACTAGCTGGTGCAACACTTCTTGAAGTCTGCCGCGTCTTTGGAGACCTCGATACTGAGGTGCCTCTATCCCCTCCCCTTCTCCATTTTTTGAAATATAGACTAATACCCGGTCAGACCCTGCAAAAGATCAAGTTCGGCAAGTTCCACGCCGCCCGTATCTGGAAAGAGATACAAGCTGGCCGCGACCCAAACCCACCCAAGCCCGCAGCCCCAGAGCCCGAGCAGCGCGCCGAGCCCCCTCCCCAAGTCTATAGTGACGCCAGCGGCAAACAGTTCAACGAACCCCCGCCCGATATCTATGGCACGCATAACGAACCGCCCCCGGACATCTATAACAACGCATCCCGCCCTCCCGCTCCCACAATTGAAGAGGTTCCTGACGACTCTGAGCTCAGCCCTCACCTCGCTCGCACCTCTTTGCACTCCACCCCAGCCACCACTCCCTTGGACCTCCCCAGCCCCCCGCGCTCCCCCACAGGGGACACATACACACCCGAAGTCCCCACTGTTCATGAACCCAGTGCGCCCAGCCTCTTTCCCACAACTATGGGCTCTGCAAACACGATCCTCCCCGATGTCTCGCCCTACGCCCCCCCTCCGCCTCCCCAGATACCCCAGGCTCCCTACACTCCACAAGCCCCACAAGCCCCATCTTATTATGCTCCACAGCCGCAGGTTCCGCAGAAACCTTACACTAGACAGGCCCCTGGGGCTTCGCAGGGACTCCCACAGGTTCCCTCATATGGCCAGCACTACGTGCACCAAGCTCCGACGCCGCCGACACCTGTACCGCAGCAGAAAAAGGTCAAGAAGGAGGTATCTCCGGAGGACATTACGCTCGCACAGAAGCACGCCAGGTGGGCAATCAGCGCACTGGATTACGAGGATATAGATACGGCGATAAAGCAGTTCCGCTTGGGACTTGAGTTATTGGGCGCTGGCGAGTAGAGTGGAATCTCTCTCTCTCTCTCTCTTTTTTTTTTTTTAGTTTTGCTTTAATTACTTTTTATGTAGCAATGATCTTTTTTTTCACTTCTAGTTTTCTTTCTTTCTCTAGGCCTAGGTTTAGGGGATTCCGATAAAAGAGTTCTTCGGTTCATTTGTGTTGTGAGGGGATTTCAAAAAGCTTATACCTGTATTGTAAATTAACTAGTGAGAGTTGGGGTTGTGGGGGCCTTGCGATCATTACCAATATCATGTGACTTGGTTAGGTTTGGAGGTTCTAAAAGTTTGAAGTTGAGGTCGTGGGTGGGTTACGCCAAATTCGATAGGGTGTTTCGGGATCATTGACATCTGGTAATCACTCACTATTAGATATCATTCATGCACGGATTTTTTCATTGACCCATTCCTAGTAGAGTGGGCATGTTGTTAGAGAGAATCATTGCGGAGAATCTAACCTTGATTTCGAGAGTAGTGCAAATAAGTGCAACTTGAGTCGAGTGCTACGGTGAATGAACGTCACCCTGCGATACCTTTGCTCATTTGCAGTTTGATCTTTATGTGTTGGGTTCATAATCCAATTCATTCATCCCGCCCCGGTAATTAACTACATCAGCTAACTATACAATCCCAGATTTCCAATACCCAAATACGAACTCATTCAAAACAAAACACTTCACAAAAAGAAAATCCATGCTATCTACTCACTCACTTCACTACCTACATGTACCCTTTACCGCCTACCCTACCCTACATCATCAAAGCGGCAACCACAACCCCCACAGCACCTATCACCGCCCCAGTTCCCGTCCTGCCATTCGGCGCCGCAGCTCCCGTCTGGCTCAACGTCGTATTATCGCTCCCCGCCGCCGCCTCCGGGCAGTTTGTCGATGTCGCGGCCGCACTCTCACCATACTCGAATGGTGCTGATCCAACGCCTGTGCTGTTAAAGCACACATCATCACCCAGCGTCTGCACGGCCTCGGCCGAGAATGTGATGTCCGCGCACTATTGCATCATGTGTTATCACTCGTTGCTCTTCCACCGCCCCTTGTAACTATTAATCCCCCACCCTCACTCCCCCACAAGCCAAAAAAAAACAAAAAAACATAGAAACAGAAATAGAAATACAACTTACGTTATATAGCGCACCCCCCGTATGCGACAGTTGGATAACCTGGATACTGGCGTTCAGGCCCTCGGTGATGTCAAGATCGGCCGGGATGCTGATATGCGGGAAGCAGAAGGTGCCGTTCCCGGTCTGGTTGAAGGGCGCAATGAGCGTCTCGTTAAGGGATGTGACGTTGTTGCCGAAGCCGATGTTCACGTATGTCTGTGCAGAGGTATGTGATGGCTTGAAGACGAGGGCGCCGCCGTTGAGGGGCCAGAGGGTTCGGTTGTTGGCGGAGGTGGTTTGGTCGATGCCGCCGCCTGATCAATTGAGGGGAGGGTCAGTGTACATGATACTTGTTTGTGCCGTGATGATGGGGATGGAATGGGAGTGAGAGTGGGATTATGAAGGGGGGGGGGGGGGAAGTACATGGGTAAGTCCACTGTGTCTTAAAACTGTTACCACGCCAATACGGGTATGTGACCGAGAAGTGGGCCGAGACAGCAGTGGCGCCGGCGAGTGCGGCGAGGAGGAACGACTGGATCTGCATGTTGAGCGGGCTACGAGCAAGTGCTAGGTAGGTTCGTTGAGAATAGCTATGGTGTAAGCCGGGAGATGATTGCCAGTGCAGAGTAGTAGAGCACTCTCGCAGATTAGAGGGATTGTCACTCTTTTATGTATTCCACCCAGCATGATGGGCCCATTGAAAGTAAGGTTACTTTAATTTTACTATCCTACAGCACACATGGCGCGACATTCAAAACACGTCTAGGTCCTCTAAATCACTACGCCTACTTCTGCCCTAGCACCTGGCATATCTACAACGAGGCGTGAAACTTGCTCACAGGTTACTATCCTATAACGGTCCATGTTTCTTGGCAGAATTGCGTGAAAAATCGTATATGATGCTCGAGAGGTATGATTGGCCCCAGCCAGAACTTAGTGATATACCCCTCCATAGGTCTTGATGAGAAATCAGAGCGTTCTCGCGTGTTTTTGGATCCAATTGGCTTAGGAACCGAATTATGAGAAATCGAACTGCCAGAAACCCGCCCACCGGGTACAAACTTTACTGTCTTGTGTAACTCGCACCCAGGGCGTTTTGAACTCCAAATACATGCAAATAAGAATCTCAAAACCCACTCATCGAGAGACATTACTGGCACTTATATCGAGGATTTCCGCCTTTCTCAAACCTGCTTTATCAACCTATTCACCTACGAACCCGCAAAATATTAACCAAGGCAGCCTCAGTCAGGCTTTACCTTCCTTTATTAACCCTCTCACACAGCTTCTCTGCGTTGTTGTTACTTCCACCTTTTACCTCTTGCCAAGCCATAACAGTTGCGCAGGTATGAGCGGGTTTTCCAGTGGGGTGTTGTAGCTGCCCGCCGCATTTACAATCCCTGTCGCTGAGCTAGTTTTCCTTTTTCTACCCCAGAAACGCGCAAAAAATAAATATTAAGCATGATTCCTGCTCGGCGTCTTCCGAGGTTCGCGTGGGTGTTTTTAAGGTTATTTATCCAGCCAATTCAAGGGCCTTGTCAAGTGCGTACGTAAAGTGCACAGCGCGGGCTGAGGCAGTTAACTAGGGTGATTTGTGGTTCTCGCAGAGTTACATCAAAGGCCCAGGGTTAGTAGCGAGTTAGATATCGACGGCTGAACGCCAAATATATCAAGCCCTCGTCAACTCGTCCTATAAAATACTATCGCCAACATCTCCCTAAACACCATAACAGGTTGCAAGAGAAATCAGGGGACTGGTAAACCAATATACTATCGCATACCAGCAAGCATCCCGACAGCAGAAGCCTGCCGCCATCATCTGGAGACTTGGACAGATGGTGTTTAAAAAAAAAAAAGGCAATTCAATGCATCGACTTGTCTTCGTATTCCTTAGTGCTAGTGCATTCATGTGCCGCCGCAATTATGGCAGGCGCTTCTAACTCCCACAGCCCTGATTCCTTTCCAAGTATCTCTTGGCGTTCATCAGATATCACTCGACATTGAGTACCGCCTTATTGGTTGCTGCGATCCAGTCTTGAGCTACGAAAATACATCGATAGTAGTCCATTCCTCATAGCGATACTAGAGGCTATCATAAAGCGCTATTTCTTGCTTTTCTATCTTTGTGGGGGTTAGTCATATTAACTGCTGGCGCCGCGGTGGAGCTTGGCACCTAGTACCGTGGAGCGTCGCCCCAGCAAGAACCTCTCCTTCTCATCCATGTTAAGCCTATCATCCTCTGTATATCATCCTCTTTGTTCCTCAATCCACAAGGTCATTGGGCTACGCCAAGCCTCTTCGCTTAATTACCAGGAATCATAATCCATCACTCGTGTGTGCTCCAGACTGAGGGTCGTTTGTGTTGGGATCCAAGACTTTGCCGCTCACCATGCAGAGGGTCTAGATATAGGCCTACATATCTATCGCCGATTGTAAAGGGGCTTCCTTGCTCGCCCCCTATAATGCAGTCTACCACACATAATCCATGGCCAATGTGCCCCCCCGTACACGAAGCCCCACCCAATTCAACGTAGTTGGCTCGGCCACAATGTCGAGACCCAGTTCAAAACATTGCACCCCTCTCGCTTCCTAGTGATCTCTCCATAATTTCTCTGCTCTTCCTGAGGATACGCAGTGAACTTGGAGACGAGTGGATAGAGAAACTCCCCTCAGCTCGCACAAATGCCAGCGCAATACTCCACCTCTTTGTCAAAATCTTCTCTCGAGCGTTTGATACCCTCCTATGCCGACAGATAAACACAAGCAGTTTTTTTTTTTGACTGATCAATCAAAAGTCTTGATCCATCGCACATGCCACCACGTAAACAGTATTATACCACTTATCACACCATCACATCTCCGTATCTAGAGGCTTTTTGGGACCAAGTTTCCCAAAGCCCCAACAGTAATCATCCATCCAAACCAAAACTTCCTTGTTTTCTCTGACACACACAAAATAAAATACAATCTCGAAATACAGTCCGAAGCATTGCATCCTTTCCTTTTTTTCTATTAGTTTCTCAAATACTTACCATAGACCCGCTACTCTTCCCAAACACAAACACCAAGGAATTGAAGACAAGCGGGTAGTGGAACCACATAAACGCCAGCTCAGGTAATACCACGCCCAGCACACATCATTTCACCCCCATTCCCATAAGATCGAGATTCCCCATCACTCACGAGAGCAAGCAAAAACAGCCAGACCAAGCCGCAATCTTCGCCAACCCACGGGTCATCCATCCACAGACCATCACCAGCAACGCAATCCTAGGCCCAAAAGCGTAAAGCGATTCAATACACAATCACGGACCAACCCCCCAGTAATGTTTAGCTCAGAAGATGTGAAGTGAAGCGTGTCGATGCACCTAAGAACGAATTTGTAGACCAAATTGGTACGTAAAAGGTAGACGTACTATGCCTGAAAGTAGTAGCAAAAGCTACCGTTCACATGGAAGTGAGGGAACCACGGAGATGTTTACAAAAGAATTAACTGCCCACCCAGACAAACAGGCAAATGGAAATACCCAGAAAGAGATTTACGTCCAGACACTGTACAGCCGGAGGAAAAAAGTGGCGAAACAACGCCTGCGCTCAACTTGACCTTCAATGGCGTGAAGGACTTTAGCTATAGAATAAGAAAGAGAGTATATAGGTATATACGGCCTCTGAAGTGTGTTTACCACCTTATATAGCCTCCCCTCGAAAGTCATGGTTGTTGCTTGGACGCCTTTGTGGTTACCTGTTGTTTCCTCACTTTTTCCTATGGGTACATACCTAAGTTTGGGACATGTCGGGTCGACCCTAGTCTCGAGCGAGATCAGCCCAAATAATGTATCCCCTTTCTCTCCAATTGCCTTCTTCATCTTCACCAAAAGGAGAATCATCAACCATCGCCATCCCATAACTAGACCGTCCACAGACCACCGCCAGTAGCACAACTTATAGCTAAAAAATGTGAAATGAATAAATGCACAACCGCAGACCATCCCCAGTAATGTTTAGCTCAAAATATGAAGTGAAGCGTGCCAGCGTATCCAAGATGACTGAAACTCATCAAAGGACAAACTAACCACAGCAGTAGGAGTTGCCGTTGAGTCGCAGAGATGTATGTAAAACGGTTAACAATCCATCCATTCGACCAGCAAAACCGGCAAATACCCAGAAGGAACACCCATGCCTGAGTAAACACAATCTCCAACGAAGAGTCGTGAATCTAGACAGTGGAGAATATCTCCAATGGAGATCTGTTTGATTCAGCAAATTTCGGGTGTTCCCCAAAACGTCGTAGAACCATACCCCCAATCGAAGAAAACATCTCTCGAGATGGCCCACTGCATCATCTCCATCTTTTCTGAAAGTTACAGGCTCCCCCACCACTCATGAGAATGAGTACGGACAGATCATCCCCAGCAATGTTTAGCTCAAAGAATGTGAAGCGTATCCCCCTCCATATCCCCCACAAACAATCCCCAATGTTTAGCTCATAAAATGTGAAGTGAAGCGGCTGTCGACACAGATAGTTCGTAGTACCAGGCTCCAATCCGCCACACCGGCTCCAACTGTGCTGGGATGTGGGCCTGGTACTACGAATCTACTGTGTCGGGTAGGCGGGATTTTGGTTTTGGGCGATGGATTATGGTGGATTGCGGTGGATATGGATGAAAAACACCGATTGGCCAAATATCAACCTTCACCAACCGCAGCACATAACCCATATTATACCATTTAGACCACAATCCCAGAGAATCTTGAAACCAACAATGAAAATAGTTTAATGCAGTCCACATTCGAAGCCAGGGAGAGGAAGTGAAGGAGGGAAGGATGTAAGAGTGTTAGTAATTCGTGAAAGCATTCAGAAAGAAAGACAGAGATAAATACCTAATAACGAGACGACAAGTCTATGTTTTTACCAAAAGTCAACCATCCCCTTGCAGAGAATATCTCCAAACGGGATACTGTGTGCTCAAGGGAAATGTTTCCCACCAAGAAAACGCCACCATTAAACATACCGCATCCCTACATCGGAAACATCTTCCCCAAAAAACAAAGTAGGGAGTACGCAGTGGATGGGAAGATAAAAGGACGCTGGGCGATAAAGATATGGGAGATGATAATCATCAAACTCATATTATATCATACCACATCCGTCGGAAGCCACCCCCAGCAGAGAACATATTTTCGGGGAGAGGAAAAATCAGTACCTTGAATGATTGGGAGGCCCCTCGGCGGAAAGAAGCTGTGTAATCCTAAGATGTGCCTTGTCATACGAAAGACATATCTCAGAGCGCACCGCATTCCCACCTCAGAAGCATCTTTTTATAAGAGACAACTGAGCAGTAATTTGTACGGCGAGGAGATTGGGTGTGATGAAAAGACGAACCGTGGATTATTACGATCCATCTCTTCATCACACAGCATGCATCCCACACCAGAGAGCATCTTTAGTGAGAGAGCATAAGCCTGCATTGCAAAGGGGTGTCTCGAGATGGTGAGATACTGTGTGACGAGAAATGGTCCGTGATGGCCATCATCACTTCCATCTCTCATCATGCTGCACCCCCGCATCAGAGGCATCCTCTGAAGTGATGGTGTACGGAGTAGGGGGGCAGGATAAGCGGAGAAGAAGGGGAGGAAGTAGCGAAAGATGGAGGGTAGGAGAGCCAAAGAAAAGACAACAGGTAGAGGGTAGGACAGAAGCGGAAGAACAGGGGACCCGAGCAACGGGAAATGAAGCAGGGTGAAAGTAGCAGAAGAGAAAAGAGAGCCGAAGTGGTTAGGGGAAGATAATGAAGTGGGGTATGAAAGAGCAAGGAAGAGGAAGAGGGTGGAGAGGATGGAGTGGAGAGGATTGTATGGAGAAGACGGAAGAGGATAAGATGGAGAGGATGAAATGGAGAGGATGAGAGCGAAAATGAAGTCAAGCAGCGGAGGAAGCGTATAAGGGAGCGCGAGGTCAAAACGACAGCAGTTTTAAAGAAACGGAAGACGGACAAGAAGAAGAACCAGACGGGGATGATGTTGAGGATGAAGGAATGATGGGAATAAGACGAGAAAGCAGAGGACAAGTCATGGGTAGATGAGGGGATGGGAGATGACGGGAATAAACATAAATTAGAAGACTGTAATCTGATAATTAAGGTAATATAAAGGATGAAGAGGATGCAAAGAATGCAGAGGATGAATACCAGAAAGCAGAAGATGAGGTGATGATGATGGACAAGATGAAAAGAAAGACAATGGTAATGGAGAGGACAGAGAGGATGATGATGAAAAGGGATGAGGACAGAGAAAGAAGAGAAAGAAGAGAAAGAAGAGAAAGAAGAGAAAGAAGAAAAAGAAGGAGAAGGAGAAGAGAGTGCGTAGTGGGGTGGAGGGGTACCGTGCCAAGAAGTTGGAAATTTATGTTGGAGAGATGACCCGGCTGGAACTTGAGCTGGTCCAGACAAACCCCACTTCAAATAACGGTGTATGTCACGTGTAGCAGCAGCAGGTACTGAAAAAATTCATCGTGTGCAGAGATTGCTTGTATGTAGGCTCGATATATATTTAAATACGCACGAGTATTTTTCCTTCACGACCATCATGGCGAGTACCCAACGGAGACATGCCCCAAAATAGCGAGACAGTTACAAAACAATACTGTAACATCTGCAGGGAGAATCACTCTCTTTTCTCACCATTTAAAACTTCCTACCATATCGAGATAGACAATCCTATAGGTGAAAATGGGCCCATCCAAAGGCCGAGTGATATTGTATGACTCCACCCTTCCCCATCACTTTCACTTCAGATACATTCCGCCGTCTTCCATCCAGACCGCCTTCCCCTCCACGGTCACGCCTCACTTACTTCACACGAGTAATTCAACATAGTATGATGGTATTTTATTGTATCCCCTCCCTACGCTATATAACATACTGTACCCAATCCCCCTTGACAAATCAATGAACCGCCCATGAGCCAGCCAGTTATGCTATGCTATACTATGTATGCGCACTAAAATTTAACGCCAATAATCCGGTGCTTTTCCTGCCCAAAGAGGGATGAGACCGAGGAAACAGGGCCAAGGAACCTACACTCCAGAGAACCAGAAAAAGCGAATAACAGCAAAAGTCCTTCCAACAAAAGAGATATGCGTAAAAAGGAGAAAGAAATTGAATGTAAGAGCACAATAAAAAAAAAAGTACAATAAAGGAATAAAAAGTTGGAAAAAAAAAAAAAAAAGGTTGGCAGAAAAAATGCAGCCAACTAATCTTATATACCTGGGCTAGGCCTAGAAACCAGGGCGAAATTCCAAAAGGAAAGCCAGGATGAGGAAGGATGAGGAGTAAGGTGAGAGAACACCAGCCAGGGCACAAGAGCCAGAACATGGGCTTAGCTCAAGGACCAGACTAGGATGAGGGCTAGGGGAAAGATTACGATTTCTCTCCCCCGGTCCTGCTCCTAATTCTCGTCCACCCACTGATCCCCGCCCCCGCAGCCGTCAACTGACTCCACCCACCAAACCCGCCTCCTCCAGCCACATTCGTCTCCTCTTCCTCCTTCACCACAACCTCACCACTATCGCCAAGCACCCTGTCCTCCACCTCATCCACCAGATCCCACTCGGCGCCAATCGCCTCACCCATCACGGTGAATCTCACTTTCTCAACCACCGCGGCCAATCCAACTCGAAAGCCCTTCATTCCCTGTGCGCCCTGCGCCGTCGCAAGGTTCCCGGAGGCAGTAGCATGGCTGCATCGGCCGAAGCCCGGAACAATATCTTTATGCACCAGGAGCCGCCACATAGCTGCTCCGGGGGCGCATGCCTCTTCTATGGAGTTTACATCCTCGAGGCCCTGCGAGTAGCACAGCCATGCAATGTCAACAGCCAGCATGCCGAGTCCCTCGATGAACTTTGTGTAGCCGGCATTATTCTCCCTCGCGAGGGCGGCCAGTGGGACCGACAAGTATAGCGGTCGTGTGGCAAGATGGCGATTATTCAGGATGCCCCGAATACTGGTGGTTGGGTTATCCCGTGTGGGCAGTAAGACCTCATGCGGCAGGCGGAGACCCAGATAATGTGC